>OX246739.1:53921337-54123837 GCA_945910005.1 Isoperla grammatica | reverse complement strand
TTGTATTGTATGGGCGGGGGTTGGTGGGGGGGGGGGGGAGGGAGGTGATTTCGGCCACTGTTTCGTATAACCTTCACGGGGGTAAAATGTAGCCCTGTTTTAGTTTATTGATCCCACGGTAAAAAAATTCCATTCTAAACACGCAATTACGGGCAGGTCCACGGGGCGTCGTAGGGCCTATCTTATTTCGCTGTATTTCACGCGTAAACGTAGTGTGAATACGTAATTTCTACGCCCGTTCGCCCACGGTTCCAAACTTTATGTATACACAACTGTAATTAACAATTTCGTTTTGTACGTTCGCTGGCGAAAAGTGTATTTTTGCTCTGGAATTATATTCAAAATACGACTCGTGTATGTGAATACAATGCCACACAGGAGAGAGTGGTGTATAATTCATTCTACTGTATCCACACAGGAAATCGATTCTTGTAATTTAGTGGGTAGACGATAAATACACGGTAATTTATTGTGAAGAGGTAAGTGTAGGATGGCGAAAAGTAGGCGGAAAGGAGTTTAAGTTGAGATGGGAATATAAGAATGATTCTTGAGGAAGGGAGGAATAGACGGAAGAATAGAAGTGTCTAGGGTCCCTTGCTTCCACTGCTTATCGCTGACGCAGAAAATCACGAAAGTTGATCATCTTTGAAAAAGTTGTTATTGTTTCACTGAATGTGTGTGTTATTATAGACATCTGTTGTATTGATCAACAGTTTGAGAGCAGTAAAATATTAAAAATTTATGATCGAATATTTTATATTTTATGTAAAGTCTCTCCTATGCAGATATAAAACTTTGTCAAAGGAGACAATGCACATTGCACAATACACAAGGAAAAAATAATATTAACACAACAATATCAAACTTTTATTTCTTATAACTATTTATTACAGTATTATTATGTTCCACTATACAAACATTGTATACTTTGACTGTCCTAAATGTATTCCCCTCCATTCCAAACCATCAAGATACAATGTAAATATGAGCTACTCCCTCTCGTGTGCGCATGTGTGCGTGTCTGTATGCGTGTGTCCATGTGTCTGTATGTATGCGTGTGCGTGTCTGTATGCGTGTGTGTGCGCGTGTCTGTATGCGTGTGTGCATGTGTGCGCGTGTCTGTATGCGTTTGTGCGATGTCTGTATGCGTGTGTGCATGTGTCTGTATGTATGCGTGTGCGTGTGTCTGTATACGTGTGTGCATGTGTCTGTATGCGTGTGTGCCTGTATGCGTGTGTGTACGTGTGTGCATGTGTGCGCGTGTCTGTATGCGTTTGTGCGATGTCTGTATGCGTGTGTGCATGTGTCTGTATGTATGCGTGTGCGTGTGTCTGTATACGTGTGTGCATGTGTCTGTATGCGTGTGTGCGTGTGTGCGTGTGTGCGTGTCTGTATGCGTGTGTGCATGTGTCTGTATGTATGCGTGTGCGTGTGTCTGTATACGTGTGTGCATGTGTCTATATGCGTGTGTGCGTGTGTGCGTGTGTGCGTGTGTGCGTGTCTGTATGCGTGTGCGTGTGTGCGTGTGTGCGTGTCTGTATGCGTGTGTGCGTGTCTGTATGCGTGTGTGCGTGTGTGCGTGTGTGCGTGTGTGCGTGTGTGCGTGTGTGCGTGTGTGCGTGTGTGCGTGTCTGTATGCGTGTGTGCGTGTGTGCGTGTCTGTATGCGTGTGCGCGTGTGCGTGTGTGCGTGTCTGTACGCGTGTGTGCGTGTGTGCGTGTGTGCGTGTGTGCGCGTGTGCGTGTGTGCGTGTGTGCGTGTGTGCGTGTCTGTATGCGTGTGCGCGTGTGCGTGTGTGCGTATCTGTATGCGTGTGTGCGCGTGTCTGTATGCGTGTGCGTGTGTGCGTGTGCGTGTGTGTGTGCGTGAGAGCGTTCAACTATGTATCCGAGTTTATCCTCGTGGATGCGCATGTGCGTGTGCGCGTGTCTGTATGTGTGTGCGCGTGTATGCATGTGTCTGTATGCGTGTGCGCATGTGCGTGTGCGCGTGTCTGTATTCATGTGTCTTATGCGTGTGTGCGCGTGTCTGTATTCATGTGTCTGTATGCGTGTGTGCGCGTGTCTGTATGCGTGTGCGCGTGTGCGTGTGTGTGTGCGTGAGAGCGTTCAACTATGTATCCGAGTCCATCCTCGTGGGTGCGCATGTGCGTGTGCGCGTGTGACTGTATGCATGTGTCTGTATGCGTGTGTGCGCGTGTCTGTATGCGTGTGTCTGTGTGTGCGCGTGTGTGTGCGTGAGAGCGTTCAACTATGTATCCGAGTCTATCCTCGTGGGTGCGCATGTGCGTGTGCGTGTGCGTGTGTGCGCGTGTCTGTATGCGTGTGTGTGTGCGTGAGAGCGTTCAACTATGTATCCGAGTCTATCCTCGTGGGTGCAACTGGTGTTCAGGGGGGGGGGGTGGCTCTCGTCCAACCTGTGACCCCTACTCCGTGGTGACCAAGGTGTTGACCTCTTATCATCCTCCCACGATCACGTTATCGTGAACCCTCTAACCACGGCACGTGCTATACTGAGTTAATGCACAGCTCACTTAATAATTACGTTTTACTATATTTAATAGCATCTTTACAACCCTTATCCCCGTTGAAACCTGTAACAGTTGAGTTTTATGATGTTTTTAATCTACTTCGTGGCTATCTTACTGAAAGATCGTTTCTTTGTATCAGCGCTTTTAAAAAACTGCTTTAGAGTTCCTGTTCTGGTACACTGAGGTGTAAGACATCTCGTTGTTATAACCGTCGGTAGTTTAGTCTCCCATGCTTGCGCACAATCCAGACCAGAATGGTATTTTAATTTCTTGGTTCAACATTGGTTCAACATTCCATCGTTGAAGTGGATACAGGACAATAATATAAGTGCATCTAATTCAAAATTAAATTCTTTAATAGAAATTAGGAAGTGAAATAATTATTTATTATTTGTTATTAGGTTATAATGTTAGCTTTAGGGCTAGTTAAATGTCAGCGATTCCGAAATTCCAACGTTGTAAAGATCCTATAAAGGGAAGCTATGGCGATTCTCAAAGTGATTGTATCTCAAGGTCTTCAGAAGCACATTATACTCTTCCCCCCCGCCATCATATAGACACCCATCCACCCACTACACCACTAACACACATTCACTGGTAATTCTAATAGATTGTAAACCACAATCATATATTGTTTGACAGATCTTAATTCTTAGTTTTGGTCATAGCTCTCACATTTAATTTTCAAGGAATTGTTAATATTTTGAAATGGTTCAAGACAACTTACACAGTCGGTTCCATCTCACATTTCTATATTACTTATAAATTATACTGTAACTTTAGAGCGTTAGACTTTAACTGCGTTAGACTTTAACTGCGTTAGATGTTTGGGTACTTTATATGGTTATGCCTAGATATTGATTATATATCTTTTTTATTCTCGAGCGTTGCTTTAATTTAAGATGGAAGTACCCGAATGTAAGATGAGCCATCCAAAACGATGTTCAGAAGTTGTATTGTTCGCAATAATGTTAACACAAGACTAACCATAAAACGTGCTCTAGTATATTTTAATACGAAGTGACAGAAGTGCGAGTGTGACTCTAAAAAGTAAATACTCTTTTTACAATGTACATAAAACAAGTACAATAAAACTGCGCCTACGCCGGGAGTATTTTAATGCACCACGCATGCGTTTCGTTTCACTTATATCCGTGATCGTAAAACGAAACGTTACGTTGAAACGCGTTTCGTATATCGCTACTCAACATAAAAACGCGCCAGTCTCCAGTTACTTGCCAGATCGATATCCTCTTATTTTTTATTCCGTCTCAATAATATACGTACGGCATCTTGACGGGATGATGATTGTGTTATTCAGTGTATTGGATTACAGTTACACGCCAGTCCCGTTCAGTGTAGTCCTTCCTAGCAAACATTCTATTATTATTAATCATTATAAATATGATGATAATAATAATAATAATAATAATTATTATTATTATTATTATTATTATTATAATAATCATAATCATAATAATAATAATAATAATAATAATAATAATAATAATAATAATAATAATAATAATAATAATAATAATAATAATAATAATAATAATAATAATAATAATAATAATAATAATACTAATAGTAATAATAACAATGATGATAACGATAATAATAATAATGATGATAATAATAATAATAATAATAATAATAATAATAATAATAATAATAATAATAATAATAATAATAATAATAATAATAATAATAATATGTATTACGCCTTCCACACAATGTAGAGTATATCATGCAGTTTTTGTAGAAGTAATAATTTAATGTATTTTTTTTTTTTTTTATTAGCACCAGAACTTGTTGGTACATTGTTCTCCGCAAGCGCCAAGGGTAGTAAAGCAGGATCGTTTTTATCGGGGAAAAACGTTTGGCGAACCTCATCACCCTTCTTAATTTACAACGATTATGTCTGTATGTACGTTTACACCATCTCCAGCACGTTAGTTCAGGTTCATAAGCCGCGATACTCCACATTGTTGTTTTCTTTCAAAAATATCATTACAAACATATTATTTCTCTCTTGAGTATTTTCCAACCCGGTGGACTAAAATCTGAAGATTTAAATGTGTTTGATGTCAACTGATACACATACATGTCAATGCTCCGTGTATACCTGTGTACTTGTCTTGTTCCTGGCAGAGTCCGATAACACGTACCGTGTATCCCTGTAACCCCCCCCCCCCCCCCCCCCCCAGGTCGATGTTATAAGCGCCAGCAGACAGATAGGATTGTGTGCACTCCCTCCCTTGCTCGAGAGGGATGTTCGTTATAATTACTATGCCACGTGTACTAATCAACAAGGGGATGATTTAGTTGAGCTACTGTGTGTTAACTATAGTATTGAATGATGTGACAATAGGCAAGATTTCAACCGTAGAAAACTATTGTTACACGTACTTGAACCAGCTACAGCTGCGTAGTATGGTTCTCCGGAAATACAAGCAAACAATATTATAGGGGTTCTTAGCTTAATGGTTGGTGCAAGAGACACAGTCACGGCGTACGTAAACGAAATTAAAAGTGACTTAGCTTGAACCAACAACTTGTTTAAGGCGTTGTTCTCATCGCAACGAGAGAATGTGTTTCCTTGTTGAGAACAGAGAAACCGTTTATATGGTCAGCGTTGTATTTGAACCAACAACTTGTTGAGGGCGATGTTCTCATCGCAACGAGAGAATGTGTTTCCTTGTTGAGGACAGAGAAACCGTTTATATGGTCAGCGTTGTATTTGAACCAACAACTTGTTGAGGGCGATGTTCTCATCGCAACGAGAGAATGTGTTTCCTTGTTGAGAACAGAGAAACCGTTTATATGGTCAGCGTTGTATTTGAACCAACAACTTGTTGAGGGCGTTGTTCTCATCGCAACGAGAGAATGTGTTTCCTTGTTGAGAACAGAGAAACCGTTTATATGGTCAGCGTTGTATTTGAACCAACAACTTGTTTAAGGCGTTGTTCTCATCGCAACGAGAGAATGTGTTTCCTTGTTGAGAACAGAGAAACCGTTTATATGGTCAGCGTTGTATTTGAACCAACAACTTGTTGAGGGCGTTGTTCTCATCGCAACGAGAGAATGTGTTTCCTTGTTGAGAACAGAGAAACCGTTTATATGGTCAGCGTTGTATTTGAACCAACAACTTGTTGAGGGCGTTGTTCTCATCGCAACGAGAGAATGTGTTTCCTTGTTGAGAACAGAGAAACCGTTTATATGGTCAGCGTTGTATTTGAACCAACAACTTGTTGAGGGCGTTGTTCTCATCGCAACGAGAGAATGTGTTTCCTTGTTGAGAACAGAGAAACCGTTTATATGGTCAGCGTTGTATTTGAACCAACAACTTGTTGAGGGCGTTGTTCTCATCGCAACGAGAGAATGTGTTTCCTTGTTGAGAACAGAGAAACCGTTTATATGGTCAGCGTTGTATTTGAACCAACAACTTGTTGAGGGCGATGTTCTCATCGCAACGAGAGAATGTGTTTCCTTGTTGAGGACAGAGAAACCGTTTATATGGTCAGCGTTGTATTTGAACCAACAACTTGTTGAGGGCGATGTTCTCATCGCAACGAGAGAATGTGTTTCCTTGTTGAGAACAGAGAAACCGTTTATATGGTCAGCGTTGTATTTGAACCAACAACTTGTTGAGGGCGATGTTCTCATCGCAACGAGAGAATGTGTTTCCTTGTTGAGACCAGAGAAACCGTTTATATGGTCAGCGTTGTATTTGAACCAACAACTTGTTGAGGGCGATGTTCTCATCGCAACGAGAGAATGTGTTTCCTTGTTGAGAACAGAGAAACCGTTTATATGGTCAGCGTTGTATTTGAACCAACAACTTGTTGAGGGCGTTGTTCTCATCGCAACGAGAGAATGTGTTTCCTTGTTGAGGACAGAGAAACCGTTTATATGGTCAGCGTTGTATTTGAACCAACAACTTGTTGAGGGCGATGTTCTCATCGCAACGAGAGAATGTGTTTCCTTGTTGAGAACAGAGAAACCGTTTATATGGTCAGCGTTGTATTTGAACCAACAACTTGTTGAGGGCGTTGTTCTCATCGCAACGAGAGAATGTGTTTCCTTGTTGAGGACAGAGAAACCGTTTATATGGTCAGCGTTGTATTTGAACCAACAACTTGTTGAGGGCGATGTTCTCATCGCAACGAGAGAATGTGTTTCCTTGTTGAGGACAGAGAAACCGTTTATATGGTCAGCGTTGTATTTGAACCAACAACTTGTTGAGGGCGTTGTTCTCATCGCAACGAGAGAATGTGTTTCCTTGTTGAGACCAGAGAAACCGTTTATATGGTCAGCGTTGTATTTGAACCAACAACTTGTTGAGGGCGTTGTTCTCATCGCAACGAGAGAATGTGTTTCCTTGTTGAGAACAGAGAAACCGTTTATATGGTCAGCGTTGTATTTGAACCAACAACTTGTTGAGGGCGTTGTTCTCATCGCAACGAGAGAATGTGTTTCCTTGTTGAGAACAGAGAAACCGTTTATATGGTCAGCGTTGTATTTGAACCAACAACTTGTTGAGGGCGTTGTTCTCATCGCAACGAGAGAATGTGTTTCCTTGTTGAGACCAGAGAAACCGTTTATATGGTCAGCGTTGTATTTGAACCAACAACTTGTTGAGGGCGTTGTTCTCATCGCAACGAGAGAATGTGTTTCCTTGTTGAGAACAGAGAAACCGTTTATATGGTCAGCGTTGTATTTGAACCAACAACTTGCTGAGGGCGATGTTCTCATCGCAACGAGAGAATGTGTTTCCTTGTTGAGAACAGAGAAACCGTTTATATGGTCAGCGTTGTATTTGAACCAACAACTTGTTGAGGGCGATGTTCTCATCGCAACGAGAGAATGTGTTTCCTTGTTGAGAACAGAGAAACCGTTTATATGGTCAGCGTTGTATTTGAACCAACAACTTGTTGAGGGCGATGTTCTCATCGCAACGAGAGAATGTGTTTCCTTGTTGAGGACAGAGAAACCGTTTATATGGTCAGCGTTGTATTTGAACCAACAACTTGTTGAGGGCGATGTTCTCATCGCAACGAGAGAATGTGTTTCCTTGTTGAGAACAGAGAAACCGTTTATATGGTCAGCGTTGTATTTGAACCAACAACTTGTTGAGGGCGTTGTTCTCATCGCAACGAGAGAATGTGTTTCCTTGTTGAGAACAGAGAAACCGTTTATATGGTCAGCGTTGTATTTGAACCAACAACTTGTTGAGGGCGTTGTTCTCATCGCAACGAGAGAATGTGTTTCCTTGTTGAGAACAGAGAAACCGTTTATATGGTCAGCGTTGTATTTGAACCAACAACTTGTTGAGGGCGATGTTCTCATCGCAACGAGAGAATGTGTTTCCTTGTTGAGAACAGAGAAACCGTTTATATGGTCAGCGTTGTATTTGAACCAACAACTTGTTGAGGGCGTTGTTCTCATCGCAACGAGAGAATGTGTTTCCTTGTTGAGAACAGAGAAACCGTTTATATGGTCAGCGTTGTATTTGAACCAACAACTTGTTGAGGGCGTTGTTCTCATCGCAACGAGAGAATGTGTTTCCTTGTTGAGAACAGAGAAACCGTTTATATGGTCAGCGTTGTATTTGAACCAACAACTTGTTGAGGGCGATGTTCTCATCGCAACGAGAGAATGTGTTTCCTTGTTGAGAACAGAGAAACCGTTTATATGGTCAGCGTTGTATTTGAACCAACAACTTGTTGAGGGCGATGTTCTCATCGCAACGAGAGAATGTGTTTCCTTGTTGAGAACAGAGAAACCGTTTATATGGTCAGCGTTGTATTTGAACCAACAACTTGTTGAGGGCGATGTTCTCATCGCAACGAGAGAATGTGTTTCCTTGTTGAGAACAGAGAAACCGTTTATATGGTCAGCGTTGTATTTGAACCAACAACTTGTTGAGGGCGATGTTCTCATCGCAACGAGAGAATGTGTTTCCTTGTTGAGAACAGAGAAACCGTTTATATGGTCAGCGTTGTATTTGAACCAACAACTTGTTGAGGGCGTTGTTCTCATCGCAACGAGAGAATGTGTTTCCTTGTTGAGAACAGAGAAACCGTTTATATGGTCAGCGTTGTATTTGAACCAACAACTTGTTGAGGGCGTTGTTCTCATCGCAACGAGAGAATGTGTTTCCTTGTTGAGAACAGAGAAACCGTTTATATGGTCAGCGTTGTATTTGAACCAACAACTTGTTGAGGGCGATGTTCTCATCGCAACGAGAGAATGTGTTTCCTTGTTGAGAACAGAGAAACCGTTTATATGGTCAGCGTTGTATTTGAACCAACAACTTGTTGAGGGCGTTGTTCTCATCGCAACGAGAGAATGTGTTTCCTTGTTGAGACCAGAGAAACCGTTTATATGGTCAGCGTTGTATTTGAACCAACAACTTGTTGAGGGCGTTGTTCTCATCGCAACGAGAGAATGTGTTTCCTTGTTGAGAACAGAGAAACCGTTTATATGGTCAGCGTTGTATTTGAACCAACAACTTGTTGAGGGCGATGTTCTCATCGCAACGAGAGAATGTGTTTCCTTGTTGAGAACAGAGAAACCGTTTATATGGTCAGCGTTGTATTTGAACCAACAACTTGTTGAGGGCGATGTTCTCATCGCAACGAGAGAATGTGTTTCCTTGTTGAGAACAGAGAAACCGTTTATATGGTCAGCGTTGTATTTGAACCAACAACTTGTTGAGGGCGATGTTCTCATCGCAACGAGAGAATGTGTTTCCTTGTTGAGAACAGAGAAACCGTTTATATGGTCAGCGTTGTATTTGAACCAACAACTTGTTGAGGGCGTTGTTCTCATCGCAACGAGAGAATGTGTTTCCTTGTTGAGAACAGAGAAACCGTTTATATGGTCAGCGTTGTATTTGAACCAACAACTTGTTGAGGGCGATGTTCTCATCGCAACGAGAGAATGTGTTTCCTTGTTGAGAACAGAGAAACCGTTTATATGGTCAGCGTTGTATTTGAACCAACAACTTGTTGAGGGCGATGTTCTCATCGCAACGAGAGAATGTGTTTCCTTGTTGAGAACAGAGAAACCGTTTATATGGTCAGCGTTGTATTTGAACCAACAACTTGTTGAGGGCGATGTTCTCATCGCAACGAGAGAATGTGTTTCCTTGTTGAGAACAGAGAAACCGTTTATATGGTCAGCGTTGTATTTGAACCAACAACTTGTTGAGGGCGATGTTCTCATCGCAACGAGAGAATGTGTTTCCTTGTTGAGACCAGAGAAACCGTTTATATGGTCAGCGTTGTATTTGAACCAACAACTTGTTGAGAGCGATGTTCTCATCGCAACGAGAGAATGTGTTTCCTTGTTGAGACCAGAGAAACCGTTTATATGGTCAGCGTTGTATTTGAACCAACAACTTGTTGAGAGCGATGTTCTCATCGCAACGAGAGAATGTGTTTCCTTGTTGAGAACAGAGAAACCGTTTATATGGTCAGCGTTGTATTTGAACCAACAACTTGTTGAGAGCGATGTTCTCATCGCAACGAGAGAATGTGTTTCCTTGTTGAGACCAGAGAAACCGTTTATATGGTCAGCGTTGTATTTGAACCAACAACTTGTTGAGGGCGTTGTTCTCATCGCAACGAGAGAATGTGTTTCCTTGTTGAGAACAGAGAAACCGTTTATATGGTCAGCGTTGTATTTGAACCAACAACTTGTTGAGGGCGATGTTCTCATCGCAACGAGAGAATGTGTTTCCTTGTTGAGAACAGAGAAACCGTTTATGTGGTCAGCGTTGTATTTGAACCAACAACTTGTTGAGGGCGATGTTCTCATCGCAACGAGAGAATGTGTTTCCTTGTTGAGAACAGAGAAACCGTTTATGTGGTCAGCGTTGTATTTGAACCAACAACTTGTTGAGGGCGATGTTCTCATCGCAACGAGAGAATGTGTTTCCTTGTTGAGAACAGAGAAACCGTTTATATGGTCAGCGTTGTATTTGAACCAACAACTTGTTGAGGGCGATGTTCTCATCGCAACGAGAGAATGTGTTTCCTTGTTGAGAACAGAGAAACCGTTTATATGGTCAGCGTTGTATTTGAACCAACAACTTGTTGAGGGCGTTGTTCTCATCGCAACGAGAGAATGTGTTTCCTTGTTGAGAACAGAGAAACCGTTTATATGGTCAGCGTTGTATTTGAACCAACAACTTGTTGAAGGCGTTGTTCTCATCGCAACGAGAGAATGTGTTTCCTTGTTGAGAACAGAGAAACCGTTTATATGGTCAGCGTTGTATTTGAACCAACAACTTGTTAAGGGCGTTGTTCTCATCGCAACGAGAGAATGTGTTTCCTTGTTGAGAACAGAGAAACCGTTTATATGGTCAGGGTTGTATTTGAACCAACAACTTGTTGAGGGCGATGTTCTCATCGCAACGAGAGAATGTGTTTCCTTGTTGAGAACAGAGAAACCGTTTATATGGTCAGCGTTGTATTTGAACCAACAACTTGTTGAGGGCGTTGTTCTCATCGCAACGAGAGAATGTGTTTCCTTGTTGAGAACAGAGAAACCGTTTATGTGGTCAGCGTTGTATTTGAACCAACAACTTGTTGAGGGCGATGTTCTCATCGCAACGAGAGAATGTGTTTCCTTGTTGAGAACAGAGAAACCGTTTATATGGTCAGCGTTGTATTTGAACCAACAACTTGTTGAGGGCGTTGTTCTCATCGCAACGAGAGAATGTGTTTCCTTGTTGAGAACAGAGAAACCGTTTATATGGTCAGCGTTGTATTTGAACCAACAACTTGTTGAGGGCGTTGTTCTCATCGCAACGAGAGAATGTGTTTCCTTGTTGAGAACAGAGAAACCGTTTATATGGTCAGCGTTGTATTTGAACCAACAACTTGTTGAGGGCGATGTTCTCATCGCAACGAGAGAATGTGTTTCCTTGTTGAGAACAGAGAAACCGTTTATATGGTCAGCGTTGTATTTGAACCAACAACTTGTTGAGGGCGTTGTTCTCATCGCAACGAGAGAATGTGTTTCCTTGTTGAGAACAGAGAAACCGTTTATATGGTCAGCGTTGTATTTGAACCAACAACTTGTTGAGGGCGATGTTCTCATCGCAACGAGAGAATGTGTTTCCTTGTTGAGAACAGAGAAACCGTTTATATGGTCAGCGTTGTATTTGAACCAACAACTTGTTGAGGGCGATGTTCTCATCGCAACGAGAGAATGTGTTTCCTTGTTGAGAACAGAGAAACCGTTTATATGGTCAGCGTTGTATTTGAACCAACAACTTGTTGAGGGCGATGTTCTCATCGCAACGAGAGAATGTGTTTCCTTGTTGAGAACAGAGAAACCGTTTATATGGTCAGCGTTGTATTTGAACCAACAACTTGTTGAGGGCGATGTTCTCATCGCAACGAGACAATGTGTTTCCTTGTTGAGAACAGAGAAACCGTTTATATGGTCAGCGTTGTATTTGAACCAACAACTTGTTGAGGGCGATGTTCTCATCGCAACGAGAGAATGTGTTTCCTTGTTGAGAACAGAGAAACCGTTTATATGGTCAGCGTTGTATTTGAACCAACAACTTGTTGAGGGCGATGTTCTCATCGCAACGAGACAATGTGTTTCCTTGTTGAGAACAGAGAAACCGTTTATATGGTCAGCGTTGTATTTGAACCAACAACTTGTTGAGGGCGATGTTCTCATCGCAACGAGACAATGTGTTTCCTTGTTGAGAACAGAGAAACCGTTTATATGGTCAGCGTTGTATTTGAACCAACAACTTGTTGAGGGCGATGTTCTCATCGCAACGAGAGAATGTGTTTCCTTGTTGAGAACAGAGAAACCGTTTATATGGTCAGCGTTGTATTTGAACCAACAACTTGTTGAGGGCGTTGTTCTCATCGCAACGAGAGAATGTGTTTCCTTGTTGAGAACAGAGAAACCGTTTATATGGTCAGCGTTGTATTTGAACCAACAACTTGTTGAGGGCGTTGTTCTCATCGCAACGAGAGAATGTGTTTCCTTGTTGAGAACAGAGAAACCGTTTATATGGTCAGCGTTGTATTTGAACCAACAACTTGTTGAGGGCGATGTTCTCATCGCAACGAGAGAATGTGTTTCCTTGTTGAGAACAGAGAAACCGTTTATATGGTCAGCGTTGTATTTGAACCAACAACTTGTTGAGGGCGATGTTCTCATCGCAACGAGAGAATGTGTTTCCTTGTTGAGAACAGAGAAACCGTTTATATGGTCAGCGTTGTATTTGAACCAACAACTTGTTGAGGGCGATGTTCTCATCGCAACGAGAGAATGTGTTTCCTTGTTGAGAACAGAGAAACCGTTTATATGGTCAGCGTTGTATTTGAACCAACAACTTGTTGAGGGCGATGTTCTCATCGCAACGAGAGAATGTGTTTCCTTGTTGAGGACAGAGAAACCGTTTATATGGTCAGCGTTGTATTTGAACCAACAACTTGTTGAGGGCGATGTTCTCATCGCAACGAGAGAATGTGTTTCCTTGTTGAGACCAGAGAAACCGTTTATATGGTCAGCGTTGTATTTGAACCAACAACTTGTTGAGGGCGATGTTCTCATCGCAACGAGAGAATGTGTTTCCTTGTTGAGAACAGAGAAACCGTTTATATGGTCAGCGTTGTATTTGAACCAACAACTTGTTGAGGGCGTTGTTCTCATCGCAACGAGAGAATGTGTTTCCTTGTTGAGAACAGAAAAACCGTTTATATGGTCAGCGTTGTATTTGAACCAACAACTTGTTGAGGGCGATGTTCTCATCGCAACGAGAGAATGTGTTTCCTTGTTGAGAACAGAGAAACCGTTTATATGGTCAGCGTTGTATTTGAACCAACAACTTGTTGAGGGCGATGTTCTCATCGCAACGAGAGAATGTGTTTCCTTGTTGAGAACAGAGAAACCGTTTATATGGTCAGCGTTGTATTTGAACCAACAACTTGTTGAGGGCGATGTTCTCATCGCAACGAGAGAATGTGTTTCCTTGCTGAGAACAGAGAAACCGTTTATATGGTCAGCGTTGTATTTGAACCAACAACTTGTTGAGGGCGATGGTCTCATCGCAACGAGAGAATGTGTTTCCTTGTTGAGAACAGAGAAACCGTTTATATGGTCAGCGTTGTATTTGAACCAACAACTTGTTGAGGGCGATGTTCTCATCGCAACGAGAGAATGTGTTTCCTTGTTGAGAACAGAGAAACCGTTTATATGGTCAGCGTTGTATTTGAACCAACAACTTGTTGAGGGCGATGTTCTCATCGCAACGAGAGAATGTGTTTCCTTGTTGAGAACAGAGAAACCGTTTATATGGTCAGCGTTGTATTTGAACCAACAACTTGTTGAGGGCGATGTTCTCATCGCAACGAGAGAATGTGTTTCCTTGTTGAGAACAGAGAAACCGTTTATATGGTCAGTGTTGTATTTAAACCAACAACTTGTTGAGGGCGATGTTCTCATCGCAACGAGAGAATGTGTTTCCTTGTTGAGAACAGAGAAACCGTTTATATGGTCAGCGTTGTATTTGAACCAACAACTTGTTGAGGGCGATGTTCTCATCGCAACGAGAGAATGTGTTTCCTTGTTGAGAACAGAGAAACCGTTTATATGGTCAGCGTTGTATTTGAACCAACAACTTGTTGAGGGCGATGTTCTCATCGCAACGAGAGAATGTGTTTCCTTGTTGAGAACAGAGAAACCGTTTATATGGTCAGCGTTGTATTTGAACCAACAACTTGTTGAGGGCGTTGTTCTCATCGCAACGAGAGAATGTGTTTCCTTGTTGAGAACAGAGAAACCGTTTATATGGTCAGCGTTGTATTTGAACCAACAACTTGTTGAGGGCGATGTTCTCATCGCAACGAGAGAATGTGTTTCCTTGTTGAGAACAGAGAAACCGTTTATATGGTCAGCGTTGTATTTGAACTAACAACTTGTTGAGGGCGATGTTCTCATCGCAACGAGAGAATGTGTTTCCTTGTTGAGAACAGAGAAACCGTTTATATGGTCAGCGTTGTATTTGAACCAACAACTTGTTGAGGGCGATGTTCTCATCGCAACGAGAGAATGTGTTTCCTTGTTGAGGACAGAGAATCCGTTTATATGGTCAGCGTTGTATTTGAACCAACAACTTGTTGAGGGCGATGTTCTCATCGCAACGAGAGAATGTGTTTCCTTGTTGAGAACAGAGAAACCGTTTATATGGTCAGCGTTGTATTTGAACCAACAACTTGTTGAGGGCGATGTTCTCATCGCAACGAGAGAATGTGTTTCCTTGTTGAGAACAGAGAAACCGTTTATATGGTCAGCGTTGTATTTGAACCAACAACTTGTTGAGGGCGATGTTCTCATCGCAACGAGAGAATGTGTTTCCTTGTTGAGGACAGAGAAACCGTTTATATGGTCAGCGTTGTATTTGAACCAACAACTTGTTGAGGGCGATGTTCTCATCGCAACGAGAGAATGTGTTTCCTTGTTGAGAACAGAGAAACCGTTTATATGGTCAGCGTTGTATTTGAACCAACAACTTGTTGAGGGCGATGTTCTCATCGCAACGAGAGAATGTGTTTCCTTGTTGAGAACAGAGAAACCGTTTATATGGTCAGCGTTGTATTTGAACCAACAACTTGTTGAGGGCGTTGTTCTCATCGCAACGAGAGAATGTGTTTCCTTGTTGAGAACAGAGAAACCGTTTATATGGTCAGCGTTGTATTTGAACCAACAACTTGTTGAGGGCGATGTTCTCATCGCAACGAGAGAATGTGTTTCCTTGTTGAGGACAGAGAAACCGTTTATATGGTCAGCGTTGTATTTGAACCAACAACTTGTTGAGGGCGATGTTCTCATCGCAACGAGAGAATGTGTTTCCTTGTTGAGGACAGAGAATCCGTTTATATGGTCAGCGTTGTATTTGAACCAACAACTTGTTGAGGGCGATGTTCTCATCGCAACGAGAGAATGTGTTTCCTTGTTGAGGACAGAGAATCCGTTTATATGGTCAGCGTTGTATTTGAACCAACAACTTGTTGAGGGCGTTGTTCTCATCGCAACGAGAGAATGTGTTTCCTTGTTGAGGACAGAGAATCCGTTTATATGGTCAGCGTTGTATTTGAACCAACAACTTGTTGAGGGCGATGTTCTCATCGCAACGAGAGAATGTGTTTCCTTGTTGAGAACAGAGAAACCGTTTATATGGTCAGCGTTGTATTTGAACCAACAACTTGTTGAGGGCGATGTTCTCATCGCAACGAGAGAATGTGTTTCCTTGTTGAGAACAGAGAAACCGTTTATATGGTCAGCGTTGTATTTGAACCAACAACTTGTTGAGGGCGATGTTCTCATCGCAACGAGAGAATGTGTTTCCTTGTTGAGAACAGAGAAACCGTTTATATGGTCAGCGTTGTATTTGAACCAACAACTTGTTGAGGGCGATGTTCTCATCGCAACGAGAGAATGTGTTTCCTTGTTGAGAACAGAGAAACCGTTTATATGGTCAGCGTTGTATTTGAACCAACAACTTGTTGAGGGCGATGTTCTCATCGCAACGAGAGAATGTGTTTCCTTGTTGAGAACAGAGAAACCGTTTATATGGTCAGCGTTGTATTTGAACCAACAACTTGTTGAGGGCGATGTTCTCATCGCAACGAGAGAATGTGTTTCCTTGTTGAGGACAGAGAAACCGTTTATATGGTCAGCGTTGTATTTGAACCAACAACTTGTTGAGGGCGATGTTCTCATCGCAACGAGAGAATGTGTTTCCTTGTTGAGAACAGAGAAACCGTTTATATGGTCAGCGTTGTATTTGAACCAACAACTTGTTGAGGGCGATGTTCTCATCGCAACGAGAGAATGTGTTTCCTTGTTGAGAACAGAGAAACCGTTTATATGGTCAGCGTTGTATTTGAACCAACAACTTGTTGAGGGCGATGTTCTCATCGCAACGAGAGAATGTGTTTCCTTGTTGAGAACAGAGAAACCGTTTATATGGTCAGCGTTGTATTTGAACCAACAACTTGTTGAGGGCGATGTTCTCATCGCAACGAGAGAATGTGTTTCCTTGTTGAGAACAGAGAAACCGTTTATATGGTCAGCGTTGTATTTGAACCAACAACTTGTTGAGGGCGATGTTCTCATCGCAACGAGAGAATGTGTTTCCTTGTTGAGAACAGAGAAACCGTTTATATGGTCAGCGTTGTATTTGAACCAACAACTTGTTAAGGGCGTTGTTCTCATCGCAACGAGAGAATGTGTTTCCTTGTTGAGAACAGAGAAACCGTTTATATGGTCAGCGTTGTATTTGAACCAACAACTTGTTGAGGGCGATGTTCTCATCGCAACGAGAGAATGTGTTTCCTTGTTGAGAACAGAGAAACCGTTTATATGGTCAGCGTTGTATTTGAACCAACAACTTGTTGAGGGCGATGTTCTCATCGCAACGAGAGAATGTGTTTCCTTGTTGAGAACAGAGAAACCGTTTATATGGTCAGCGTTGTATTTGAACCAACAACTTGTTGAGGGCGATGTTCTCATCGCAACGAGAGAATGTGTTTCCTTGTTGAGACCAGAGAAACCGTTTATATGGTCAGCGTTGTATTTGAACCAACAACTTGTTGAGGGCGTTGTTCTCATCGCAACGAGAGAATGTGTTTCCTTGTTGAGAACAGAGAAACCGTTTATATGGTCAGCGTTGTATTTGAACCAACAACTTGTTGAGGGCGATGTTCTCATCGCAACGAGAGAATGTGTTTCCTTGTTGAGGACAGAGAAACCGTTTATATGGTCAGCGTTGTATTTGAACCAACAACTTGTTGAGGGCGTTGTTCTCATCGCAACGAGAGAATGTGTTTCCTTGTTGAGAACAGAGAAACCGTTTATATGGTCAGCGTTGTATTTGAACCAACAACTTGTTGAGGGCGATGTTCTCATCGCAACGAGAGAATGTGTTTCCTTGTTGAGGACAGAGAAACCGTTTATATGGTCAGCGTTGTATTTGAACCAACAACTTGTTGAGGGCGATGTTCTCATCGCAACGAGAGAATGTGTTTCCTTGTTGAGAACAGAGAAACCGTTTATATGGTCAGCGTTGTATTTGAACCAACAACTTGTTGAGGGCGTTGTTCTCATCGCAACGAGAGAATGTGTTTCCTTGTTGAGAACAGAGAAACCGTTTATATGGTCAGCGTTGTATTTGAACCAACAACTTGTTGAGGGCGATGTTCTCATCGCAACGAGAGAATGTGTTTCCTTGTTGAGAACAGAGAAACCGTTTATATGGTCAGCGTTGTATTTGAACCAACAACTTGTTGAGGGCGATGTTCTCATCGCAACGAGAGAATGTGTTTCCTTGTTGAGGACAGAGAATCCGTTTATATGGTCAGCGTTGTATTTGAACCAACAACTTGTTGAGGGCGTTGTTCTCATCGCAACGAGAGAATGTGTTTCCTTGTTGAGGACAGAGAATCCGTTTATATGGTCAGCGTTGTATTTGAACAGAAACATGTGTTCATCTGTATTAACTATTAGGCCTACCTTGTGTGTATTGTATATTGATTTTTACCCTGTTGCATATTTTGTGTCGGCCATTAATAAAATACTATTGAAAACACAGTCTGAGGGTATAACGATTTTGTTTAATTCATATTTTTAATTTCAAACTCACAATCATCTTTGTTTAAGAGAAGAGAGTTAAGATGAGTTATACATCCTCAGGACATGCCCAGAGTGTCTGCTATGCTGCAGTCTCAAAGCGCTGCGAGGGGTGGTCGTTACTTCATGTAGCCCCATGGCAATGGCCTTGAACAGCTCCAGCTGTGTCGCAACTATAAGGCGTGACGTATTGTTACAGGTGATCCAAGGAAACAGCAACACCTACCTGGTGTCTCAAAGTGCTGCGAGGGGTGGTCGTTACTTCATGTATCCCCATGGCAATGGCCTTGAACAGCGCCAGCTGTGTCGCAACTATAAGGCGTGACGTATTGTTACAGGTGATCCAAGGCAACCGCAACACCTACCTGGTGTCTCAAAGTGCTGCGAGGGGTGGTCGTTTTTTCATGTATCCCCATGGCAATGGCCTTGAACGGCTCCAGCTGTGTCGCAACTATAAGGCGTGACGTATTGTTACAGGTGATCCAAGGAAACAGCAACACCTACCTGGTGTCTCAAAGTGCTGCGAGGGGTGGTCGTTACTTCATGTAGCCCCATGGCAATGGCCTTGAACAGCTCCAGCTGTGTCGCAATTATAAGGCGTGACGTATTGTTACAGGTGATCCAAGGAAACAGCAACACCTACCTGGTGTCTCAAAGTGCTGCGAGGGGTGGTCGTTACTTCATGTAGCCCCATGGCAATGGCCTTGAACAACTCCAGCTGTGTCGCAACTATAAGGCGAGACGTATTGTTACAGGTGATCCAAGGCAACAGCAACACCTACCTGCAGTCTCAAAGCGCTGCGAGGGGTGGTCGTTACTTCATGTAGGTAGCCCCATGGCAATGGCCTTGAACAGCTCCAGCTGTGTCGCAACTATAAGGCGTGACGTATTGTTACAGGTGATCCAAGGAAACAGCAACACCTACCTGGTGTCTCAAAGTGCTGCGAGGGGTGGTCGTTACTTCATGTAGCCCCATGGCAATGGCCTTGAACAACTCCAGCTGTGTCACAACTATAAGGCGAGACGTATTGTTACAGGTGATCCAAGGCAACAGCAACACCTACCTGCAGTCTCAAAGCGCTGCGAGGGGTGGTCGTTACTTCATGTAGGTAGCCCCATGGCAATGGCCTTGAACAGCTCCAGCTGTGTCGCAACTATAAGGCGTGACGTATTGTTACAGGTGATCCAAGGAAACAGCAACACCTACCTGCAGTCTCAAAGAGCTGCGAGGGGTGGTCGTTACTTTATGTAGCCCCATGGCAATGGCCTTGAACGGCTCCAGCTGTGTCGCAACTATAAGGCGTGACGTATTGTTACAGGTGATCCAAGGCAACAGCAACACCTAGCATGCAGTCTCAAAGCTCTGCGAGGTGTGGTCGTTACTTCATGTAGCCCCATGGCAATGGCCTTGAACGGCTCCAGCTGTGTCGCAACTATATGGCGTGACGTATTGTTACAGGTGATCCAAGGAAACAGCAACACCTACCTGGAGTCTAAGCGTGACCTTGATCCTCCCATCTGGGCCAGTCAGGTCCGCTTCCTCCCCTACAGTTACCACCGTCGCACCGTCTGTATGAGGGTTGAGGTCTACGGCTGCACATGGAATGGTCAGTAATATTACTCCATCAATTACTCTATCAGTAACAAGATTGGTTTTTAAAATAGCACACAATTTTAAGAGTTTTTTTAAACGTTCTTACCTCAACTTGACCTCCTTTGTAAATCAGTTGATTACAGAATTTGGATTTACTATAAATAAATACAATTATATAAAATATATACATGAATTATTCTAAATCGTTGTGTGACAGAAAAATATGTAAATTTCTTTATTTCATAATGTGCCCGAAAAATTAATGTTTAAGAACTTGAAATTGACAAACAACAACATAAAAACTCGTGTATAGCATTACATGTCAGTAGGAATGTAAGTCTTATTTGTTAGGCATTGAAACATTTGTTTATAATTCTGTGCGTGTGTAATAGAAAACTAGTCCCTTATGAGGGTACAAATTAACTGTTATTGTTATATTGAGTGTATTTACTTAGCTCGTAGAAACCTCAGTGCATAGCCTTACGGTGGTTCATGCGGTGGGGCGCAATCCTAAGCATATGCTGCTTAGAGACGGGCGGGGGTTCGAACCCCGCATAAAACATGTTTTTTGTAATGTAACCTCCTCTCCATCTATCACTCCTCATCGACTCAAAAAGCATGATTGCAATAATAGATACAAGAGTCTTTTTAGTGCAAGTTTGTACCTCATTGGTGGAGGCGCCAGGTTGAAGGCACTATTCCCATTTAGGCTTCCTTAGGCAGAGTGTTGCGTGATATTGTCAGCAGTGTGTGTGTGTGAACCGCCCCTTAGCTTTATGTTGACGTGTCCTGGACACAATGAAAAGATATACCTCGATCTTGTGTGAACATGGGAAAAGAATTCTTCACTTATTGCTCTAAAGAATGTGGCATTCACAGACACCACTATAAAATAATAGATTTCATTGCCGATGTCTTTCTAAGGCCTTCAAAACGTATTTGTGATTAAAGCGAAAGTCTACACAATTAAACCGATCAAAATCGGTTTTTAGTAATATTGCAAAGAAGGTAACCAACCAACCAACCAACCAACCAGCATGAATAGCTTCATAAGAACTAAAAAGTGGAGAAACAAAATTTCAAATATTAAAATCAATACGGATTGTAATTTTGGCAAGTAATAAATTATGTAATAATTCTTTAATTGGCTTCCCAAATAACAGACATAAGGATCGAAATATTATAACTTAGTTATGCGTTCCTTACTAATAAAGCACTTTTGCAATATTGAAAACGTTCTTGAAACACGTTAATTGTGTGCAGTTTTAATAGTTATACTACCCATCTCTGTCAAGATTCTTGTCGCAATGTTGATGTATCTTGTCCGCAGACGGCGTCCTGAGCTACTCGATGCCCCAGGGGGACAAGCGGGGGTCGGGGTGGGAGTTCTTCGACGCGACCTACGACGGCCACTGGGACGGGGAGCTACGTCGCGGCCTTGGACAGCTGACTGACGGGAAGGTGGGCCCAGAGAACTTCAAGATGGGCTACTACGAGTACGAGAGAGGTGAGTGCCACACTGTGTTGAGGGGGGGGGGGGGGGGGACCTACGACGGCCACTGGGACGGGGAGCTACGTCGCGGCCTTGGACAGCTGACTGACGGGAAGGTGGGCCCAGAGAACTTCAAGATGGGCTACTACGAGTACGAGAGAGGTGAGTGCCACACTGTGTTGAGGGGGGGGACCTACGACGGCCACTGGGACGGGGAGCTGCGTCGCGGCCTTGGACAGCTGACTGACGGGAAGGTGGGCCCAGAGAACTTCAAGATGGGCTACTACGAGTACGAGAGAGGTGAGTGCCACACTGTGTTGAGGGGGGGGGGGGGACCTACGACGGCCACTGGGACGGGGAGCTGCGTCGCGGCCTTGGACAGCTGACTGACGAGAAGGTGGGCCCAGAGAACTTCAAGATGGGCTACTACGAGTACGAGAGGGGTGAGTGCCACACTGTGTTGAGGGGGGGGGGGGGGACCTACGACGGCCACTGGGACGGGGAGCTACGTCGCGGCCTTGGACAGCTGACTGACGAGAAGGTGGGCCCAGAGAACTTCAAGATGGGCTACTACGAGTACGAGAGAGGTGAGTGCCACACTGTGTTGAGGGGGGGGGGGGGACCTACGACGGCCACTGGGACGGGGAGCTGCGTCGCGGCCTTGGACAGCTGACTGACGGGAAGGTGGGCCCAGAGAACTTCAAGATGGGCTACTACGAGTACGAGAGGGGTGAGTGCCACACTGTGTTGAGGGGGGGGGGGGGGACCTACGACGGCCACTGGGACGGGGAGCTGCGTCGCGGCCTTGGACAGCTGACTGACGGGAAGGTGGGCCCAGAGAACTTCAAGATGGGCTACTACGAGTACGAGAGAGGTGAGTGCCACACTGTGTTGAGGGGGGGGGGGGGGACCTACGACGGCCACTGGGACGGGGAGCTGCGTCGCGGCCTTGGACAGCTGACAGACGGGAAGGTGGGCCCAGAGAACTTCAAGATGGGCTACTACGAGTACGAGAGAGGTGAGTGCCACACTGTGTTGAGGGGGGGGGGGGGGGACCTACGACGGCCACTGGGACGGGGAGCTGCGTCGCGGCCTTGGACAGCTGACTGACGGGAAGGTGGGCCCAGAGAACTTCAAGATGGGCTACTACGAGTACGAGAGAGGTGAGTGCCACACTGTGTTGAGGGGGGGGGGGGGACCTACGACGGCCACTGGGACGGGGAGCTACGTCGCGGCCTTGGACAGCTGACTGACGGGAAGGTGGGCCCAGAGAACTTCAAGATGGGCTACTACGAGTACGAGAGAGGTGAGTGCCACACTGTGTTGAGGGGGGGGGGACCTACGACGGCCACTGGGACGGGGAGCTGCGTCGCGGCCTTGGACAGCTGACTGACGGGAAGGTGGGCCCAGAGAACTTCAAGATGGGCTACTACGAGTACGAGAGAGGTGAGTGCCACACTGTGTTGAGGGGGGGGGGGACCTACGACGGCCACTGGGACGGGGAGCTACGTCGCGGCCTTGGACAGCTGACTGACGGGAAGGTGGGCCCAGAGAACTTCAAGATGGGCTACTACGAGTACGAGAGAGGTGAGTGCCACACTGTGTTGAGGGGGGGGGGGGGACCTACGACGGCCACTGGGACGGGGAGCTACGTCGCGGCCTTGGACAGCTGACTGACGGGAAGGTGGGCCCAGAGAACTTCAAGATGGGCTACTACGAGTACGAGAGAGGTGAGTGCCACACTGTGTTGAGGGGGGGGGGGACCTACGACGGTCACTGGGACGGGGAGCTACGTCGCGGCCTTGGACAGCTGACAGACGGGAAGGTGGGCCCAGAGAACTTCAAGATGGGCTACTACGAGTACGAGAGAGGTGAGTGCCACACTGTGTTGAGGGGGGGGGGACCTACGACGGTCACTGGGACGGGGAGCTACGTCGCGGCCTTGGACAGCTGACAGACGGGAAGGTGGGCCCAGAGAACTTCAAGATGGGCTACTACGAGAGAGGTGATAAGCAATATATAAAATTAACATATATGTATTGACTATTGTTGCATATGTTTTCGCAGGTGTAATTACATGTGTTGTACGATAATAATTATTTATTGATTAAAGAAAACACCAAACAGTACAATTTAATTACAGAGATATTGACCGCTCGCAACCGAGCACTACCAACTGTCGTCATAGAAACTAGAAACAAAAACACCGTTGGTTGACTGTAGCCACCCACCACGGTGACGTCTACCCTCGCCCCACCTATGGGTAACTTCTACAACTAGGCTAATTCAAATTTATCCCGCCAACATAGGAAATGTCAACACATGTTAGGCTAATTAGAATTCAACTAGTCGTAAGTCTAGATTTAGTAAGAGAATTAGACTGGTGGGGAAACACCTGTGTGCTAAGGGGCTATGCTCTAATCTTTCCCACCAGCAATGTGTTTGTAACATTTAAAAAATGTAATTAACATATTGAAAATAAATAATAATAATAATAACATATTGTTTCGTGTTTTATCCTCGTTCTTATTTCTATTTAAATTCTAACATTTCGGCAAAATCTCCCTGGCCTTCCAAGGGTAATGTATACTTGCCAATTCCTCAAACCGATGCCTGCGGTTGGCCAACGCATCCTATTGAATGACCTACATGACGTATACGACGTGAAGTACGCGACGGACTTAGCATGAGTGTAGCTATTGCGGACATATCGTGCATGACTCTTTGTGTGTGTGTGAGAGAGAGAGAGAGAGATGAAGAGAGATGGAGAGCGAACATTGGTACTGAGGAACAGAGAAAGTCTCGTACATTTTAATCAACAGGGTACCGTGTTTGCCAAACACAAACTAGAACACTCTCCATATGTATGTATCTGTAAAATAAGAATATGGTTTTATTTTCCTAAATACCTTAGTTAAATATTGACTTGTTTTTTAATTTAAAAATCTCTTTCTGTACGAGCTGGGAAATGAAAACGTAGAATATTAGCGTGTTTTGTGTACACACTGTTAGGCAGTCGTTCCTGAAAAGTTGGTGTCTTTCTCGGGCGTAATTACCTCATTTTTTCAAGACTTTCTATTGGCTTACTCAAATTGCTGACCCATATGCGTACAGCATTTTAAATGTTAACATTGTTACATGAACGCTTATATACCTTATCTAGAAACGCGCCCTTCAGCAAAACAGGGGTGAACGTTTTTAATTCTGCAAACCACAAAGTCAGTTCGCTCCATTCCGCTATCTCGTTTAGATAATTTCAATTTAAAAGTCTCTCTCCTCAGAAAGCCAATAGGATTCTCTAACAAGGCTCTCTCCGTGTTTCGTTGCCAATAAAATACCAACTAAGGGGATATATTACGAGATCCAAATCGACAGCTCGCAAGAATTTATAGAACAAAAGTGAAAAAAGTTATTTCCGCTGTCCAATTTGCGCAGGTTATTATAATGGATGCTTCCCAAGGGTCTGATAGGAAATTGAAACTTCCCAACCTGTAATATTTCTTTGTTACCTTTTTCTTATCAGTGTTAACTTCTAAATTGAAATGAAACAATAGGTTAAGTGGTTAAGTTATAGTGTTTGATTACAATTAGATAACGGGTTTGCATTTTGTTGAATATATTATGCGCTTCATTAAAATTCTTGTTTACCTTTAAAGTAGATTCCTGAATGTAATGCGACAGTTTGAAAAACTATAAATAAAATACTTGACTCGTAAATCTAAATGACGGCAAACAGGTGAAGTAATTAGGTAAAGTGGATATAATAATTGATTCCTTATCGAAGAAGGTGCAAGTTCACACTTGCTAAGCAACCTTGACCTACCCCCTTCAAGCCGTAACCGGAACATAAATGATTTCACTAGTGTTCTAATTGTATGATGACTGACATAAATATAATCACCGAAGTACCGAAGATGTGTTGATGATTTTTGTAGGGTCCCCGCCTTATGCTTATATCTCTTGTGCGTTGCATCAAAGCAAACATACTTTACATGCGATACTCAAAATATCTATGCTTGTCTGAAAAATCTTTTAGTTGCCCGATTTGCTTGTACATAATTATTTACATATATAGATATTTAATTTGATTATTTAACATAACAAGATTTTAACGTTAAAACGCGAGACTTCAATAGTTTGCAATATACTAAAGGTGACCTTTTATGTGACAAAATAATCAAAATTAAAAGTCTATAAATATGTATATATATAAAGTTCAAGTTTGTTTGCTGATATTTTGACTCTTTAAATATTTATTTATTTATTTATGCATTTTTTAAGCTCATGTTTATGTTTTTGCCGAATTTGCTTGTATGTAATTATTCAAATTATGAAGTTTTCAAGTTTGATTTTGAAACATTACAAATATTGCAAGTTACAAAAAATGAAAGGTGAATGTTTTATGCTACAAACGCAGCTAAACTGAAAGTCTGTAAGTAGTTTGTTTGCTCACATTTTGAGAAAAAATTAATTTTGATAAATTTTATTAAACAAAAGTTGAAGAATTGAATTAAAAAAGTAGATATCTATGAATGAATTAAGCAGTAGAGTGTAAACCACTGCAATGTGAGAGGTGAGTAACGAGTTGACTCATTGCGGGCAAAGGTGGGCTAAAGATCGAACGACGATGTTAACGACGCCGCTTGTTGTTCACAGCTCAAGGATGGGTTGGCTGGCGTAACGACACTCGAGGCGGACACCCGGTCGAAATCAAGTTCGAGTTCGATAGAGTTCGAGAATTTACCGCCGTTCACATCTTCTGCAACAATGAGTTCACCAGAGATGTTCAGGTGAGTTTGGCCAACTTATTTTTTCTCTTTTCTACTTAGTATTTCTTTACCAGAATTGTCACATTTTATTACTATTTTTAAATTATTTTTTCTTCATTTAGTTTTAAAACTGAACTCAACCAATAGTACACACAAACACAAGTACTTAGATGTTACATTGTGACGTTTTGTATGTAAATTAAAATGTCTTATGTTTACGTTTAAATATTATATTGTTGGGTCATTTCGTAATATGAACACAGGAAGATGCAATAACATTATACCTCCTTCGATTTTGACATTTTCTATCAACAAAACACGAAATAACTTAATTTAGAAATACAATAATTTAAATATAAAAACTAAATAACAATGACGCAAGAGCTGGTTTACTGCAGCACATCTAAAATAACACATTTTAGCTTTTATAACATTTACTGTATGAAAGAAGATACCAAATAAATATACCAATAAATTAATTCTGCAACAGTGTCTCCATATCTGATATAAACGTTTACTGTCAAACTCTATGTGGTGTTTAAATGTGATTTGTGGCTGGTCTGACCTTCATCCCAGACGTAATAGCTATAGTGATTTACCCGAGAGCAGCTGATCGTTGTGATGGATAGCATTCTGCCTACAAAGTACACTTGGTTTTCACATTGTTACTTGTAACTGTACTTCAGCTGGATGTCTTCTAAAGGCCCTTTGGAAGCCATTAACTTACAGGGTACCCAATATTGGTAATAACATACATTTTAGAGCATCGTCATATAAAACAATAATATAATACACGTGTATCTGTTCTGTACCGCAGAGACACGAACAGCTCCAACGGTAGAAATTGTAACTGGAAATTACAGAATTTGTAAACATGTCAGTCGTAATTTATTTTCTGCTGTTGGTGGAAAATAGGTTAATTCTCTGCGATTTTTCAATTTAAGTTTGTAATATTAATACATGTAACGATAGTACATCTCTTCGTTATACCGTCTTAAATGTTCAGATAGTGGGTAGGGGTGGGTAGTGTGTCAGGAGAGTCACTCTTGTGCCAACCATCTTCATACTTTTATTGCTGCGATCAACATTGATTTTCGTTATCAAATTTTAAGTACAACATCTCTATGACAGTTATTGTATATTGTGTTACTTTGGTTGCAAAGAATATTTTAGGACCTCTTTGTTTCTAATCGTTTCCGTGTACAATTTATGACTTAATTAGTACTTCTCTCTACACCCCCCTCTAACTCTCTCCCCCCCCCCCCCCGCCTGTATTACAGTTGAGCATTCTCAATGAAGTAAGTTGATGGAATGAGATAGGCTATACATGGTAGTAATTATCCAGGATATCATTCATACACTGTACTAATTTAGACCCCTGAAATGTATCTGCACGAAATTAAAAAAAACTTTTCCAAGCAGATTGTGTGACTCATATTCGAAGCGTATTCTCGGGAGAGTAGTTCCGTTGCAAGCGAAAAACTTTCCGATGCTCTAACCCCCTTTTATTGCGTGTATTGCTGCTACTCGTCTTTTCTATCAGGGCACTTAGTCATAACGAGTGCTGTGTTGTCATGGGAGAGATAAAACACGTCTTCTCAACAATGGTATTGTGCGCCCTCATTCATTACAGTAGCTGCTGTAGGATAAGGCACGTACGGGTATAAAACGGTACGGGATGCAGTTTTTAGGAGTCGCATTGAAGAGGGATTAATTTAGAGGGGGATGGGGAATAGAGATGAGTTGTGAAATAGAAGAAGTCGTCATTTACGGGGAAGTGAAAGTTATGCTGTCTATGGTTTCCTGGCAATTTGGTGATGACTATTTTGTTAAACTTTGATAAAATCGATGTTTTTTTTAGTTTTATGTCGTCATTCGTTCACTCTTACCCACCATTCTTGGGATCGAACCTAGGGTCTGCTGCATATAGGGCTACCGGTAGTCCCAGAACAATGGGTGTTTGTATT
Organism: Isoperla grammatica; assembly: GCA_945910005.1. Classification (NCBI taxonomy): domain Eukaryota; kingdom Metazoa; phylum Arthropoda; class Insecta; order Plecoptera; family Perlodidae; genus Isoperla; species Isoperla grammatica. The sequence goes on along the minus strand of OX246739.1, from coordinate 54,095,810 downwards.
TGGGAAACAATTATAAATATAAAGTCAGAGTTGGGTTGTATATATAAAAGCTCACAATTTGAATTGAAAATATTTAAGAAACATAAAACATATTCATACAAACACTGATACAAGTGACTCAACGCAGCACGCCTGACTCTAATCCCCGAAAGGTGACAGTTTCTATTTGTCTATTCCCCCTGCAATGCCAACACTGACTAAACAGTTTTAAGTTGTTTTCGCAGTCACAGGGTGAATTCTGTAATTTAGTCTCACTCTAAAGACTCTCGAATATTTGTTTCTAATTATCTTAACACTTATAAACTGACGAGAGAAACATTAAGCATCCGCATTCCCTGGCTGTATAGACACGATGGATTACTAAAATATACCTGCTGCAGCTACTCGTGTATTTACAGTCATTTAGGTTAATGTAGCCAGGAAATGGAGGTGAATGTACGAACTGCTTTGTAATCATTTACTCAGTTAAAGTATACAGCATAATAGTTATATCTTTTATATACCGCATCGGTGTCTTTAGTTGGATCGTAATGGCGACATCACGTGGTACTCCAAGCCCCATCCAAGGAGTTAACAATGGAAGGCTCACTTCACTTTACTAGCAAGTAGCAACCAACCACCTGAATTTTGTCTAGTTTGTTTGCAAGAGAGTGGCTGGCTTTAAGAGCAAAGTGCCGTTCCGTTACCTGTGCTAAAGAATTTTTAATCAGCGGGGTCGAAAGGGGTTGAAACTGTCTCAAATGATGTCTCAGGAGGGACATAGTCGGGCGACGTAACAGCGATCACCGGGAGGAATGTCTAGGATGCGGACGGAATAGACAACTAACTTTGTGTAAACTCCTTGTCACGAAAAGGCGCGCTACAGAAGTTAGTACTTCCGAGACAGAAACAGATGTTCACTTTGCCCCAAGGCGATGTTACCTGAATTCGTCGTTATAATAATTTAAAAAATAAAACTTATTTCGAGAACAATTGTTTCGTCAAAAAACAAATATAATTATTTACATTAGAGCCACAAACGTTTAACGTTTCGCTCCTCCAGCCATGTGACGTCATCGCGGCTGGCGGTTACAACTACCATGACAGTGTCGTGTGGTACTATGACATCATGGCCGGCCGGCTAGCCGTGTGACGTCATCGCGGCTGGCGGCTACAACTACCATGACAGTGTCGTGTGGTACTATGACATCATGGCCGGCCGGCTAGCCGTGTGACGTCATCGCGGCTAGCAGTTACAACTACCATGACAGTGTCGTGTGGTACTATGACATCATGGCCGGCCGGCTAGCCATGTGACGTCATCGCGGCTGGCGGTTACAACTACCATGACAGTGTCGTGTGGTACTATGACATCATGGCCGGCCGGCTAGCCGTGTGACGTCATCGCGGCTGGCAGTTACAACTACCATGACAGTGTCGTGTGGTACTATGACATCATGGCCGGCCGGCTAGCCATGTGACGTCATCGCGGCTAGCGGTTACAACTACCATGACAGTGTCGTGTGGTACTATGACATCATGGCCGGCCGGCTAGCCATGTGACGTCATCGCGGCTGGCAGTTACAACTACCATGACAGTGTCGTGTGGTACTATGACATCATGGCCGGCCGGCTAGCCATGTGACGTCATCGCGGCTAGCGGCTACAACTACCATGACAGTGTCGTGCGGTACTATGACATCATGGCCGGCCGGCTAGCCATGTGACGTCATCGCGGCTAGCAGTTACAACTACCATGACAGTGTCGTGCGGTACTATGACATCATGGCCGGCCGGCTAGCCATGTGACGTCATCGCGGCTGGCAGTTACAACTACCATGACAGTGTCGTGCGGTACTATGACATCATGGCCGGCCGGCTAGCCGTGTGACGTCATCGCGGCTAGCAGTTACAACTACCATGACAGTGTCGTGCGGTACTATGACATCATGGCCGGCCGGCTAGCCATGTGACGTCATCGCGGCTGGCAGTTACAACTACCATGACAGTGTCGTGCGGTACTATGACATCATGGCCGGCCGGCTAGCCGTGTGACGTCATCGCGGCTAGCAGTTACAACTACCATGACAGTGTCGTGTGGTACTATGACATCATGGCCGGCCGGCTAGCCATGTGACGTCATCGCGGCTAGCAGTTACAACTACCATGACAGTGTCGTGTGGTACTATGACATCATGGCCGGCCGGCTAGCCATGTGACGTCATCGCGGCTAGCGGCTACAACTACCATGACAGTGTCGTGTGGTACTATGACATCATGGCCGGCCGGCTAGCCATGTGACGTCATCGCGGCTAGCGGCTACAACTACCATGACAGTGTCGTGCGGTACTATGACATCATGGCCGGCCGGCTAGCCATGTGACGTCATCGCGGCTGGCGGTTACAACTACCATGACAGTGTCGTGTGGTACTATGACATCATGGCCGGCCGGCTAGCCATGTGACGTCATCGCGGCTGGCGGTTACAACTACCATGACAGTGTCGTGTGGTACTATGACATCATGGCCGGCCGGCTAGCCATGTGACGTCATCGCGGCTAGCAGTTACAACTACCATGACAGTGTCGTGTGGTACTATGACATCATGGCCGGCCGGCTAGCCATGTGACGTCATCGCGGCTAGCGGCTACAACTACCATGACAGTGTCGTGTGGTACTATGACATCATGGCCGGCCGGCTAGCCATGTGACGTCATCGCGGCTGGCGGTTACAACTACCATGACAGTGTCGTGTGGTACTATGACATCATGGCCGGCCGGCTAGCCATGTGACGTCATCGCGGCTAGCAGTTACAACTACCATGACAGTGTCGTGTGGTACTATGACATCATGGCCGGCCGGCTAGCCATGTGACGTCATCGCGGCTAGCGGTTACAACTACCATGACAGTGTCGTGTGGTACTATGACATCATGGCCGGCCGGCTAGCCATGTGACGTCATCGCGGCTGGCGGTTACAACTACCATGACAGTGTCGTGTGGTACTATGACATCATGGCCGGCCGGCTAGCCGTGTGACGTCATCGCGGTTAGCAGTTACAACTACCATGACAGTGTCGTGTGGTACTATGACATCATGGCCGGCCGGCTAGCCATGTGACGTCATCGCGGCTAGCGGTTACAACTACCATGACAGTGTCGTGTGGTACTATGACATCATGGCCGGCCGGCTAGCCATGTGACGTCATCGCGGCTGGCAGTTACAACTACCATGACAGTGTCGTGTGGTACTATGACATCATGGCCGGCCGGCTAGCCATGTGACGTCATCGCGGCTGGCAGTTACAACTACCATGACAGTGTCGTGTGGTACTATGACATCATGGCCGGCCGGCTAGCCATGTGACGTCATCGCGGCTAGCAGTTACAACTACCATGACAGTGTCGTGTGGTACTATGACATCATGGCCGGCCGGCTAGCCGTGTGACGTCATCGCGGCTGGCAGTTACAACTACCATGACAGTGTCGTGTGGTACTATGACATCATGGCCGGCCGGCTAGCCGTGTGACGTCATCGCGGCTAGCGGCTACAACTACCATGACAGTGTCGTGTGGTACTATGACATCATGGCCGGCCGGCTAGCCATGTGACGTCATCGCGGCTAGCAGTTACAACTACCATGACAGTGTCGTGTGGTACTATGACATCATGGCCGGCCGGCTAGCCATGTGACGTCATCGCGGCTGGCAGTTACAACTACCATGACAGTGTCGTGTGGTACTATGACATCATGGCCGGCCGGCTAGCCGTGTGACGTCATCGCGGCTAGCGGCTACAACTACCATGACAGTGTCGTGTGGTACTATGACATCATGGCCGGCCGGCTAGCCATGTGACGTCATCGCGGCTGGCAGTTACAACTACCATGACAGTGTCGTGCGGTACTATGACATCATGGCCGGCCGGCTAGCCGTGTGACGTCATCGCGGCTAGCAGTTACAACTACCATGACAGTGTCGTGTGGTACTATGACATCATGGCCGGCCGGCTAGCCATGTGACGTCATCGCGGCTAGCGGCTACAACTACCATGACAGTGTCGTGTGGTACTATGACATCATGGCCGGCCGGCTAGCCATGTGACGTCATCGCGGCTAGCGGTTACAACTACCATGACAGTGTCGTGTGGTACTATGACATCATGGCCGGCCGGCTAGCCGTGTGACGTCATCGCGGCTAGCGGTTACAACTACCATGACAGTGTCGTGTGGTACTATGACATCATGGCCGGCCGGCTAGCCGTGTGACGTCATCGCGGCTAGCAGTTACAACTACCATGACAGTGTCGTGTGGTACTATGACATCATGGCCGGCCGGCTAGCCGTGTGACGTCATCGCGGCTAGCGGTTACAACTACCATGACAGTGTCGTGTGGTACTATGACATCATGGCCGGCCGGCTAGCCGTGTGACGTCATCGCGGCTGGCAGTTACAACTACCATGACAGTGTCGTGTGGTACTATGACATCATGGCCGGCCGGCTAGCCATGTGACGTCATCGCGGCTGGCAGTTACAACTACCATGACAGTGTCGTGTGGTACTATGACATCATGGCCGGCCGGCTAGCCGTGTGACGTCATCGCGGCTAGCAGTTACAACTACCATGACAGTGTCGTGTGGTACTATGACATCATGGCCGGCCGGCTAGCCGTGTGACGTCATCGCGGCTAGCAGTTACAACTACCATGACAGTGTCGTGTGGTACTATGACATCATGGCCGGCCGGCTAGCCGTGTGACGTCATCGCGGCTAGCGGCTACAACTACCATGACAGTGTCGTGTGGTACTATGACATCATGGCCGGCCGGCTAGCCGTGTGACGTCATCGCGGCTAGCGGTTACAACTACCATGACAGTGTCGTGTGGTACTATGACATCATGGCCGGCCGGCTAGCCGTGTGACGTCATCGCGGCTAGCAGTTACAACTACCATGACAGTGTCGTGTGGTACTATGACATCATGGCCGGCCGGCTAGCCATGTGACGTCATCGCGGCTGGCGGTTACAACTACCATGACAGTGTCGTGTGGTACTATGACATCATGGCCGGCCGGCTAGCCATGTGACGTCATCGCGGCTAGCAGTTACAACTACCACGACAGTGTCGTGTGGTACTATGACATCATGGCCGGCCGGCTAGCCATGTGACGTCATCGCGGCTAGCAGTTACAACTACCATGACAGTGTCGTGTGGTACTATGACATCATGGCCGGCCGGCTAGCCATGTGACGTCATCGCGGCTGGCGGTTACAACTACCATGACAGTGTCGTGTGGTACTATGACATCATGGCCGGCCGGCTAGCCATGTGACGTCATCGCGGCTGGCAGTTACAACTACCATGACAGTGTCGTGTGGTACTATGACATCATGGCCGGCCGGCTAGCCATGTGACGTCATCGCGGCTAGCGGTTACAACTACCATGACAGTGTCGTGTGGTACTATGACATCATGGCCGGCCGGCTAGCCGTGTGACGTCATCGCGGCTGGCAGTTACAACTACCATGACAGTGTCGTGTGGTACTATGACATCATGGCCGGCCGGCTAGCCGTGTGACGTCATCGCGGCTGGCAGTTACAACTACCATGACAGTGTCGTGTGGTACTATGACATCATGGCCGGCCGGCTAGCCATGTGACGTCATCGCGGCTGGCGGTTACAACTACCATGACAGTGTCGTGTGGTACTATGACATCATGGCCGGCCGGCTAGCCATGTGACGTCATCGCGGCTAGCAGTTACAACTACCATGACAGTGTCGTGTGGTACTATGACATCATGGCCGGCCGGCTAGCCATGTGACGTCATCGCGGCTGGCGGTTACAACTACCATGACAGTGTCGTGTGGTACTATGACATCATGGCCGGCCGGCTAGCCATGTGACGTCATCGCGGCTAGCAGTTACAACTACCATGACAGTGTCGTGTGGTACTATGACATCATGGCCGGCCGGCTAGCCATGTGACGTCATCGCGGCTGGCGGTTACAACTACCACGACAGTGTCGTGTGGTACTATGACATCATGGCCGGCCGGCTAGCCGTGTGACGTCATCGCGGCTAGCGGTTACAACTACCATGACAGTGTCGTGTGGTACTATGACATCATGGCCGGCCGGCTAGCCATGTGACGTCATCGCGGCTGGCGGTTACAACTACCATGACAGTGTCGTGTGGTACTATGACATCATGGCCGGCCGGCTAGCCATGTGACGTCATCGCGGCTGGCAGTTACAACTACCATGACAGTGTCGTGTGGTACTATGACATCATGGCCGGCCGGCTAGCCGTGTGACGTCATCGCGGCTGGCAGTTACAACTACCATGACAGTGTCGTGTGGTACTATGACATCATGGCCGGCCGGCTAGCCGTGTGACGTCATCGCGGCTGGCAGTTACAACTACCATGACAGTGTCGTGTGGTACTATGACATCATGGCCGGCCGGCTAGCCATGTGACGTCATCGCGGCTAGCAGTTACAACTACCATGACAGTGTCGTGTGGTACTATGACATCATGGCCGGCCGGCTAGCCGTGTGACGTCATCGCGGCTAGCGGTTACAACTACCATGACAGTGTCGTGTGGTACTATGACATCATGGCCGGCCGGCTAGCCATGTGACGTCATCGCGGCTGGCGGTTACAACTACCATGACAGTGTCGTGTGGTACTATGACATCATGGCCGGCCGGCTAGCCATGTGACGTCATCGCGGCTAGCAGTTACAACTACCATGACAGTGTCGTGTGGTACTATGACATCATGGCCGGCCGGCTAGCCGTGTGACGTCATCGCGGCTGGCAGTTACAACTACCATGACAGTGTCGTGTGGTACTATGACATCATGGCCGGCCGGCTAGCCATGTGACGTCATCGCGGCTGGCAGTTACAACTACCATGACAGTGTCGTGTGGTACTATGACATCATGGCCGGCCGGCTAGCCATGTGACGTCATCGCGGCTAGCGGTTACAACTACCATGACAGTGTCGTGTGGTACTATGACATCATGGCCGGCCGGCTAGCCGTGTGACGTCATCGCGGCTAGCAGTTACAACTACCATGACAGTGTCGTGTGGTACTATGACATCATGGCCGGCCGGCTAGCCGTGTGACGTCATCGCGGCTGGCAGTTACAACTACCATGACAGTGTCGTGTGGTACTATGACATCATGGCCGGCCGGCTAGCCGTGTGACGTCATCGCGGCTGGCGGTTACAACTACCATGACAGTGTCGTGTGGTACTATGACATCATGGCCGGCCGGCTAGCCGTGTGACGTCATCGCGGCTAGCGGTTACAACTACCATGACAGTGTCGTGTGGTACTATGACATCATGGCCGGCCGGCTAGCCATGTGACGTCATCGCGGCTGGCGGTTACAACTACCATGACAGTGTCGTGTGGTACTATGACATCATGGCCGGCCGGCTAGCCGTGTGACGTCATCGCGGCTAGCAGTTACAACTACCATGACAGTGTCGTGTGGTACTATGACATCATGGCCGGCCGGCTAGCCATGTGACGTCATCGCGGCTAGCAGTTACAACTACCATGACAGTGTCGTGTGGTACTATGACATCATGGCCGGCCGGCTAGCCATGTGACGTCATCGCGGCTGGCAGTTACAACTACCATGACAGTGTCGTGTGGTACTATGACATCATGGCCGGCCGGCTAGCCGTGTGACGTCATCGCGGCTAGCAGTTACAACTACCATGACAGTGTCGTGTGGTACTATGACATCATGGCCGGCCGGCTAGCCGTGTGACGTCATCGCGGCTAGCGGCTACAACTACCATGACAGTGTCGTGTGGTACTATGACATCATGGCCGGCCGGCTAGCCATGTGACGTCATCGCGGCTAGCAGTTACAACTACCATGACAGTGTCGTGTGGTACTATGACATCATGGCCGGCCGGCTAGCCGTGTGACGTCATCGCGGCTGGCGGTTACAACTACCATGACAGTGTCGTGTGGTACTATGACATCATGGCCGGCCGGCTAGCCATGTGACGTCATCGCGGCTGGCGGCTACAACTACCATGACAGTGTCGTGTGGTACTATGACATCATGGCCGGCCGGCTAGCCGTGTGACGTCATCGCGGCTGGCGGTTACAACTACCATGACAGTGTCGTGTGGTACTATGACATCATGGCCGGCCGGCTAGCCATGTGACGTCATCGCGGCTGGCGGTTACAACTACCATGACAGTGTCGTGTGGTACTATGACATCATGGCCGGCCGGCTAGCCATGTGACGTCATCGCGGCTGGCGGTTACAACTACCATGACAGTGTCGTGTGGTACTATGACATCATGGCCGGCCGGCTAGCCATGTGACGTCATCGCGGCTAGCAGTTACAACTACCATGACAGTGTCGTGTGGTACTATGACATCATGGCCGGCCGGCTAGCCATGTGACGTCATCGCGGCTGGCAGTTACAACTACCATGACAGTGTCGTGTGGTACTATGACATCATGGCCGGCCGGCTAGCCATGTGACGTCATCGCGGCTGGCAGTTACAACTACCATGACAGTGTCGTGTGGTACTATGACATCATGGCCGGCCGGCTAGCCATGTGACGTCATCGCGGCTAGCGGCTACAACTACCATGACAGTGTCATGTGGTACTATGACATCATGGCCGGCCGGCTAGCCGTGTGAAACACACTATGCGTGATCCTGTACAAAAGCGCTCGTAGCTTCTAAAACATTTCTTAAAAGTATCCCGGAATGTTTGTGTTATTTATTGATAGAACCATACAGAAATGGGTTTATTTTTTCCGAAATTTCGTTTTCCAAATGTAAGTTTCGCGTTTAGGCGGTGTTATTCTAATATGCCGCATAACAAGCAATACACGTTATCACTCAAATAAAGACGAGTCATGAGTGTGTAAACAGTATACTTTCTATTTATTTCCTTCATATTTTTAATTCTTCTGCGCGTTTGTTCTTACACTAACACTTATTTTTGGCCAATATTAACAGTTTTTCGTTATGTCGTTCTTATTTCGGGAATACACAGATATTTAGTGAATTTCGTGATTTGAGTTCCAATTATTTCGCGATTCAAAATGTGTATAACTAGCATGCTGACAAGACGTCTCGTCCACAATTTTAATTTTTAAGGGTAGGCCTATCATAGAGTTTCGTTTTATTTCGTAACGCGAATTTTATAGTTATAGTTATTTTATATTTTATAGTTTTATAAAATTATAGTTACCGACCGTATACCGAATTATGCGTTAAGTGGTTTGAGTAATCGTCTTTAAATACACATAATGTTATGTAAATAGTCATTAAGATTCATAACCGATTGTTTCTTACAAATCAATGACACAATATTAACGATCAATTTTTATAATTGAATTTTAAAACAGCAACACGTCAAACGTCGTCGTCGTCGTTTGAATTGACGTCATTAATTTGAGAATGCATACTTTTGACATTTTTCTAAATGTAAGCCTACCTTTATTTAATGGTAAACTTAAATCATGTACACTTTTAGTTGTGCCATACTCATATTAAATTTACCACGTACAAGAAAACAGAAACATTTCGCAAGGATGACGATATTGTGTATGACAGGTTAATGTTCCACTTCACAGATACACATTAGGTTAACACGGTACTTCTTGGCCGTCTGCACGCCCCAAAATATTGAGAATGTTCTTCATTTCCTTATAACCCCAATTCATGCATTACTATTCAATAAGGGTGTAATATATTATTATTAACACAAAGTAAAGCCCATTATGAACGTATCCAATTCGTCCTGAAAGTGCTCGATCGAAGGTGGGATGCACCTGACAAACGAACAACAAAGCTCTGGTTTAGTGCGTGCGAGTGTACGCTTGGGGCTGGAGGAAGACAAGATACGCAACAGGATGAGAAAGTTAGCCGGGTTGATTGAATATTCTGTGCACCACACTACGCGTTCCTCGGTGACACTCTTGTATTCTTAATACAGCTAATGCGAGGCCCTCCGAGACACCGTCAAAGGAGTCACAACTACTCCGCAGAATTTAAAACTTGTAGTTACGACAACGGGGGAACTTCCAACATTTTCTAACTTTTGGCGAAAAGAAAATTGAGCTACTTTTCTTCGTCGTGAACATTTCTTCTAAGAAATTGTTTTCTCTTCAACTGGACGTTGTAGTTTGACAAACGATCACTATTTATTACATTATTGAAATGTTTAATTGGTTTAATTAATTAAGGCAGATTTGTATTAGAATGGATATCATTTTACATATCTTCTTACATTATTTTTATTTAACCATATTAAGTCCCGGTTTTTCAATCGGTTAACGGGTCGTTAACAAGGTCGTTAACTGACGGTCCGTAATCTGTAACCCAAGAAAACCCTATGCAGCTAACGGACCGTCAGTTAACGGCCCCGTTCATGACCGATTGAAAAACCGGGCCATAATCGTCTTACTGACAATAATAATTGCGTCCGTTAATTTTGAATAAGTAAACTTTTGATTTAGGCCTACACCTGAATAGGACGCGCATTGAAGTGATTACTATTAGTCCTACACCTGAATAGGACGCGCATTGAAGTGATTACTATTAGGCCTACACCTGAATAGGACGCGCATTGAAGTGATTACTATTAGGCCTACACCTGAATAGGACGCGCATTGAAGTGATTACAATATAAATAATTGTCGTATATTACTTAACGATAATCATACTAACCGTCCCAGAAGTTATTATTTGATAGAAAATATGTTTTAATTTAATTTTGAAATCAAATAGACGAGTAATATTATAAATTTGGACGTGTTCCTAACTATCAAACTCTCCGCGTAGCGCAGGAGCTACGCGCTAATATTGCAGATAACCACCCAGCAACGATGGCGCGTCAATTTGCTTTGTTTAAATCAACGCTTCGGCAATGGAAGCGTTGATACTTTGTCATAGCGTTTTATTGTAATTTATTGGGTTTAATAGAGTATTTTTATCTCGTGCGATAGAGGTGGCTTACGCTGTTGACATTCTTTGCATACGATTAGAACATCAAGATGGGAGGAGCTCAGTGAAATTACTGGGCGGATCTAATGACCCTTGGCACGGGTGTTTATACAAGATTGATTGATATCTTGTTAGCTCCTAATAATTATGTTATAAAATTTCAATTTTTAACACTCTCTAATCTGTGTGTTAATAATGAGTGGTTATATTGAAAATTACAATTTATGCAGCCAATGTTTAACTTTTTACGATTATGATATTTGGGCTTAACATCTCGTATTCCCATATTTTCACAATAATGCTAAGCCTGACGAGTGAAGACTAACATCCGATTTTTAAATTTTAATGTTAACATTATTTTTTCAAATATTTCAAATTATTTAATTCATGACTTGATACATGATACAATAGTACAATAGAATTACATAATATGTCAATTAGTATTTTGTTCAGTCATAAAAAGGAAAATATACAATTTTTTGAACTACCATAAAGTTAAATTGTATATGAAATGGATAAAATAAAACGAGGTTATAGCTTCTTGGCATTTTCAACATTCATCTAGACCACAATTTTATTTTCAATTTCTTCTAAACCTTGAGTGGAAAATAATGAAGGTGTTGAGGATGTTACATTAATATACCAATTGTTATAAATGAGATACATAAACTGTTGTTCTACGCCTACTGGTAAATACTGGTAATACTACTGGTAATAGTGAAGTACATTCCTTCTCCGCGCGCATAATATATTAAGTAGTCATTGCATAGTCTATAGGCTGCAGCGTATTCGCCGCTTAAAGAGGGCAGTAAAATGGCGCGATATGGTCTGAAAGATATTGCCTGTTGTATGACGCCATAACATTATGCCAAGTTGCGCGAGACGACGCGTTTAAACGCTGCGTTGACGCCCGTTCAAAGGAAGTGGGAAGATAAGACGCTACATCGTCACGGCGTCGCTTCGCAGGCGTCGGTAACGTCGTATGTCTTCCACTCCGTAATAGTCGCCCAGTTTCGTGCCTGAGATACGGGCCTTGTAAATCATGTACGACCTCGATGAACTGTCTAATGGATTTATGGAAAGAAGGTTAGGAATTATGTAGTGGTTGTTTATTTTAAGGTATTTTTTCCCCGCCTTTTTGCAAGAGTTTGGGCAGAGAATAATGTAGTTTTACTAGGGACCGGTTTCACGACACCTTTAGTCCCGAGATTAGCGTTAATCGAAAAATTTCGTCCAACAAACATAAAGCCTGGTAGAAGACACAATGCATGTTGTATGTAATGATGGTTAAAACCATGAGCTGAAACCATGGCAATCAACCGCAGATTAAAAAGTTTGGTGAGTTCCGACCTAAGAAGAGGCGTAACAGTGTTAAACTGTGTACGCTCCTACTCTTAGTTCCCATACTCTTGTTCACTCAACGATATGTACAAATCAAGGGTTGTAAAGATACCTTCATTATCATTATATCTTTTAAGATAAATTGGCGAAGTTCCTGGTTGTGTCAGCCCAGCAATTCCACAGGTTTCTGTTTTGTTATCGTATTGCTCATTGAAATTTGTATGATATTTCGTCCTAAGCTTCAATATATTGTTGCCGCGTTCTTACGCTCAGGCGTATAGGGTTATAGATTTGCGTTGTTGCATTGTTGCGTTGTTGCGTTGTTGTCAGTCTTTTTTTCATCTTCCCTGTTATTAGGGTAAACTGCGCACACTTATAAGTGTATAGAAGTCTTTTGAACCACGTAGTTCAACTCACATTAGACCTGCCATTACAGATCTGTGCAGTCGAGCATAAATCCAAAAGTAGCTGTCAGGGGTGTTCACTCATGCACCCTTATATTAGGGTAAACAACATACATTTTATAAGGATACACTCTTGTAAACCACGTAGTTAAATTCACTACGGAGCTGTCTTATTTCGAACCACGTATGATTGACCAACACCACATCTCCCCTGGCCAAAACGGGCGAGTCAAAGTCGACTGGAATGCAGGTGATAGCGCATAAACGCGTGATCCTCGCGCTCGGCGCGTGAACGGTAGCAGCATAACATGGCTTCACTTACATTGCATTATTTCCGAAACTATTCAAGCTAGAGCAATATTATAAGCAGCACAAGAAAGATGACAGTTATACCTTGACGACGATAGTTTTATATTTGTGACAGTTTTCTTGTAAACGATACAAATTGCGATCGTATAAAACGTAGAAATCTTCGAAAAGGTTTCCACTAACATTGCTCTGCTTTAATGGCATTATTTTATTAACTATTAATGTTTGACAAATATAGTGCACATCATCGTGTAGAGGAAGGTTAGTTAAAAGTATTTATGTGATTCAATGTTTGATGCGCGTATTGGTTATCTTGAAACCATGAGTTGAATATTGGCTGAACGTAGTTTTGCCGTAGCCTGCTGGCACCTGCTAGCTGTACTTCACTACCGGCCGCCCCTAAAAAACCGAATAGACTTGACCCGGATGCGCGCGCAAGCTTTCGCGCGCGGAGATGTGCTCGTGGTAAATCTATAGTTACCCTCACTACAGAGTTGTCTTATTTCGAACCACGTAGTTACACTCACTGCAGAGCTGTCTTATTTCGAACCACGTAGTTACACTCACTACAGAGCTGTCTTATTTCGAACCACGTAGTTACACTCACTGCAGAGCTGTCTTATTTCGAACCACGTAGTTACACTCACTGCAGAGCTGTCTTATTTCGAACCACGTAGTTACACTCACTATACAGACCTGTCTTATTTCGACCCACGTAGTTACACTCACTACAGAGCTGTTTTATTTCGAACCACGTAGTTACACTCACTACAGAGCTGTCTTATTTCGAACCACGTAGTTACACTCACTACAGAGCTGTCTTATTTCGAACCACGTAGTTAAACTCACTGCAGAGCTGTCTTATTTCGAACCGCGTAGTTAAACTCACAACAGACCTGTCTTATTTCGAACCACGTAGTTAAACTCACTACAGAGCTGTCTTTTTTCGAACCACGTAGTTAAACTCACTGCAGAGCTGTCTACTTTCGAACCGCGTAGTTCAACTCACAACAGACCTGTCTTATTTCGAACCACGTAGTTAAACTCACTACAGAGCTGTCTTTTTTCGAACCACGTAGTCAAACTCACTAAAGAGCTGTCTTATTTCGAACCACGTAGTTACACTCACTACAGAGCTGTTTTATTTCGAACCACGTAGTTACACTCACTACAGAGCTGTCTTATTTCGAACCACGTAGTTAAACTCACTAAAGAGCTGTCTTATTTCGAACCACGTAGTTACACTCACTATACAGACCTGTCTTATTTCGACCCACGTAGTTACACTCACTACAGAGCTGTCTTATTTCGAACCACGTAGTTACACTCACTACCGAGCTGTCTTATTTCGAACCACGTAGTTACACTCACTGCAGAGCTGTCTTATTTCGAACCGCGTAGTTAAACTCACAACAGACCTGTCTTATTTCGAACCACGTAGTTAAACTCACTACAGAGCTGTCTTTTTTCGAACCACTTAGTTACACTCACTACAGAGCTGTCTTATTTCGAACCACGTAGTTAAACTCACTGCAGAGCTGTCTTATTTCGAACCGCGTAGTTAAACTCACAACAGACCTGTCTTATTTCGAACCACGTAGTTACACTCACTACCGAGCTGTCTTATTTCGAACCACGTAGTTACACTCACTGCAGAGCTGTCTTATTTCGAACCGCGTAGTTAAACTCACAACAGACCTGTCTTATTTCGAACCACGTAGTTAAACTCACTACAGAGCTGTCTTTTTTCGAACCACTTAGTTAAACTCACTAAAGAGCTGTCTTATTTCGAACCACGTAGTTACACCCTACAGACCTGTCTTATCTTGAATCATTGCAGACATACAGACCTTTGCAGTCGGGCATAAATCCAAAGGTATCCGTCAAGCAAGAAACGTTCTCGCATCTTCCCTTAGCGTGAACGATGTTTAGGGTGTCTCTCACCGAGCCACGTACCGAAGAGAAATGGGCCCACGTCCCTCGAACACGGCGTTATCTCCGAGGGCCATGTTTATCATTGTAAATTGCGCCATCAGCGATCCCGAGACTTTATAAAATATCGTTGACATTTCCACATGACTCTTGGGCGAAGGTGACGACTAAAGTAAATGTACATTATGTGAGTTGCTGCGGTTTCTCCCTTCGAGTGGAGTGACGTGTGAGGGGTGAGGGGGTGAAGGGGAAGTTACCTCATGTGTTTCTATACAGCTAATTATACTCATCTACTGGGTTGTTGTGACGGATGGCGTGGGTTCGATCACAGGGCACACGATCGGGTTAATGAGATGCAACAGCAATATACCTAAACCGGGAACTACATCAACTAATTGGAGAAGCTAGTTACAAACAATCTGTGCAGTGTATTTGTATGAACGGGTGTGTTTGTGATAGAGTGGACGCTAGCAGTGTTGAATATATGGAGCTGCAAGTGAGAGCGGTCTTTGACGGGGTTTCAAACTCGAATGCAAAATTAAAATTCTGAAATTCGAAGTGGAAAAATATTAGCTTAAGCCGTAGAAGGATGATCTAAATACATTGATTTCGTTTTACTAGGTATAAAATTAACAGTTTACCATAATAAACACAAAATTATACCCAAAGCGGGCAATGGGCACCGAACGAGACAAAAGATGAATTCATTTGTATCATCCTACCTTATCCATCCCCGTTTCATGCCTGTGGTCTAGTTTGGCAACAATAAACGTCACATCTTCCTATCTCCCCACTCTCTTCTCTTCCACATCAGTAATCTGTTCTTTGCTCTCCTCTACACAGTATTCCTCTACAGGTCTCTACCCACTGTCTCCTGCCATCTTTTGCGTGGTCTAACTCTGCACTGTCTTCCTCTACAGTTCTCTACCCACTGTCTCCTGTCATCTCTTGCGTGGTCTAACTCTGCACTGTCTTCCTCTACAGGTCTCTACCCACTGTCTCTTACCATCTCTTGCGTGGTCTAACTCTGCACTGTCTTCCTCTACAGGTCTCTACCCACTGTCTCCTGCCATCTCTTGCGTGGTCTAACTCTGCACTGTCTTCCTCTACAGTTCTCTACCCACTGTCTCCTGCCATCTCTTGCGTTGTCTAACTCTGCACTGTCTTCCTCTACAGGTCTCTACCCACTGTCTCCTGCCATCTCTTGCGTTGTCTAACTCTGCACTGTCTTCCTCTACAGGTCTCTACCCACTGTCTCCTGTCATCTTTTGCGTGGTCTAACTCTGCACTGTCTTCCTACCATTCTCACGTGATGCAGTCTTTTTACTCCCATCCTTTTCACATGTCCGAACCGAACCATTACAGTATTGCCTTCTAGTTTTATCCCCAAGCTCTCCATTCCAACGATTTCCCGAAATGTTATGTGTTTTCGACCTTCCACTTTTTGCTTTTCCCTACTCTAGACCAAAACCGAAAATATGTTCACGTCTTCAACAGTCTGTCTAGGGATTTTGAGTTGTTTTGCATAACGGCCGAAAGCAAAAATCAATATTGACATTTTATAACAGATGAGATGTCCTAGTTTTGAAGTCTTTCGCTATCGGTGTTCGTGTAATGCATTCAGTTCAGACACAATCTAGTTTACAATTGATATATATATATACATATGTATATATCGCTGCATGCAAACCCCGCTATTGTATCACAGTTGTACACCAGCGATTGTTCAAGAGGGCTGTGTATGCTCGAGGTTACGAGTGGAAGTGCATGTGAAGTACCCACCCACATTCCCTGCAGTAACTCGAGGGCAGTGTACAGTGCACGCCGTGTAAATAGCTCGAGCACAGTGTACAGTGTACGCCGTGTAAACACCTCGAGCCCAGTGTATACTGTGACGCCGGAGGTGTTCTCGTGTGCTGTTCACTTTTAACAACTCGCAGGATTGCGCATATATCGCAGTTTTCCCATTCCAAACAAAGTCTTAAATTATGTACGTCTAGATATTTGTCAAGGACTGCAGACAATGTTCAAACAAAGATATAAACTTACTATATTGTGTTTGGATGAAATAATAATAATGATGATTCTTGTTATTTAATGTCGATATTATTATTGCAATTATACTAGTCGAGACATTGAGGGGTGATAGATATAGATGAGGGACATTTACAAAAAATGGCGTATTGGATTCGAACCCACGACCCTAGGTGCCACCGCGAACAGCTTGGGTGAGATAATACTGTTTCAATTGTGTATTGAATTATCTTATTCCATTATATCTACACGCAATAAATTTACATTAAAAAAAAAAAAAAAGTCACTTGACGGCCTACCCGTCTATTATTTGTAAGACTTCTGGCGACTATTGATTTTCATAAACGCTAAAAAAACTCCTGCATTGTATTTCCCTTTACGGAGCCCCAATGACTAGTTGACTCAGTAGTTTACCCCTGTAGCCGGTCAGCAAGTGGTTCGTGTGATGGTAATTGCTCAGCACTCCTCACCACACGCTCGCCACAACATCATAGACTTAGTGCCGCCATTATATCGAACTACAAGCTAGGCCGCTAGGCAGCATGAGGTGTATATCATTACTAGGCACACACACAACCCACCCGTCACTACATCATAGACTTAGTGCCGCCATTATATCGAACTACAAGCTAGGCCGCTAGGCAGCATGAGGTGTATATCATTACGAGGCACACACACAACCCACCCGTCACTACATCATAGACTTAGTGCCGCCATTATATCGAACTACAAGCTAGGCCGCTAGGCAGCATGAGTGTATATCATTACTAGGCACACACACAACCCACCCGTCACTACATCATAGACTTAGTGCCGCCATTATATCGAACTACAAGCTAGGCCGCTAGGCAGCATGAGGTGTATATCATTACGAGGCACACACACAACCCACCCGTCACTACATCATAGACTTAGTGCCGCCATTATATCGAACTACAAGCTAGGCCGCTAGGCAGCATGAGTGTATATCATTACTAGGCACACACACAACCCACCCGTCACTACAACATAGACTTAGTGCCGCCATTATATCGAACTACAAGCTAGGCCGCTAGGCAGCATGAGTGTATATCATTACTAGGCACACACACAACCCACCCGTCACTACATCATAGACTTAGTGCCGCCATTATATCGAACTACAAGCTAGGCCGCTAGGCAGCATGAGGTGTATATCATTACTAGGCACACACACAACCCACCCGTCACTACATCATAGACTTAGTGCCGCCATTATATCGAACTACAAGCTAGGCCGCTAGGCAGCATGAGGTGTATATCATTACGAGGCACACACACAACCCACCCGTCACTACATCATAGACTTAGTGCCGCCATTATATCGAACTACAAGCTAGGCCGCTAGGCAGCATGAGTGTATATCATTACTAGGCACACATACAACCCACCCGTCACTACATCATAGACTTAGTGCCGCCATTATATCGAGCTACAAGCTAGGCCGCTTGGCAGCATGAGGTGTATATCATTACTAGGCACACACACAACCCACCCGTCACTACAACATAGACTTAGTGCCGCCATTATATCGAACTACAAGCTAGGCCGCTAGGCAGCATGAGGTGTATATCATTACTAGGCACACACACAACCCACCCGTCACTACATCATAGACTTAGTGCCGCCATTATATCGAACTACAAGCTAGGCCGCTAGGCAGCATGAGGTGTATATCATTACTAGGCACACACACAACCCACCCGTCACTACATCATAGGCTTAGTGCCGCCATTATATCGAACTACAAGCTAGGCCGCTAGGCAGCATGAGTGTATATCATTACTAGGCACACACACAACCCACCCGTCACTACATCATAGACTTAGTGCCGCCATTATATCGAACTACAAGCTAGGCCGCTAGGCAGCATGAGTGTATATCATTACTAGGCACACACACAACCCACCCGTCACTACTTACCTATATTAGTGTTCACCCACGCCCACCTATAGAGATGGCTCAGTGTGTAGCTTACGAGGCTCTAATTCGGCAGGTCGCCGGTTCGATACCCGCTACCGGTAATGACTGAAGGGCTTTTCCGAGGGTTTCCTCAGTCACAAGACGAATGCTGGGATTGAGTCATACTAACAGTTATTGGACATTCCTTCTTAACTTTTCCAAATACCGCCATACCCAGTTAGTCACCCGAAGAGGGACATGAATTGATTGTTCCTGGGCAGGTTTCCTACGAAAGGAGAGTTTATTATCAGTGTCTACTTAAACTCACGTAACATTCAAACATCATTGTTTTAATAACTATTCATAGTTATAGCTGCGTTTCCGTATTTATCTCATACCGTCTAATTGTATTCTATAGTTAGACAATTAACTGGGGTAGCACCACGAGGTAATTCAACCGTTAAAATCGGTTTGCATAACTTCTGTATGTGCAGTGAACTGTGAACGGACGACTAGTTAGTATCTATAACGGTATATTGCAGAACAAAATATGTCTAGATCTCCAAACCATTGAATTCTCGGCTTCTATGCATATTTGTAACGTTTATTACAAAATTATTATATTATTGCTAATTACTACATTTAAGAAGATTTAAGGCTATGAAGATGTGAAACCCACATACATTAAAGACGTTATGTAATATATTGTTGGAAAAGCTGTTCTTGAGTTAGTTGACGAAATCTTGAGCATGTTAGTTATAAGTAAATAACAGGCACAGTATGGTGTATATAGCAGGGGACAATCTTTATTTACTTAAACTATTGTTAACATTCATGGAAATATTTAGTTGCTTACACCATATCTTGTATGTCACATTTTCTTTATATTCCTAATATAATGTTCACTTCCTCTTTTATCCTTGTGAATGTTTCCTTTAGATATTGTGATGTACAATTTATCAAATAAATTTGCACTTGTAGAATTCTCACGTTCCTTTAAAAAACCTCATTAGCATTGTTATTGTTCGTGAAGATTTAGCGTGTTGTAAGAACACAGGGTATGGGCGCGTGATGACACGACAGAAAGTAAGCTCATTTCCGGCCTTCTGATTGGACGGATATCGCTTCTGAGTTGCCCAATCACGAGCGAACATCTTTTAGACCGTTTTCAATAAGGCTATGCAGAAAAGGTAGTTACGAAACTTTGGCGGCGACGAGTTTCTTGTAGTTTCCAACAAGCCACTTGAGATGATGGAAATAGTTTCAATAGAGATTTTTTTCGATAGTCTCGATGGAGA
Source organism: Isoperla grammatica (assembly GCA_945910005.1). Taxonomy (NCBI): domain Eukaryota; kingdom Metazoa; phylum Arthropoda; class Insecta; order Plecoptera; family Perlodidae; genus Isoperla; species Isoperla grammatica. The sequence goes on along the minus strand of OX246739.1, from coordinate 54,075,580 downwards.
GATAAAAGGATGGCGTGTGTATGAAAATCTTCACTTTTTCGTCTTTTTTGTAATAACATTTTTTGGCTCTAAAACGTAAAAAGACTGTAAGAAATCAATATGCACTGTAGGGCTTTATACAATGCACACAAAAAGAAAGTTCTTATCCCAAATAAAAAGTAGAAACTTAAAAACGAATAGGTAAGAAAAAAAGGGTCGAAAAGTATTCGAAGGAGGTTGTATAGTGAAGAAGTACCTTACAAAATGGCTTGGTAGCATACATGGCTACGGATATTTCTTATTTCCAACACAAATAAATTGCAGCATATGAACTGTGATAAGGTCACATGTAATCAAGTATTTGCTTACAGGATTTGAAAGACACGTCTCAATATTCTGCCATCTACAAGCCACCAGTAGTCTATAGTTCTGTTTTAAGATAGTCTTTACTTGTACGTTTTCATCGCATGAGTTTGTAAGTTGCGTATATCATAATTATGAGTGTTCGACACAATAGCTTGGTAGCGTGAGGATTCGAGAAGTTTTGCTCTATTCATTTTAAAATGACATCACTGGCAACATTTTGGGGTGATGTGGGGCTACGTAGATAGTATCACGATCTACAGAAAGTCTCAACGAAAAGATGCAACGTTGATTGTGTTTGGATGAGAATTGTCTAGGCTAAAGTTTGCAACTTTCTTTTGATGGTATCTATATAGTGATAATAATATCTAACTATATAAATACTATTTTCACTATCTACATAGATATTGATAATAATATCTAGGCCCGCACCAAATCACAATTTTTACAGTGAATACCATTTTAAAGAAGAAACATTAAATTCCTACACTGCGCAAACTATTTGTGTCAATGAGTTTTACTTTACTAAATCTGTTGTGGTGAAATCCAAGCTAAATGTGCTGTAAAGACCGGACACCGAGACCTCAATGTGTAACAAATCCAGCAAACATGTTCAGGTCAGGATATCCAACGAGCGTGTCTCTGCCTCTTGTTTCAGGTCTTCTCGGAGGCGAAGATAATGTTCAGCGTCGGTGGTCGCCATTATTCGGGAGAACCAATCACGTACACCTACATGGAGGATCGAATATTCGAGAATTCGAGAAATATTTCCATCAAACTCCACCACCGCGTTGGCCGCTTCGTCAAACTCCAGCTTCACTTCGCCGCTAAGTGGATTATGATCAGCGAAGTCACTTTCGATTCAGGTAAGGATGTCGTCCTCTTTAATATCCGACCCAGACTTAATTAACAATATAAATTATAAAAGTTTATTAATAAAGGATTTTTTTTTGTTTTTAATTAGAGTCAAAGGTTGCGTCATATTTCATTGGTCTTGCTTCTTTTAAAGGCTAGGGTTTTTTCATAATAGGGCTCATGCACGTAGGCTCTGAAAAATACTTCCCCCAGTAGGTCGCTCCGTGCAAGGTAGCTAATGGCACTACGGGGATTTGCGTTTCCTTCGTCCCTTATATTGTTATTCTCATGACTTCAAATAATCAGCTTGTTTTTTGCTCACCCTAATGAATTTATAGCTTGGTATCCATTTGGGGCTTGAGCCTCCAGTATGAGAGAAGGGTAGTACCAATGTAAACATGGATGGCTTCATTATGGGCCCTACCTAGTTTTGATTAGTTAAATCTGATATTGTTCCCATTCTCTACTACGACACAAAGCAAGAAGTTCGTTCGGAGAATTCACATTGAAAATGTCAACGGATTAATTGAGAAATATAGTTTCCCCCTTGGGGGTACGATTGCGGAAATTCTGGAATAATCTGGGTTTGCACTATGCCATTGCACAATATTACAAATGCGGTAAGAAATTATGTGTGCGTAGGATTAAATTACTGTCCGGACTCCGGATTAATTAGCTGTACTTATGTTCTGTCTACACGTATGAGTACGTTGACTGCACTAATTACCTGTGTTATTTCGTTCGCTCAGTTAGCTTTTGATCTTTAACACCAAGAGAAAAATTAGGTTGTTTTTACTTTTGAGTAATTTGTTCTTTTATTTACAATCGATATAGTGGCTTAGAAGTAGGAGTGGGCAAGCGCGTGTATTTTACTTAACGTGTACACTCTCGGCTGTCAGTTCGTGTACACCTGTACACGTGAACATGATTGTGTTTGGTATAACGAAAATACATTCTAAACATTAAACTCGGCGGAGACGTTCGGGATCAGTCAACAGACGAAAGAGAAGAGCGACTGAAAGAGCGTGTAACTCTGAGCTCAGCGATTGAACAAAGTCAATCAAACAGACGAAAGAGAAGAGCGACTGAAAGAGCGTGTAACTCTGAGCTCAGCGATTGAACAAAGTCAATCAAACAGACGAAAGAGAAGAGCGACTGAAAGAGCGTGTAACTCTGAGCTCAGCGATTGAACAAAGTCAATCAAACAGACGAAAGAGAAGAGCGACTGAAAGAGCGTGTAACTCTGAGCTCAGCGATTGAACAAAGTCAATCAAACAGACGAAAGAGAAGAGCGACTGAAAGAGCGCGTAACTCTGAGCTCAGCGATTGAACAAATTTAATCTAACAGACGAAAGAGAAGAGCGACTGAAAGAGCGCGTAACTCTGAGCTCAGCGATTGAACAAATTTAATGAAACAGACGAAAGAGAAGAGCGACTGAAAGAGCGCGTAACTCTGAGCTCAGCGATTGAACAAATTTAATCTAACAGACGAAAGAGAAGAGCGACTGAAAGAGCGTGTAACTCTGAGCTCAGCGATTGAACAAATTTAATCTAACAGACGAAAGAGAAGAGCGACTGAAAGAGCGTGTAACTCTGAGCTCAGCGATTGAACAAATTTAATGAAACAGACGAAAGAGAAGAGCGACTGAAAGAGCGTGTAACTCTGAGCTCAGCGATTGAACAAAGTCGGCGCAACGTTTAATGTCTTGGGAAATCATGTACACGTGTGCGGTGTACCCTTGCACACGTGTACACGTCCACTCCCTATTAGGAAGAAATATATAGGATATAACAACCTCCAAACATAATTACTTATAACGCAGAAATATACATAAACGCATTCCCTCTGTACCCAAATTTGTGTTTTCGAAAATGTCTGTCGTTTTCCACTCATTGTTTGCCTGTTGTCTACTCTTGTTTGCCTGTTTTTCCCCGGAGCCGTTATGCCCTTCCATTTCCATGTACGGAAAATGTCATTGAGCGTTTCTATGTGTCTGATCAGATATGAAATAAGCCCAGTAAAATAGCGTGCCTGCAATTGTGACCGAACATGGCTAATAATCATTTTTATGACAAAGGGTGGATTAAACATGTAATAATACAAATATCCTAACTTTTACAAGCTTTGTGTTTTTGTGTGTGTGCATAACCAGCGCTTTTATTGTTGTCTAGTGTCAATACACGATATTCATTACGATCGAACCGTTTTATTCGCTTCACGAGCAAAATAAAATAAAAAAACTGTACCATTCTCGAGCTGAACAAAGAGTTTTAGTAATATGAGAAGTACAAATATAATTTCATAATGTCTAGCGAACAGGATTTAACTTTTAATTTTGCGTTGAAACGGGCGCTTAAAGTAAACATTCAAACAGTGGAAAATTTAATTAAACCACGTATATATACAATCGAAAAATTGAATTGTACAAAGAAAAACTGCGCCTACGAGGTTGGATCAAGAAAACTAAATAAATTCTAACGCTTTTCGAGTTTACCCACAAACATTCCGTTCAATGTTGAAATTAATTTACTTTTTCAAATAACAATATCGTGAATTTGGAATTGGTTTTCTTTGCCTGCACGCTCGCACTTGCAGCTCGCAGCCCAGCTGCTTGAGATTCAATTAGCATGGAGAAAAGTTTTCTCCAAGTTGTTTAGGGCCTCGCTCTGTATTGATCACTCCAAGTCTATCTACCTTTCCACGCCGAGGTGTACAAGGGTTACCAAACACTCGCACGGCTTACCGGATATTCACAAACCAAAACTTCAGATCAAAGCTTTTGATTCTTCTCTATTTACCTTCAATTCGTGCATACCAAAACGAAAAACGCCGAATCCATTAAAACAAGACGTGGCTTTTCGTTTGTTTAAACAACGCTTTAAAAGCTTTTTACTGAAAGGTAGATTATTTAAACATTAATGCATATATCTTTACTTTTACATGCACTAATTCACAAATAATAATAATACTATAATTATAGGTAGCGCTAATAATTTACACTTTTCGTACTTGTAACAAACAAATAATTATTAGATGAATAAATCACCGCATCATTTTCGCACCCAAATGTCTTATCGATTATCAAAGGTAGACATTTTCCGGTAAATATACTACTACTATGCTAACTTTTGGTTTACCTTTAGTCGTTGAAACTTTCAGCGATTCTTGGCGACTGAATTATTCATGAAGTCTCTTGCAACTTTCACTGATCCTTTGCCAATCTATCGACAATCGCATTTGGGTTAAAAGTTTCTTTGCTGGAATTAAACGTGGAAAGACGTAAGTGACACTCGAGAAGTGGATCACTCACTGGGTAAATATCTAATTTTTGTCTTAGAAATACTCTCCCATATTTAAATTATTTCAAATAAAATACAGATACGTCGACTCGTTTTCCTGTTTTAGCTTTCTTAATTAAAGCCCTTCGGTAAATAACGATGTTTCGGAATTGTTTTCCACCACCGACAATTTTGGTTGTAAGTTTTCATCAGTCCACAAAACGGGAGCTTAAATTGAATCCTTAAAACATCGCTAAGGCACCATTTCTCAACTATCTTTGCAATACCACAACCAATATAGTGTCAGAGTTATTGCCTATAGACTATAGTTAATCTGGCGAGATACTCAAAATAGGTATTAAAGATCTTATGAAGACTATAACAAGCAAAAATCACTCTTAAAAAAATTTGTTGGAACAAATTGCATTTTTACTATCTATTCACACATTTTTAAACAGGATGAACTTCATCATAACGTAATTCAATATTAAATTGACTAAGAAACATAAATAGATAGGTGTCCAAATATGCAGGTCGCATATACTATATTGCAGTGTGCTGTATGATTATGTTTCGTAAATCACTCTTTTTATAAGCCGTGCCGTCTGCCGTCTACCTTATGCTAACAGAAGTATCCATGGACAAATTACTAAAATTTGCTGTTCTTTAAAATGTTTGAAAGCAACAACTCGCTACAGACAATTGTCTGTAAAAAAAAAAACAAGAACAATTATCTTCAGTAAAGTAATCAAATCGAGACAACGCAAACCCAAGATGAAAATCACTCCTTCACTTGAATATCGTCCACCCCTCGGTCCACCCATATCATAATCTCAGTCTGGGAATTATGTCCACCCCTTGCATATTCCGCGCATAATTTGCGCCTCTGAACGGCGCATATCACGCTAGGAATTTCCATCGGAAGCCAAAAGGGCCGTCGTAACAGCAGCTAATATCAACTAACGCATCACTCGTAATTTGCGACCTCCCCCCCCCCTACCCCCATCCCCCGTTGGCATTCTCCTACCTTTGTTCCAACACAAATCTCTGGCATACCATTCAGAAAGTATGCATCGCATATAACCCCTTACATCGCTCGCTTCGCCGCGTGCGTCATACATGACGAAGAATGTGTAATATTCATATGTAGCCATGCAACCAGGTAGGCAGGGGGTTGGGGGGAGGGGGGAGGGAGTCCCCGCTTTGTGTTCGCTTCGGCCTTTGTCCGCCAGGGCGCAGCTGCACCGCCGAGCATCGCTGCCCGGAGACACTTAGTGACGCGCGCTAGCATATGACGCCCCACTTTAAATCTCCCTTATTGTATTATAGCTGGACGAATGGGGGTCATATTACGTCTGAGGGTTGGTAGAAATGGACGGCTTTATTGTTTCGTCTGTTTAATTGGGTGGGTTACTCTAAGAGCTGACAGCTGAGCCCGATTTCACTATTTGCTGAAAACTGGTTCAATTCGAGAAGGGTCATAGCACCTGCAATGTAATCTATCTATGTGACAAGTATTACACTTGTACTTGTACACATGATACTGTGTGCAATGAACACATTCATAGGTGTTACAGTAGCCGTTGAATCAACATTCTATCAGATCAGAGCCAGTCAGATTGTTCTAGTTTCTAAACCAAGATTAGTTTTCATACATTTTAACAGACCATTTCCAGGACTGATCTAGGGTCCTTACATATAACTAATCACGGCCCTCTTTATCAATTCTGAAAATCATCAATGGGAGGAGAGCTTTGAAGGATTGCGATGATATTGAAAGTAAGAAGAGTACTCGAAACGTTACGAATATTGTGTGTACCTGTGTGAATAAGAAAGGAATTTTAGAACGATTAGTGTTCTGAGTAGACGTGTTTGCTGTATGGAAATCGTGAACACTTTACACTCGTTTTTCTTCTTCTTCTTCTTCTTCTTCTTCTTCTTCTTCTTCTTCTTCTTCTTCTTCTTCTTCTTCTTCTTCTTCTTCTTCTTCTTCTTCTTCTTCTTCTTCTTCTTCTTCTTCTTCTTCTTCTTCTTCGTTATTCGGTATTATAAAATATATACGGAGATTTTCCATATTCAATTAACTTCATGAGACCAAAAACAAACCGGCATCTGAGCTTTTTGTGTTTTTATATATACATACATTTGCATGTTCTGTGTAGCTTATGTGTTTTTATGTTTTCCTTTTTTAAATGTAATTATTCGTACATTAGGCTAGTTGTGTGTTGCATAGCAAAATATAAAACGAAAAGTAAAATAAACCCCGAGAACGGAACATTAGATGCAATTACCATGGACCACTGATATATTGGTGGAGATTACGGCCACTGCATAGATGGGAGGCTCAAAACTATACTTAGGTATTCAACTTATTTGTAATGTATTTAAAGCAATAGAAGAAATACAAGGAGTGTGTTACAAATCGTATCTCGCGAGTGAAAAAAGTTCATCATCATAAGAACCTGTAGAGCTAAGGGTTCACAGAATATCAACTCGTGCGCCCGTTTTTGGGGTCTTGTTATTATCCCTACTAAATCATTTTATCAAACAGCAATCTAAACAAACAATTATTTTAAGAATGAATTCGTGCATTCGAGTGGCCATCGGACCTTCTGTAATCTAATCTACCTTAATAATAGTTTCCAAGATAATAGCATGATGATAGTTAACAATCTAGTAATTCAAATTCATAGAATCTGTTATCGGTATAATCAACTCGTGAATAATATAATTATTTAAGCCATTTAAAAGGCTATACTGGACGTTTGTTAACATGATTTAAATCTTTAAATAAGATTGGTTCTTACTAAGTGTTTGAATTGTTTTGGCAAGAGGTTTACATGTAAATAAAAGTGGTATTTAATTAAAAGTTACAAGTACAACAGTAAAAAAGGAGAACATTTAGAGATGATTACATGTAAATAAAAGTGGTATTTAATTAAAAGTTACAAGTACAACAGTAAAAAAGGAGAACATTTAGAGATGATTTTTACAGTACACAAATATATTTTTCATTGTGTTGTTTAGAATTGATTTCCAACTGGTACACCTTGAGATACGGTTCTTCAGTGAAAAGTGTAAAATATTTTAGACAAATTGAATTTTCGAATGGTGTTTTTTACATGTAAATAAAAGTGGTATTTAATTAAAAGTTACAAGTACAACAGTAAAAAAGGAGAACATTTAGAGATGATTACATGTAAATAAAAGTGGTATTTAATTAAAAGTTACAAGTACAACAGTAAAAAAGGAGAACATTTAGAGATGATTTTTACAGTACACAAATATATTTTTCATTGTGTTGTTTAGAATTGATTTCCAACTGGTACACCTTGAGATACGGTTCTTCAGTGAAAAGTGTAAAATATTTTAGACAAATTGAATTTTCGAATGGTGTTTTTTTTTTCGATCTGTGCACCATTAAAATAATGTTGCATTACTCTTTGTTTTATAGAGTACAAGATTGCGTAGCGATTGTTTCATCTGTAAGAATATTTCGTGATGTTTATCAAAATACTACACTCCTTTTATTGAACACGTTGATAATGCTAAAAGAGTTCGAAAGAAACCTGGAAGCGTTGGACCAGTTGTTTTCCTTTCACGTCACGCGGAACCAAATGCATTATACAACTTCCCTTGATTTCGAATTATTTCTTCCACTAGAGCTCTCTCACCGTCTCTCTCTCTCTCTCACCCCCCACTGGCGTTTGATCAGTGACGCGTCTCGACGCCTATGTCTTGGAATAAAGGCGTCTCCCATTGACGGCCTGTCACAGCCTTGTTGATGTTTCCTTGATCGACAGACATAGGGCTCTCTTTGACGCGTTCATCCACAAGGCTTGCACTAACGATGTTGTTTCTCTTGGCTACTCCGTTTCAACGATACTTTCACAGCGTGTTGTCTCTGACACAAGTAATTGCCAAGTCCAACTGTGCTATTGTGCTATACTTAGATTGCGTTTGGCTTGAGGGTCGATACAGTTATATAGGCTACTCATTTTCACTCTATTAAAATTATATATATATGAAGTAATAGGTTCTCGGGTTGCTGTCCACGTTACTTGCTCTCTAGAGACTGGTTGCTGGCCCAGAAATGGGCCATTGTCATTGTCTCGACGTTTCGGCAAAATCGCATTTGCCATCTTCAGGATGATCCGTTAGGAGCCAGGAAACCAACGCGTTCAGGAGGAGCCTCTGAAACCAACGGATCATCCTGAAGATGGCAAATGCGATTTTGCCGAAACGTCGAGACAATGACAATGGCCCATTTCTGGGCCAGCAACCAGTCTCTAGAGAGCAAGTAACGTGGACAGCAACCCGAGAACCTATTACTTCATCTTCTTCAGTCCGCGAAAACCTACAGAATAACTTATATGTATTATATAGTTTAAACATAAACATATTTTTTATATGGGGAGCAATACACAATATCAATACAGTATAATCTCAAGATTACGTCATGTGATTAGTAACTGAATTCTGTAAACACTACCTCCAGTTTCAACTTGTGACAACTTTACCTAACGGCATCGCATGGTAGCACTTTGTAACACATAATACAATGTATTCACTCACAAAACAGTGTGTGCCTTTTCGACAACATCCGCTGCCTTCCTCACACATAAACGTTACTCCGAGGAAGACAGTGGGTGTATTCGAAAATGTAGGCCCTACATAGTTGGTTAGTGTGTGTGTAGTATTATACGTGATTTGTTTGTAGTGGCATTTGTCGTAAATATTCCGGTCAAAACGTTCCGGCTTCTACTAACATTCATAGTATTGGTCATATAAGTTTATTTCTGCTTGGTCCTGGGCTCAATTCTCGGTCCAGACGGGTTTTTAACTGCCTTTAATCCATCAACACCACACAATGTAAACGACATTATAGAGTCGGCATAACAACTAGTCACACGAATACGATCAACACGTGACAAAATGATAATTTAATAAAAATATGCACAAAATATGTGTTTATTGTTATCAAGGTGGCAAATACAAACTATAAACAAAATCGGAAAAATCGCTATGGGTGTTATTGTGATCGGTAGGAAACTATGGACAATGTGTTGGCGTTTTATGGGAGTTCGATTTCCAGACTTCTTTTATACTGTTTGCAATTAGTTTTCGACACACATTTCAAAACCTTATGTATGTAGTACCAAAATTACAAAAGTCAAGCTTAATATTTATACATGCTATTTGACTCGTGTAGACATTTCGCAATCTAAACGCAATTTAAAATAGATTGTAGCAAAGGTTACTCCGCTGTTCTTTAGTACATACATGGTTTCCGTTTTAATTCGGTTATGAAATAATTCGAAAGAATAGTTAATTAAAAGTCATACAGCGAGGAACGCACGTACACATGCATGCTCACGTTGTTCAATCCGTGCGGTTGTTTGAAACCGTTCTTGGTGCTTTATTCTTTTCCACCAGATATCTGCTTTCGTTTGCCCTGTTCAGTTCGGTCATCAATCATCATCCTGTTATACGTTCTCCAATCTTGATCCCCATAGACTTATTTCTTCTTCAAATTCTTTCCGCTTCCTCCTCACATTCAATTCTTATTTTAGTTATCCTTCCATGCTACAAAACACATAATATAGGCCTAAAATTAGTCCACTATTTGAATTCAATAATATTCGCCGTCATTTTTCTAGTCACCTACTTAAATTACTTTTTTTAATTACATTCTTGTAACGTCATATACTTTGTAAGTCTACTGGGTGCTATTAAACCATATCAAACTGTATTAAGTTCTAAAACTGTGGTACTAAGAGAAGAAGCCAATAAAAACACCGCGCATGCAAGAAAATAGTGTAAATATAAAGAAAATCTACTTATTACATGCAAATTTCCAAAATAAATTCAAATTATTGAGATATAAAAAATAACATCCAAGTACTTTTAAAAATAGGAATATATAAATTGCGAGACAAAAATCGTAAAACATAAATTGACGTTTGCAACCTCCTATTTACTTTTGCTGGCTTTGTTTCGGTATTATATTGACTTATAGATACCTACTTTATTTTCTCTAAGGCAACCACCAATCAGAGCATAGCTACCATAAAGAAAACAAGTTAGGAACAGGCTAAATATTTAGCGGTCAGTTATACTTCGTGCCCTAATGAAACGTGAACTGAGTTGGAAGCGTGTCTACCAGCCTCGTGCATATTACACCAAGCAGTAGCTGCGAGTGCATGCCTTGCAACGACGTGTAGGACAAACATATGGAAGGAAGGGTTCCCGAAGATCGATAGCGCATGGCGAAGAGAAAGAGAAACCCCATCACCCTCCTAGACATTTAGCGAGGAGGATAAACAAACATTTTGTATTCAAATTATACGGGAGCGGAGTAGAAAAACAACGGAATTAGCCACGAACAACCGCACGGGGTAGTGGGGGGTAGCGTTGATCCAGTCACTTAGCGCGAACCTCCCTCCTAGGCTCTCCCTCGCAGAGAACATTACCTTGGAAAATGTAGGATACTCTTTTTTTTGGCAGGGTCAATTAGCTATGTTCGCCTGTCTTGCACTACACTAGCACTGGATTAGTGTAGAACTAGGACACTAAAAGAACCGCGCATTAGGTTTATCTTCATAACGATTGAAACAGTGATAAACGACCATGATGTGGTTTCCTAAGAACTAAACACGTTAACATTACTTATTGTTAATGGGAATTTTAAGTCATTAATTTACCTTACCAACATCAGTCGTAATGATTGAAATATTTTTTACTTTTTAAATCCAGTTTTAAGTTTTTAAAAACCATATCGTATTAATTTATGATGTTTGCAATATTTTAGAGTTCTCAAGATACCCTTCAAAACGTGAAACTTGATCTGTTGCCGTTCATAGGAAAATTCAGATTGATTCAGGAAGTAATATAACAGTTTTGTCTGCAATTACTTTTACAAACCACTGCTATGTTGCTTTATCGATATTTGCCATCCAATGAACATATTTCTGTTCGCATTCCAGCTAGTTATGAAACGTATTCAGTAGTCATTGTCACTGTCAAGTCGTATATTGCTCACACTCAATTGAGCTGTCTACACCTTTACAGATCGGTAAACTCTCTTTGTACTGTTGAACACTATAGGCCTACACGCCATGATGGTTATACTTGTTAGTAACTATCATATTGGATGGTTATAAAAATCATGAAATTGTTTTCTGTCCTGTAATAATTCCAACTCAATTTAGTTAAAAGCTAGAGAGATGAAAGAATCTTGTTAATATTTCAGAATAGATGAAAACGGCGATAGCGCGGCTTCCTAGAGGCGGGGGGAGGGGGTAGTTTACCTGCACGTGAGGTGGGTGTGGTGGGTGACCCGCATTCGAGGGGGGTAGACGTCGCGTCCACACTGTCAGCCTTATCACCTTACGGTCGCAATCAATAACTCATAACCGAGGGAAATGCACGTTTATCACGTCCTGGATGAGCGAGAGTACCTGTTTTAGGTGATCCAATAACTGCACATTTATCACGTCCTGGATGAGCGAGAGTACCTGTTTATCACGTCCTGGATGAGCGAGAGTACCTGTTTTAGGTGATCCAATTTGTTGGTTGACATATTCTTGAATTCATAAACAAAAGTGATTAAAACACAGTTTGGGTAGTGAAATAGAATTGTGGTTTTTGACAATAATTGTTAGTGTTATGGTTTTGAATTGTCAAGAATTTGGATGGAAAAATAAGAACGACTGCAAAGAAATGTGAGTTTGTGTATCAGTGTCTGTGTCTGTGAATGTATGTTGTGTAAGATTTTTGTCACTAAACTGACAAATGCGGTTGCCATGCGTTCACATAAACTGTGCGTTTCTATCATACAACGGAATTAGTCTGGCTAATATTTTATTTATACCAAATAAATCACGGACAATGAGTCAATGACTGAACAAATAAATAAACAATACATAATTTTTTAATTGTAAGGCAGCATAAGTTATTATGTATTTAGGTGGCTCGTTGGTCCAGTGGTTAGCATCCCTGCTTCCAATGCAGAAGGTCCCGGGTTCAAATCCCGCATCAGGCAGAAGTTTTTTAACTTCTAATGTGGATTCAATTCTATTACTTATTGGCTTAGGAATAAGTAAACGGTGACTTTAGAGCCGTCCTAGCAACGAAGCACTCAATAAATTCAAAGTTGTTCTGAATCGGCCTTGTTGATTCTGGCATTTTCCCGCAGATGTTCGCACTGTCCAATCACTGATTCATATGTTTCGTATTTGAAATGTCGATCTTTGATTGGTTATCGCTCACTCGTCGATGGTGTTCGAAGCCTACAGGGTTTGTTCAGTCACTTTTAATTAAAGTCCCCCACTGCAAATCAGTTTAGTTACTGAGTGGGTAGACTCTAAATGTGAATTTATTTATTTATTTATTTAACATGTAATAAATAAGTAAGCAACCATCGCTCACCACTGAACACCGGTCATAGGCCCACTAGACCTCGCGGTTACGGCCAGTATGGTATTATAGATATATCTACTGGGTAACACTAACATACATTTGCCACTGTGTACATAGAAATTCAATTTTAAAACAAACGAAACATGAAAATGATTAATCGAAGCTCGAAGAGAATAAGGAAAATGAAGCCAAAGCTTGATAAACGTATAATCCGGCATATGGGATGGTCGGACATGTACGAGTGCAGCGGCCGGTGAAACGAGGAAACGTGAAACAGTTTCAAACCAAACCACTGATGTTGATGTTTTAAATTCCCGAGGTTGTCTGTTTTTTATTTTAAATATACAATTGCATTTACATTTTCAATATAGCCTGAAATTCAGTATATCAGTTATATACTTAAATGTCAGAGTCTATAATACGTTGTTAAGTACTCGCAGTGCTTGAAAAGGTTAAACTCCGAACTATCGAGGATATTGAAGTGTTGAAGTACGTGACTCAGGCAACAGTGTTCAGTGTATCAGTATTCACATTGATTTAGTACTAATATAGTCAAAATGCTGCTTCGTGCCTGGCACTATACAGCATTGAAAACAATTAGTTTACTCTATCCCTTCCAAACCATGCAGACTATTGAGTAAGTGGTAATACTTGTTCCCTTTATACTCATTTCCATTGATGACATGCTCGTGCACGTTAACACGGTTTCTCGTCTACACTCACGGTACACATATGCGCACAAGCCGTGCAACAATGAGGAAAAGCACAATAGTTGGTGAAGTTTCTAGTTGATCAAGTAACAAACAGAGAATGCACACAAGGCTCGTTCTTAGCTCCAATTGCAGAGCGAGACTCCCTTCAACTGGGTTAAACACACAACGAGCGAATTTCTGTTTATTATAGCAAGATTGTTTGATTTAATCTGTGTTAGCCGGCGAGGCTAGCTCTGTCAACTCACCCAAATGTCACGATCGAAACCCAACGGAAACATGTTTGGAATTGAATTAATCAGTCTCTCTCGCTGTCTCTCTGACTTAACTGGTTGTCTGTCTGTCTATCTGTATGTCCGTCTAACTGTATGTCTAACTGTCTAACTGTCTGTCTGTCAAACTGTCTGTCTATCTAACTGCCTGCCTGTCTGTATGTTTATCCAACTGCCTGTCTGTCTATCTAACTGTCTGTCTACCTGCCTGCCTGTCTGTTTGTCTATCTTACTAACTAACTAACTGTCTGTTTATCTAACTGCCTGCCTGTCTGTCTGTATGTCTGTCTAATTGTCTGTCTAACTGTCTAACTGTCTGTCTGTCAAACTGTCTGTCTATCTAACTGCCTGTCTGTATGTCTATCTAACTGCCTGTCTGTCTATCTAACTGTCTGTCTACCTGCCTGTCTACCTGCTTGTCTGTCTGTCTGTCTGTCTGTCTGTCTGTCTGTCTGTCTGTCTGTCTGTCTCTGTCTGTCTGTCTGTCTGTCTGTCTGTCTGTCTGTCTGTCTGTCTGTCTGTCTGTCTGTCTGTCTGTCTGTCTGTCTGTCTTGGTCAATTTACTGTTCCACCATAATTGTTCATATTATAAGGCCTATTACCATATCACTTGAAATCATAAAGAACCGTGCAGTTATAATTGGAAGTCGGAGAATACCTTACTTGCTTTAATTCCGCCATAAATAAAGAACTAAATCAGTAAAATCAACCAATCACATTTTCTCTCTATTGCTGTTTTATTCTAAAACAATATTTATATAAATATTCCATCGAACTTATTACATATCCGCACGACTGAAATGTACTTGTAATGTTCTGTATAAAGCGACTCGACCTTAGCGGTTTCAGGAAGCTAGTACTATATTGTATTTCAGTGGTGAAATGTAAATTTTGTTGAGTTACCTGAAAAAAAACTATTTCTTGTATTATAAATTATTCTGAAATAATTATTTTATGTATTATAAGTAACTATGGTGGAATCAAAGCAAGTGAGGTACGACTTGCAGGTGGTTCTTTATGATTTAAAGTGAAGAGCTAATTATTTTAAAATAATTTATAGGTCAACACAACATGTTTTTAACCATAAAGAAATTAAAAAAAAACAAAAAAAAACAGGGATATAATGTTTCGTGACGTCGCTGGTTGTTTCAGACGTGGCCCACGGCAACTTCAGCATCGAGGCCGTGCCCGCGCAAGAGGTCCCGGTACAAAGTGACGTCTACGTCGAAAAGAACCAATCAAACCTCCAACCGGAGTCTCCGGTCTCCACCGCCAAGGAGGAAGACCACACATACATGGCGGTCATCATCGGCGTCCTAATGGCCGTGATCCTGCTCCTCGCCGTCGCCATCTACCTCATCGTGTCGCGTCACCGCCAGCGCAAGTGCTTCGCGTCCCCCCTGGCGTCCAAGCCAGCGCTGCCGGGCAACCATCAGCACCTCACCCCCGGCAGCGGGTGCGGCTCCGTAGAGAAGGGTGCGTCCATCACCTCGTACGGGGTGAAGGGGGTGGACGACAACTACAACCAGCCGCGGTGCGGGACGCTGCCAGGGGAGAAGAGTCTGCTGGACCACGATATCAAGCTGGATGATTACCAGGAGCCCTACCAGGCGCTCAAGTATGCGCCCTACTACAGCTACAGCACCGTCGTCATGGAGATGAGGGACGTACTCAACAAGTGTTCGGCCACGCAGTCAGGTAGGACAGAACACAGGCGCCCGCCTGACCGTAGGGGAAGCACAATCGTTATTCCTGTTCAGTCAATTCAAGTGTATTAAATTTTGTTTTATTTTTTCTAAAACATATTTGCGTGAGTGTCAAGGATGGATTTATATCTCTCAAGTTGTATGGATAATAACACTTCTTATAGATCAGCCAGTAAAATATATGAATATGACTTTTTACAAAATCCAAAAGTATGAAAAACGATATTTTTTGTTGATTTGAATAATTTTTAGATAAGTTCGACAGTTGATCCTGTACAACTCTGGAAATTGTAATCATGTTTGTTAACAGTGGGCCGTGTAAGATTAATTTCACTTAGAAAGTATAACTCCTATTTTTTTTTCAGTGCTGCTACAGTAAGGATCATTATAATTTGCCCTTTTGAATTTATTAAAACTTCACTTTTGTTAACCAATTAAAACGTCAAAATCTATTTAGCCACAGCAAATTTTAGAAAATTGCGGACATAAATAACAAATTTCGATAGCCAGATGTAAAGAGTTTGAGATATCTGTGGTGTCAGCTGGCCGTGTAATTTAATGGTTGCCTAAATATCAGGTCCCGTTACCTCCTAAGCTGCTCTCACGCAGACATACACTGTGGGCGCGCTGCCTTGTAACATGTAATGGATTCCAACAGGACTACCCACGTAGTGTTTTGATTGAACGCTCGTGGACAGGTTCATTTAAATTGGCCGGGAAGGAAAGTTCTCGTTGATGTGAGTTGTGATAATTTAAAATCACCTTGCTGTCGAATAAGTGTGCCCCACACGCGTCATAACATCACTTTGATGTTGGACAAGCGTGCTCCAAACGCGTCATAACATCACTTTGCTGTCGGACAAGCGTGCCTTATACGCGTCATAATATGCCCACTTATAATGTGTGTTCAATAGACGCTGCCGTAGGAACTTTCTAGCGCTAATAGACGATCGTCTGAATCGATTGAAAGTAAGAAGTTTTTAAACGAATCACGCCCATTGTTTCCATGTTTGAACATCAAACTAATGGCATAATTTGTAACAAGCTAGTTAAAGATAATTGTCGATGCCATATTTCTTCTTGACAATGGCGGTGTCGTTTAGTCTTGCCCGTATCCTTTCTACTGAAAACACTTAATTGTATTTTCTTCATTATGTTGTATTTAATTATAATAATATATATTATTACATAATATTTTATTATATTGTAATGTATTTTTTTTTTTTTTGCTATTCTTTTTTATTTAACATCTATTCCATTCGGTTATGGCACTGATTTACATAGGAGGACAACAAATAGAACTATATCATCAGTACGCAATATTCATAAACTATAGCAAAGATAAGAATACAATAAAACAAACTAATTAAAATGAAAACAAACAATAAAATCATGAGTATGTCGTTTTAACCGGGGGTTTATTTCCCCTCAATAAGAGCCCTCGGTTCCATCCTCAAGGGTCTCGTATACGAATTGGGAGATACCTTCAGTTGTCTTGAGGACGGCCCAACAGCGCGGTTCAGAAATGTACTCTGTACGTGACGAACTATCACCGACATAAGTATAGCTATAACTCTAACAGTTTGCATGTGTTTCCAAAACGTTGTAATAGTTATTGTGGAATGAAATTATTACGAAGATTAGTCGTCGTTGGATAAGTGTGCAGGGATATGTACGCGTCCAGTTAATTCGTGATTGTGTTTTCGCTCACGGTTTTAGCAAAGATATCGATCCAATCGCGGTATCACATATAAGACGTATTCACTTATTTGTGTTAATTGGATGTAAATGTAAATGAAGTTAATTAATTGCTTTGGATCCAATTAACATTGTATATATGGGGTAGACCCGTGATGTGTGGTCCCTGCCCACTATTCGTGATCTGATTGGGTCGCAGCTTCTATGCAAAACCCTCGCCCTATCTCAACACTTTGTAGCTGATAATTAGGTCGTGATGGGAGGCTGTTGTGTTGTTTGACTGTCTGGGTAGCGGTCTGCCTTGGGGGTTGTAGTGTCACATACATGCCAGTAGTCAATGGCTGGACGGGAGGGTTAAAGAATTTCAACCAGGCTACAGATGTAAAACTGTGTCTCATAACTTTGTAAAAACTTTCTGTTTTAGGACAGAACTATTATTCAAATTTATTTAGAAATACGTTAGAATAATTAAATTTAGAGGGTAATTTTAAATGCCACTTTATTTCGACGAAATAATTACATGGATTAAAAATATAGGTTCGTGGATCTACTCTAGTTTTCTTTATACTTATATAAATAATTTACAAGAACATCCTATGTTAATGAGTGTCTCATGCACTCACAGTCAAGGAGCCTTTCTTGCAGCTAAAACAATAGGCCTACTGGTTTTGGCAATATTTGTTTATAGCATTAATCTGTGGTTTAACATCAATATGCGTGTTGAATTAATTCTCGCAGCTCAGTTACTGTAACAGCTGTGAAGACAATTGTGCGTCTCATCCTATCCTTATCTTTGACGTTGCTTATTGTACCGACTATTTCACGTTGTGCGTACAACGTAAATAAATTATTAAACTACATTACCCATAATTCCTTCCTCGTAAATGTATTTATTCACCAACGGTAACGCCACATCTCAAGTATCTATAAAACGTATCCTGTTCTCTGAAACCGCCAGATTTTTTTGTGTCTTATGTAATTTTATTAGTATCGATTATTCATGGGAATTTTGTTTTCGATTGATTGCCAATGCTCAATGCATAAAAAGAGAATTCTTTTACTATACTCCATGCTTCGTCTTCAAGTTATTCATGGTATTATTGGTTTTTGCGATAAACCCGCTGTCCAGTTCACGAGGCTTTTGCGGACGTAGCTTTGCTTTTATCTTGTTTGTGGCTAATTCTACAGGGAGGGAAAGCTCACATTTTTATTGCTTAAACCACTTAGTGTAATTTTATTTTTATCTCGTGCAATATAATTCTAGTTTATAACCGTCAAAGCAAGCTTTATCGTTTTGTCAAACAAATTTAAAATCTGTTATTGCAATATGGGCGCTGGTATGTATTATATTGCGCGACTATAAAATAATAACGCAGCTGTATTTGTGTTACAACTCAGTAGCAGTAACTTACTGAGGGCCAGTGAATCGTAATACAAACATGCATGTTATCTAGCTAAATGTACAACCTATGTTATTCGTATAACCTGGTGACTCTTGCGATTCCATTGGCCACGACAAAGACAAACCAATCAGAAAAATAACCGTTGACATTATATAACGGGCATACACTGATTAGGGATTAAGAACCATTGCATCCATATACTTGATAAATTTCGAGTCACATTCCAAACTTATAGTTTCTTATAATTGGTATCAATTTGTTAAGGACCACCAAATAACCAAAATGAAAGTAAAGTTATCATTCTAACATTTATTTCATCTCGAAAAGTTTGGAATTTCGATTTATTCCATTTCTGAATCATTCGAGTTAATCTAGTACCTTTTAAATCCAATTATGTTGGATGTTAGAACGCCTAGAGAAATGGTACCAATAAACATTTCAAAAATTTCTCTACCTTCTTTGTTTTGCCGCATATCTTTCAACTAGTTTCATTTTGTACTCAATGCACAGTTTAGTCGCATCTGGTATTTTAATTAGGAGTTATAATATCTTATATCAAACGATATTTCACTTTTCTCCTATGTGAATCCATCCAGGTAACCATACGTTACGTGAACATGCGATATGATCTTATCCAACGTTTCACTTTCCGTGTTGTGATTTATTCGAGGATATTGTGTCGGTTTGAGGGCTAGGCGTGGTGACCAGTTTAACTACAGACAAAAACAAAACAAAAACTGCGCGGTATTCATGTCTCACTTAGAGGAACATTTACGGTGATTATCGGTAATTGATGGTTTGTTTTCAAGCAACTGAAAAATGTTTACTGGAAGACGTAACTGTAACCAAAGGCGATAAAAGGTGATAGCGGTTGAAGCAAGCATTGATAAGATCTTTGAAGAAAGCAAAATTAATGTAATTAAGATGTTTGGAGATTCGTTTTTGTCCGGTGGTTCTTTGGTTCTTGGGAGAAGTAGGCAAAATCCACTATTATATTGGATTTGTGTACTTTTAAGATTGTCATGAAACCGTGTTTGTTGATATTATTATTATTATTATTATTATTATTATTATTATTATTATTATTATTATTATTATTATTATTATTATTATTATTATTATTATTATTATTATTATTATTATTATTATTATTATTATTATTATTATTATTATTATTATTATTATTATTATTATTATTATTATTATTATTATTATTATTATCATTATTATTAATGTTGTAGTTGTTTTTTAATGATTTTATCCTTTGTAAATCAGTTTCATAACTGAATAGGATACTAAATAGTACAATGGAAATAAACTTACTAACTTACTTAATTACTACTTACTTTAGTACTTACTTACTTACTTACTTACTTACTTACTTACTTACTTACTTACTTACTTCCTTACTTACTTACTTACTTACTTACTTACTTACTTACTTCCTTACTTACTTACTTACTTACTTACTTACTTACTTAATTACTTACTTACTTACTTACTTACTTACTTACTTACTTACTTACTTACTTACTAACTTACTTACTTACTTACTTAATTACTTACTTACTTACTTACTTACTTACTTACTTACTTACTTACTTACTTACTTACTTACTTACTTACTTACTTACTTACTTACATATTAAATAAATCAAGTGATTTTGTTGCTCAAACAAACTTATGTTTTGCTTCAAGGAAGAATAATACCGGCTTTAAATGTAATACGTTCGGTTGGGAGTGAAGTGGAGTGACCCGACCCGTTAAGCGCACAAAAACACAACGATCCGGAAAGATTGGAATGCAAATGCTCTCAGCTTCCACTGAACTAATTTCCCAACAGTTCCATGATCATTACTTTTGAACTTTTGACTTTTGCCATCTGAGCGTTTCCAACGAAAGTTCCGCCCTTGTAACCGTTGTTATAGATCGCGGGTATCCAAAGTTATGAGACGCTGGCAGTTTCTGGAGGCGGAAAGTATCTGTAAGCAGTAAGCACACATCATGGAACAAGCTATGATTATTACCTGGAACGAAATAGGAACGATATAAAACACCACACAAACAACAGGACTTTTGTAATACCTAAATACAACTGTTATCTATGAGTGAGTGACTACCAATAAATCAAAGTGGTGGATTTCTACTGTACAAAAAGCCGTTTTTCATACTAGGGGTTAACTATATAGCAGAATAAGAAGAGATCGAAGCAAATACCTATAATACCGATATTATATATATAGTGAAACGTAGAAAGACAACCATTAGCCATATTTGATATTAACAGCACCGTCGAAAAAAACTTTTGTATTGATCCTGTTATAGTTGAATCTCGTCAGATTGGAATACAATTTGAAGTGTCCCTAGATAACAAAATATTATATTAAAAAATGTCAATCATACCGAAAACCGGAGTTTTAGTCGCATTTTGTGTACATAGGAAAAATAAAAACTATGATCTACACTACTACTGACTACACTGACTACACTGACTACACTGACTACACTGACTTCACTGACTACACTGACACAGACAGGTGGTTAGGGGTCGGAGCGCTGAAACCAGTGTAATCTACTACTGACTACACTGACTACACTGACACAGACAGGTGGAGGGGTCGGAGCGCTGAAACCAGTGTCATCTACTACTGACTACACTGACTACACGGACTACACTGACTACAGCCTACACTGACTACACTGATTACACTGACACATACAGTTGGAGGGGTCGGAGCGCTGAAACGAGTGTCATGACCTGTATATAGTTATCAATATTACAGATCGCTGGATGCAACCCGTCGGCTCTTTTGATTTGTTCCTTCTATTTTCACAACCATATTGACTTTTCCTTTCAGAACGGCGCTGTAGTTCAACTCCGCACTAAAACTTTCCAAACTGTGAAATCGGACAAATCAGTAGTGTTCGATGAATGGATATCAATGAATATTCTAAACTCTATTTTGCTTGCAGATACTTCGTACGATTACGCTGTACCAGAAATGGGCACAATTCCTCTGCTGAGTCCGGAAACGACGGTGGCCCTTCCGGTGATGAGCAGCGCTGCCAGCGATAAGGACAGTAACTTCTCCAAGGGGTCTTCCTCCAAAGGCAGTAGGTCCGAGGATTCCAAAGGGAAAAAGGTAAGAAATTAAAACAGATTTACATTTTATGGCACTAAGGATAATTAATTAAAACAGTCGCTTGGGAATAAACCTATTAATGATGATAAATCGCTTATTTTGTGTTGTATAGGCGTATATAATCGCCAGATTTTGCTGAACGGGATTACAACTCAAAGTGTCTGAATGAGTATTATTTATGGCATGGCTGAGCAGGGATATGGAGGCCGTTATCAAGGGGGATACGAAGGGTTCTACTTTAAAAGGCGTTCTAATTAATTTCACAGAGGGATGGACGAACTTGCGGGAGACTGAGAAATAGTAACATTTAAATCCGTTTGTTTGCAAATGAAACAATCTAAGCGAGAATGTTTCATCTTTTCACACCGCCTAAACTGACTCATCTTTGAGAGCGTCGAACGCACACGGATTCAAGAACAAAAGGGAAACGCAATCATGAAAGCTACTTGGATCATTAATCATCTGTTTGTGAATAAAACGAGATCCTGTGGTAATTACAACATCATCCGAGTGATATCTCACTGACTGACGTCGCATCTATGCACGTTGTTGTTGTTGTTGTTGTTGTTGTTGTTGTTGTTGTTGTTGTTGTTGTTGCGTGCATTAGCTCCCCCTCCCCGCAACCTGATCCTAGCAAGGTATATGTCACGTGGTGCTAATTGTTTCAGTCACCGAGTCAGCAGGAGGTATTGAGCGCACTCAAGCGGCGGTTGGAGCAGACTGCCGTGCCGGAGTTCCCAAGACACCGCCTTAGGATGTTGTCGAAACTCTCCGAGGGAGCTTTCGGAACGGTAAGTCCACCAGTCCACCAGTCCACCTGCTCCCGTGTAACCCACTCTCGCGACAGAAGCATGTCGTGATAATAAAACACTAAAACCGGGTGTGTTCCAGATACATTCTCAAACACTTGTTCAAATCGGTAACCAATGCAGTTATTCTTGTATTTTATATTACAATAGAGTTGGTGTTGTTTTTCTCGAGTTCGATTCAGACGTAAAACGAATCAGTGTCTTGGAAACATGTCAGGCTAGTTTGGCACGCCCTTGCTGCCTGCCTCAGGCGGGTCTAAACATGGCATGTAATCAGGAAACATTTAAATGATCTACATCGAGGTACAAGTCAGTTGGAGTAATTTATAGACATCGGAAAACTATAAATTATGATACTGTTTTGTAGGGTGTAGAATTAAGGAGTTTTAGAGAGGTGAGCGTGAAACATGGCGATTGTTTGTCGGATGCAGGTGTACGTGGCAGAAGCTGACGGCATCCCGGAGTACGGACTAGCTACTTCACTGGGGAAACGCCTGGTCGCTGTCAAGTTCTTATTGCAAGACGCCTCCGAGAAAGAAAAGTGAGTAAAACCAGTCAAGTAATTAAAGTCGCTTTAGCTTCCTAGACCGAGAATTTCATTTCAGCTAGACAGACGTCTCATTTTAAATCACTGAGCCTGAGGGTAATGTGCAGGAGTAGAATGGAAATGCGCTTTGGAGTTGTCAGTTTTGGAAGCGGTGCTTTCACCTTTTTAGGTTATGTAGTAGGTGGCCGCCTACAGTAGTTTGTTTGTATATATTTCAACTTGGAAAAGAAAACTTCCCACTCCTGAAACGGAAAGTTCCCTCCTGCTTTGATGCTCTCTCTCTCTCTCTCTTCTTCCTCTTCATCATCGTTCTCTCTCTTTGAAGCTCGCTCTTGTTTAAAACTTAAAAGTACAAACCCAAGCAAGCTAAGGCAGTCGGGGTTATTACGCGTGTCCCGTGTACTGTGAGTGCAAGTGGCAGCAGCCTTCTTTGTTTTGCGCCACTCCACTCTCCCGTCGAGGTCTCAACGAACTGCGACTCCCGGGTGTTAACTTTTAATTTCCACGATACAATCACCTCGACGTCGCTTAACGGAACGCTTATCTTAAACGAGAAATCGTACCCGTACCAACGTTCGCCGGTGAAATAGTCGACTATGCGGGATAATCTGGGGAGTGTATAAGGCAGATTGATGGTGGTGAGAAAAAAGGATCTGGGTTCAATGGCCAGGCATGATAAATTAGGGGCTGGGCTACAACGTGTGTTGATCCACGGTGTTATGTGCGTTACTAGGTTCATGAGAACATGCTGACATATTGACTCAAAGTGGTGGTCATCGCTGACGATTTGTCGGATGTCAGCGACGCGAAGATGCTATTTTTTAGGGTTCTTCCTCACCTTTATTTGTTCAAAACATGAGGGCATCAAGACGCGGAAAAACATTGTAAATACTAAATTGTATTGTTCGTTTGGTTTCCGACTCATTACTAATTAATTAATTTATTCGTAACTACATCTATATAAACGTATTGATATTTATTTATACATATGAAAAAAGTGTTTATTTTGCCGTAATAACCAATCGATTCTAACGTGTTATTTAAAAACCAACGCGTCGAGAGGGAATTGTTGTTTTTGTGTTTTCAAACGGTCGAAACGTTGCATTTTAAATAAAACATTTTAATTAATTGGTTATTAGGTACTTGAAAATGTGTAGTTACATAAATATTATTATTTATTTATTTATTTATTAAATTTCTACCCTAAATAGTTATAAAAACTGATTTACAAAAGAGGTCAATAAATAGAACTAGGCCATGCAAACAATTAATAATAATGAAATAGCAATAATAACAAAACAAACTTTTGTACTATAAAAATCAAGAACAATAAAAATGAATTGAGACATAATAAATATAAAAACAAATAATTACATAAATAAATATTATAATTCATTTTTTTCGGCCGACACGTTGGTTTTAAAATAAATTATCAAATACCTACTTGAATTCACATATAATATATATTTTTATGCGCGCAATTTTTTAGTCCTTACTAAACCGCATACTGGTCGCAATGATCGGAGCAATGTTACACTTTTTCCAAGTTATTAAGCGTTTCACTAAGTAAGATGTCGTGCGGTTTCAATATTGAACTACCCTTTTGCACGCGCGTTGATATTATGCATCGTTATCTAACGGCTGACGTGATCTTGACTAAACCGGTCCTATACTGGAGTCTTTTCTCTCTCTCTCTCTCTGTCTCATTAGGCCCCCACATACTCGTCAGTGTAGGGTTACCCCCCCCCCCCCCCCCCCCCCCCAACCCCCACGCACCATCTGCTTCAGCATTGCATCTTGCAGCATTCCAAGACCCACATCACATCACAATACAACGGCCTCACTCCCTCTGCGCTCACGTAGTAATTTTTATCTCCCCTCGCCTCTCACATCGGAAGTGTTTCCTTTTTAAAAAGTAGACTTTTTATCAACTCTTCCCAACTGTCCCTAGTGAGTATTTGCATAAAGGTGCTTCACAATGTCTCCTATCAGGGCAGAGAAGCTCCGGGTCCATGGTAGGCACAGCACAGAATAAGTACCGCCATATTTACTTTACATACGGGTTATAAAATAGGCATTCAGATGTGTAAGGGGTGATATTAAATGCCAGCTCACGTTCTCCTGTCGCGCTGTGCATAAATCACTGCTTGGCTCGTGATAATTACCGCCGAAGCTGCTGCTAGGTGGGGCTACACTTAACCTTCCGAAAGGGAGAGATATATTTATTACTTTTTTCTTTAAGACGTGGGGTATAATGTCGAAAGAAGGCCATGAAAATAAATAAACTTAAAAATTCCCTTTATTAAAAATATATTTTATATTTTCGGATCGAGGATATTTCGCATGAAATCATTTTTCCTGTCACTTTGGTTTAGGGCCACGATTTTTTTTTTACGATGATGTATGGCCGTGCGTCTGTAGTAGGCCCAGAGCTTGTGGAATGCAATTCGAATATAGAAGAACATTATTTATCGATGTAGGAGTGACGTCGTGGAAAATGAAAAAAATGCTTGATAAAAAAATGCGTCTCTTGAGGTACACAACAGATGAGATCCGGTACACAACAGATGAGATCCGGTACACAACAGATGAGATCCGGTACACAACAGATGAGATCCGGTACACAACAGATGAGATCCGGTACACAACAGATGGGATCCGGTACACAACAGATGAGATCCGGTACACAACAGATGAGATCCGGTACACAACAGATGAGATCCGGTACACAACAGATGGGATCCGGTACACAACAGATGAGACCCGGTACACAACAGATGAGACCCGGTACACAACAGATGAGACCCGGTACACAACAGATGAGATCCGGTACACAACAGATGAGATCCGGTACACAACAGATGAGATCCGGTACACAACAGATGAGATCCGGTACACAACAGATGAGATCCGGTACACAACAGATGGGATCCGGTACACAACAGATGAGACCCGGTACACAACAGATGAGACCCGGTACACAACAGATGAGACCCGGTACACAACAGATGAGACCCGGTACACAACAGATGAGACCCGGTACACAACAGATGAGATCCGGTACACAACAGATGTGATCCGGTACACAACAGATGAGACCCGGTACACAACAGATGAGACCCGGTACACAACAGATGAGATCCGGTACACAACAGATGAGACCCGGTACACAACAGATGAGACTCGGTACACAACAGATGAGATCCGGTACACAACAGATGAGACCCGGTACACAACAGATGAGACCCGGTACCCAACAGATGAGACCCGGTACCCAACAGATGAGACCCGGTACACAACAGATGAGACCCGGTACCCAACAGATGAGACCCGGTACCCAACAGATGAGACCCGGTACACAACAGATGAGATCCGGTACACAACAGATGAGACCCGGTACACAACAGATGAGACCCGGTACACAACAGATGAGAACCGGTACACAACAGATGAGACCTGGTACACAACAGATGAGACCCGGTACACAACAGATGAGACCCGGTACACAACAGGTGATATCTGGTACACAACAGATGAGACCCGGTACACAACAGATGTGATCCGGTACACAACAGATGAGACCCGGTACACAACAGATGAGACCCGGTACACAACAGATGAGATCCGGTACACAACAGATGAGACCCGGTACACAACAGATGAGACTCGGTACACAACATGAGATCCGGTACACAACAGATGAGACCCGGTACACAACAGATGAGACCCGGTACCCAACAGATGAGACCCGGTACCCAACAGATGAGACCCGGTACACAACAGATGAGACCCGGTACCCAACAGATGAGACCCGGTACCCAACAGATGAGACCCGGTACACAACAGATGAGATCCGGTACACAACAGATGAGACCCGGTACACAACAGATGAGACCCGGTACACAACAGATGAGAACCGGTACACAACAGATGAGACCTGGTACACAACAGATGAGACCCGGTACACAACAGATGAGACCCGGTACACAACAGGTGATATCTGGTACACAACAGATGAGACCCGGTACACAACAGATGAGACTCGGTACACAACAGATGGGATCCGGTACACAACAGATGAGATCCGGTACACAACAGATGAGACCCGGTACACAACAGATGAGACCCGGTACACAACAGATGAGACCCGGTACACAACAGGTGATATCCGGTACACAACAGATGTGATGGCCCACTCGGAAACCAATAGAAACCGACCCGATTGTGCGCTACGCCGAATACAGTTTCATGTCAGACGTGTTTACATAGAAAATGTGTGACTTTTTATTGCTGCTCTGAGAAATCATTGTTAGAAAATCCACGTTTGTCGCAAGATAATTGAAATATGTGTTTTTCTTTTTCGTGTTTCCTATATTTTTTTCGTTTGCAATAGAACATACTAATGAGTAAATGCACATTGTGGTGTGGTAAGTGCACGGCGAAACGCTATCGTAATGTGAAAACGTATTCCTTATCATCTACATACCCTTCGGATACTACAGTGATTTGTAGTTTTTATTTTATTTATTATTATATCTTCACTGTTGCATATGACATAACTTCCAATTTGGTTGAAGTGTACCATAAGAACCATAACTCATCCTGGCTTCAACAGAAAGTAAGAGTGAAATATGGATACTCAGGTACCGTAAGCGATTTATTGTGAAGAAAACATAAGCCCTCCCATCACTTCTTTCTCCACTTTCTGCCAACTCAACATTTTTTCTACAATAACCGTTGCCTCAGGGTGTTAATATTGAAGCACGTGTCAAGGTATTGATGGACGTTTGCAAATGTAATTTTATTTTAAAACAAAACAAAAATTTACAAACAAATTTGCAAAACAAAAAAATACGATCAAAAATGTATAATTTGAATGTTCCGCCGTCGTAACCAAGAACGCGCTGTGGTTGGTCGTGACGTCATGCGGCCGTATAGGATGCATAAAAGCTGATTGCCTACATGGCCCGTGACGTGACAGAGTTTCAAAAAGTAGCCTAATTTGACCGAGAAATCTAAAACTAATATTCCGCCTAAGCTAACAACAGCAGAGGGTCAAAATTTTGTTTGTGTTGTAATGGGTGTTGGTTATCGAAAAAATAAATATTCGTAGATTTTGGGCAAATACCTTAGCTATAAAGGAAGGGTACATGTACGAGAACTACACACAACAAAGTATAAAACATACACTCCTTGAAAAATGGCAAATAGAGACTGAAGGATTCACTCGCGACGCGAAGTTCGCTTGTAAACATGAAAATGAAGACTCCGGCCGCGAAGACCTGCAATAATTCATGTCCCACATTAACGCCGAGTTTCTCCACCAGGTTGGATTTCCACCGCGACGTGCGCATTCTGGCGGCACTCGAGGACCCTAATATCGCCCGTGTGCTGGGCATGTGTAGCCACGAGGAGCCGCTGTGTGTCGTCATGGAGTACCTGGACCACGGTGACCTCAACCAGTTTCTGAGGACCCACGTCCCGGCAGAGACTTCGCGCACGCGCACTCTGCCCGCTACCAACGTCAAGACTCTCAGGTGAGCCACGCCCAGTGTGATAGAATATCTTTACTGATAGAATATTATTACTGAGGTTTCGTTACAGGTTGCGAAGCAGACTTGAGAAGACAAACTGGGTTTATCAAATTCTCTTACGCTTATCCTAACCTAACTTAACCTAACCTAACAGAACCTAACCTAACACAACCTATCCTAACCAAACCTAGCCTAGCTTAACATTTTCTTTGCAGCATGTAACAGGCGAGCGCGGTTGGTAGCACTACTGGTTTATACGTAAAGATATTTCACTACACACCCGTATATAGAGGTGACCGAACTTGACTGATGTATTGTTATTGTTTCGTTGTTTATGTATTTCTTATAACAAGATGGCGTTATACTTATCCCAACGTAACTAGTCTCATGCCGACCGTATTCTTATCTACCGCCCATTTCGTGAAGACAGTTTGAACAAAACTCAACTGATTCTTGGTGTTCTTTCCCACACTCGTACCGTAGTCGTATTGCATAACCACATAAGTCACGCCCGCCTTGTTTGAAATGTCTGTTAATGTGTTGTTGTTGTTAGGTATCCAATACACACTCGTAAATTATGTCACTCATCTACCTGTTTCATAAAGATGTTAGGGACTAGACAGGTAGTAGGTAGGTGCTATTGGACTTTGTGTGTCACTCATCTACCTGTTACATAAAGATGTTAGGGACTAGACAGGTAGTAGGTAGGTGCTATTGGACTTCGTGTGTCACTCATCTACCTGTTTCATAAAGATGTTAGGGACTAGACAGGTAGTAGGTAGGTGCTATTGGACTTCGTGTGTCACTCATCTACCTGTTTCATAAAGATGTTAGGGACTAGACAGGTAGTAGGTAGCTGCTATTGGACTTCGTATGTCACTCATCTACCTGTTTCATAAAGATGTTAGGGACTAGACAGGTAGTAGGTAGGTGCTATTGGACTTCGTGTGTCACTCATCTACCTGTTTCATAAAGATGTTAGGGACCAGACAGGTAGTAGGTAGCTGCTATTGGACTTCGTGTGTCACTCATCTACCTGTTTCATAAAGATGTTAGGGACTAGACAGGTAGTAGGTAGCTGCTATTGGACTTCGTGTGTCACTCATCTACCTGTTTCATAAAGATGTTAGGGACCAGACAGGTAGTATAGGCAGGTGCTATTGGACTTCGTGTGTCACTCATCTACCTGTTTCATAAAGATGTTAGGGACCAGACAGGTAGTATAGGCAGGTGCTATTGGACTTCGTGTGTCACTCATCTACCTGTTTCATAAAGATGTTAGGGACCAGACAGGTAGTAGGTAGGTGCTATTGGACTTCGTGTGTCACTCATCTACCTGTTTCATAAAGATGTTAGGGACTAGACAGGTAGTAGGTAGCTGCTATTGGACTTCGTGTGTCACTCATCTACCTGTTTCATAAAGATGTTAGGGACCAGACAGGTAGTATAGGCAGGTGCTATTGGACTTCGTGTGTCACTCATCTACCTGTTACATAAAGATGTTAGGGACCAGACAGGTAGTATAGGTAGGTGCTATTGGACTTCGTGTGTCACTCATCTACCTGTTTCATAAAGATGTTAGGGACCAGACAGGTAGTAGGTAGCTGCTATTGGACTTCGTGTGTCACTCATCTACCTGTTTCATAAAGATGTTAGGGACCAGACAGGTAGTAGGTAGGAGCCATTGGACTTCGTGTGTCACTCATCTACCTGTTTCATAAAGATGTTAGGGACTAGACAGGTAGTAGGTAGCTGCTATTGGACTTCGTGTGTCACTCATCTACCTGTTTCATAAAGATGTTAGGGACTAGACAGGAAGTAGGTAGCTGCTATTGGACTTCGTGTGTCACTCATCTACCTGTTTCATAAAGATGTTAGGGACTAGACAGGTAGTAGGTAGCTGCTATTGGACTTCGTGTGTCACTCATCTACCTGTTTCATAAAGATGTTAGGGACTAGACAGGAAGTAGGTAGCTGCTATTGGACTTCGTGTGTCACTCATCTACCTGTTTCATAAAGATGTTAGGGACTAGACAGGTAGTAGGTAGGTGCTATTGGACTTCGTGTGTCACTCATCTACCTGTTTCATAAAGATGTTAGGGACTAGACAGGTAGTAGGTAGGTGCTATTGGACTTCGTGTGTCACTCATCTACCTGTTTCATAAAGATGTTAGGGACTACACAGGTAGTAGGTAGGTGCTATTGGACTTCGTATGAGACTGAGGACGAGGACAGGACAACTGGACTGGACAATTGGAGGATGAGGACAACTGACAATATAATGGACATGTTTTCATCATTATTCACCAATATTGTGGAATCGTAGACTGACGGAGAATATTTCAATGTTCACAGTTTCAACTGCTTGCTGTACATGGCCGCGCAGATCGCATCTGGGATGAGATATCTGGAGACGCTGAACTTTGTCCATCGAGATCTCGCTACGAGGTAAGATTATTGTCAAATGCTGTTTTCTTCTGTGGACATACGGATTCACTTAGGTATGTCTTCTGTGGGCATACGAATTCACTTAGGTATGTCTTCTGTGGGCATACGGATTCACTTAGGTATGTCTTCTGTGGGCATACGGATTCACTTAGGTATGTCTTCGGAAGCTGCGGGATAGATTAGTTGGTAAAACAGCTAAAACTCCACTGTGATATAAAAATATAGGGCTCATAAATCTTGTCGAGCATACGTTCTGTGGAACTGAAGGCTATTTAGTCTTAAAAAAATGAAAAAATTATATTGATAACTTTGGAATAGTTGATTGTCTTTACACCTTGTGTGTTCAAGTTTTATGTTAATATTTTAAATAAGCAACATTTTCAATTAGTATAGAGTGGTTTCTATAGCTATAACAAAATAGTCATCAATCTTGTTATGTGTTGTGCTTATATTTATTAATTTAGCAAGAGTAGTTTTTAAAAATAAACCCAATCTTCTTATTAATGGTACAATATTGTTAATAAGCTACACAATAATAAGGTATTAGGTACGGGATTGTAATTAAATACTACTTTCTGAGCAATGATGTATCGATTCATTGTCGCAAGCAGTGTCGCTACTTTGCCGCACTGAGAGTTACTGAGAGTAACTGAGAGTAACTGAGAGTAACTGAGAGTAACTGGGAGTAACTGGGAGTAACTGGGAGTAACTGGGAGTAACTGAGAGTTACTGAGAGTAACTGGGAGTAACTGGGAGTTACTGAGAGTAACTGAGCGTAACTGGGAGTAACTGGCAGTTACTGAGAGCAACTGAGAGTAACTGAGAGTTACTGAGAGCAACTGAGAGGCGCTGGGCCTAACTTAGTTTGAGTCTTTACAAACTGCCTTGAAAACGCCAACTCTAAAGAAGTTCCAAGACGACACAATAGGGTGAATTTAATTTGCATAAAAACAAAACCTCTAATCATTCTCATGGCGAGAGTGTGTTCTCAAGTGTTCAAAACAGGGATCTCATAATGTGTCTGCAAAACTTTCATGAATGCTCCTTTTTTATAGAAATGTGGTAACATATACGTTTACTTAGTGCGTTGTTAGTTCACATTTGTGTTTACATAAAACCGGGGTGGCTCTATAAATGCAATGAGTATCATTTTTGGTGCATATATTGCAAAATATATTTTAAATCATTTAATAATAATATGATTATAGTATGACAGTAGAACTATTACTATTTTATATTGTTTTATACTAATAGAACTTTTAATTTACACTACACTTTAAGTATAGAATTGTGGAAATATTTATTATAACATATAAACACAAAATTGAGAAACAATAGATCAATACTCAACATCACATCCAAACTTTTACAAAACGAATCGTTTAGAATGAACGGATTTCGACTTATCTTTGAAAAACTATGAATAATGTGAACAATTACAAAGTCTGTATGAATGAATGAATACAACTTCCAAATTTTAAAACTTTTGATCTAATCTCATCGCCTGTTCAACAAGATTAAGAAAAGTATGACTGACTTAGGTTCTCAAAATAATCGAGAACAGTGGTTTTATTTCTTCCAAACTATCTACTTCATTTCATTCAGCGTTCTAGTGGTTTATTTTATTTTCAATTAGTCCTTCCACCAACCGTAATTTGTCTGGAAACTCTGCGGTCTCGCTGCACTTTCTGTTTTCCAATTGTGTTTTATTGCGGTCGCCCGCTCGTCCGCTAAAACTTTATTCCTATCAAAATATCCCTTTTTGTGTGTTTCGGGGCCAACATGCACACTGGGCAATCCCAGAGATATACATTATATTCACTACGAAATCGCCCAGTCAGGCGATCCTCTGACACTTTAATTAAAATCCCATGTATACGCGTTTTAAAACAAGTCACTGATTTACAAATACTAATTTCCTATTGGCCAGTTACAGTCCCGAGTTGAAAATATTGACAAAGACCGGGTGCGGCCTGGCCTGTAGTTCCGGTTGTCTGTGACTCGGGCTTGGGGGAGGGGGAGGGGGAGGGGGAGGGGGAGGGGGACAGTCTGTCCACAATGAGATCCCCTTTGCTTTGGTCAGCCGATCAAATATTTAGTTACTGCTGCTCAGCTTGCAGTTCATTGTCTATAGTCTGGTTCACCTAACTTGACAAAATGATTTCGTAGATCGCTCTTTTAAACATCATTGAGCTTATGTTTGGTTATGAAATATTAGCTAAACGGATTCGTTATTTATAAACGTCATATAAAATGATAATCAACCTGTATTTAACAATATTATTCTCCAATTTACTATTATTTCTAGTGGTCCGTGATTGGTTATTTTTTTTCAGATTGTATAATATTCTCTTCTATGATGCTACTGTGAACAGTTTAATTTGGAGGGCAGACCAAGCCGCATATCACAAAAAAATTTTTAGTAGGGCTTTTAAGAACCGTGTTTTAATCAATTTCGAAATTTTCCACGATGGAGGGAGAGATGTAACTGGGGTTGGAAGATTTTGAAATAGAGTATTATCTAGGGTCGGTAATGATGAAATACGGCTGAACAAGAAATATAGGCAGGTGCAATCATTAGTGGAAGTACCTCAATAAATCGACATTTCTTCTCCCAGGAATTGTTTGGTTGGAAAAGCCTATCTCATCAAGATCTCTGACTTCGGGACTGACAATGAATCCTACGCGCCTGATTACTACAAAGTGGATGGAACCATGGCTTTGCCTATTCGCTGGATGGCGTGGGAATCTGTTTTCCAGGTATGTTGATTGGGAGAGATTAAGTGCAGTATTTACGACAATTATGCCGTACTGAGAGACGCTTTTAAATTGAATTCATTAACATTTTAAAAATAATCTAAACTCAGAATGCACATTGCACGTGTCAGAATAAATTAAAAGAAGATGACGTTCCAATGTTAATTAATTTATTCTAATTTATAAACATTTACAATGTTACATATTAAAATGCAAAGGCTTTCGTGACCCCGCTTAGTGTTAATAAAACTAAAAACACAACATAATGTAATATTTTAAATTAAATAATGTAATAGTTAAATTTTTCACGCACATTTCACGACATGACTTCACTTGAACTGGGATTTAATAATGTCTTGACGAAACCCGCCCCCCCCCTCACCAACGCGCACACAAGTCCAAACTAATGTGTTGACGAAACCCGGCCCCCTCACCAACGCGCACACAAGTCCAAACTAATGTGTTGACGAGACCCGGCCCCCCCACCAACCGCACACAAGTCCAAACTAATGTGTTGACGAAACCCGGCCCCCCCACCAACGCGCAAACAAGTGCCAACTAATGTGTTGACGAAACCCGGCCCCCCCACCAACGCGCACACAAGTGCCAACTAATGTGTTGACGAAACCCGGCCCCCCCACCAACGCGCACACAAGTGCCCAACTAATGTGTTGACGAAACCCGGCCCCCCCACCAACGCGCACACAAGTGCCCAACTAATGTGTTGACGAGACCCGGCCCCCCCACCAACCGCACACAAGTCCAAACTAATGTGTTGACGAAACCCGGCCCCCCCACCAACGCGCACACAAGTG
Source organism: Isoperla grammatica (assembly GCA_945910005.1). Lineage (NCBI taxonomy): Eukaryota > Metazoa > Arthropoda > Insecta > Plecoptera > Perlodidae > Isoperla > Isoperla grammatica. Next base: position 54,040,841 of record OX246739.1, on the reverse strand, counting down.
CCCAACTAATGTGTTGACGAAACCCGGCCCCCCCACCAACGTGCACACAAGTGCCCAACTAATGTGTTGACGAAACCCGGCCCCCCCACCAACGCGCACACAAGTGCCCAACTAATGTGTTGACGAGACCCGGCCCCCCCACCAACCGCACACAAGTCCAAACTAATGTGTTGACGAAACCCGGCCCCCCCACCAACGCGCACACAAGTGCCCAACTAATGTGTTGACGAAACCCGGCCCCCCCATCAACGCGCACACAAGTGCCCAACTAATGTGTTGACGAGACCCGGCCCCCCCACCAACGTGCACACAAGTGCCAAACTAATGTGTTGACGAGACCCGGCCCCCCCACCAACGTTCACACAAGTGCCAAACTAATGTGTTGACGAAACCCGGCACCCCCACCAACGCGCACACAAGTGCCAAACTAATGTGTTGACGAGACCCGGCCCCCCCACCAACCGCACACAAGTCCAAACTAATGTGTTGACGAAACCCGGCACCCCCACCAACGCGCACACAAGTGCCAAACTAATGTGTTGACGAAACCCGGCCCCCCCACCAACGTGCACACAAGTCCAAACTTATGTGTTGACGAGACCCGGCCCCCCCCACCAACGCGCACACAAGTCCAAACTAATGTGTTGACGAAACCCGGCCCCCCCACCAACGCGCACACAAGTCCAAACTAATGTGTTGACGAGACCCGGCCCCCCCCACCAACGCGCACACAAGTCCAAACTAATGTGTTGACGAAACCCGGCCCCCCCACCAACCGCACACAAGTGCCCAACTAATGTGTTGACAAAACCCGGCCCCCCCCACCAACGCGCACACAAGTCCAAACTAATGTGTTGACGAGACCCGGCCCCCCCACCAACGCGCACACAAGTCCAAACTAATGTGTTGACGAGACCCGGCCCCCCCACCAACGCGCACACAAGTCCAAACTAATGTGTTGACGAAACCCGCCACCCCCACCAACGTGCACACAAATGCCAAACTAATGTGTTGACGAAACCCGGCCCCCCCACCAACGCGCACACAAGTGCCCAACTAATGTGTTGACGAAACCCGCCACCCCCACCAACGCGCACACAAGTGCCCAACTAATGTGTTGACGAAACCCGGCCCCCCCACCAACGCGCACACAAGTGCCCAACTAATGTGTTGACGAAACCCGGCCCCCCCACCAACGCGCACACAAGTGCCAACTAATGTGTTGACGAAACCCGGCCCCCCCACCAACGCGCACCAAGTGCCAACTAATGTGTTGACGAAACCCGGCCCCCCCACCAACGCGCACACAAGTGCCAACTAATGTGTTGACGAAACCCGGCCCCCCCACCAACGCGCACACAAGTGCCCAACTAATGTGTTGACGAAACCCGGCCCCCCCACCAACGCGCACACAAGTGCCCAACGAATGTGTTGACGAAACCCGCCACCCCCACCAACGCGCACACAAGTGTCCAACTAATGTGTTGACGAAACCCGGCCCCCCCATCAACGCGCACACAAGTGCCAAACTAATGTGTTGACGAAACCCGCCACCCCACCAACGCGCACACAAGTGTCCAACTAATGTGTTGACGAAACCCGGCCCCCCCATCAACGCGCACACAAGTGCCCAACTAATGTGTTGACGAAACCCGGCCCCCCCATCAACGCGCACACAAGTGCCCAACTAATGTGTTGACGAAACCCGGCCCCCCCATCAACGCGCACACAAGTGCCCAACTAATGTGTTGACGAAACCCGCCACCCCCACCAACGCGCACACAAGTGTCCAACTAATGTGTTGACGAAACCCGGCCCCCCCATCAACGCGCACACAAGTGCCCAACTAATGTGTTGACGAAACCCGCCACCCCCACCAACTCGCACACAAGTGCCAAACTAATGTGTTGACGAAACCCGCCACCCCCACCAACGCGCACACAAGTGCCAAACTAATGTGTTGACGAAACCCGCCACCCCCACCAACGCGCAAAATGTGTCGTGTCAAATAAAATGTGTCGTGCACTCATGCATGATTCGAACAAACATCACCTCTTCACTTCCCCGGATCCACGCAGGGTATAACATAAGTGACAAGACAGTGCAGGCTATAACATGACAGTGCTGGCTATAACAAGACAGTGCTGGCTTTAACATGACAGTGCAGGCTATAACAAGACAGTGCAGGCTATAACATGACAGTGCTGGCTATAACAAGACAGTGCTGGCTTTAACATGACAGTGCAGGCTATAACATTAACATGTATTAAGTGACAAGACAGTGCAGGCTATAACAAGACAGTGCTGGCACCGCATTTCACTTCCGACTGAGCAGAAGTCATCCGAGTTTTAGGCCACTCAAATTATTTGGAAGAAGGGGAGGAACATATTTTTAATACATCACTTTATTCTTATTCTCCTCCGAGTAAATCTAAGGAACTTAATTCTAACCAGTGTTTGAATTCCCTTCTTTTATAATGAAGAACATTACTCTTGTTGTTGGTAATTACATGTTGTGTAATAAAGCATCGGTTTGTTTTTGTTCTTCCACAGGGTAAATACACAACCAAGAGCGACGTATGGGCGTTCGCAGTGACCATGTGGGAGATCTTAAACCTGGGTCGTCGGCCTCCATTCGACGCCCTCACAGACCCTCAAGTGGTGGAGAACCTCTCTCACATGCATCGCGACGACGGCCAGTTCATGTTCCTGCCACGACCGCTGGCGCCACCATGCAACAAGGACATCTACGACCTAATGCTGGAGTGCTGGAGAAGACAGGACACCGAGCGACCGACCTTCAGGGAGATCCACTTGTTTCTCCAGCGCAAGAACCTGGGTTACGCTCCACTCACGTGATGCTCGGCCGTCTGCGTCCAGGCGGACCAGCCCACGTTCAGCACCATTACTAGATTACACCAAAATGATAGTTCCAATTATTATTTATAAGTTCTGTTTGATGATTAATTTAAAATCTACTCAATTTCTTGGATGTATGATGTGCTAGTCAAACAGCTCTGAAAATAATCGTTTGCGTTACGATGTTGACTGCATATTGTACGAGTATTATTTTGTTGGTCTTCATATTGTAGAAAATGGGATTTAAAAATGTTGTTTCATTGCAACCAGTCATCAGTCTAAGGGTAGCAAATCAAGTGTGAATTTCATTTTAAATGACTGAATGAAAATCAGTTGCTAAATGCGATTTTTCATTATTTGTATCGGATTAGAGGACATTGACCAAAGTGACGTCACTGCATAGTGAGCCGTGCTGCAGACTTATTAGAATGAATACTAGTTATTAAGTTGATAAAATTCATTAGTGACAATATTCATCGTAAGTACAATGTAAAAGCACTAAAAAGGCAGACATTGGGTATACTTGCTGCTTTGTCTACCCAGAAAATAATAAGAGATTTTCATTTTACAAACGTTTGCAAAATGGTAACGGACCACTTCTTGAATATTAATTGTATTTGTGTCATCTTTGATATCACAATGCAAACAGTGTATTAATGATATTAGGTATCTTATGCATTCAGTATTATCTAGATCACAATTGGACCTAAAATCTCACTAAATTGAAGAGATTTGTGTTATATTGCAGCGAGTGTTTACTTACCAAAATTTAAAATGGTTCCACCTAAATGTGTTACAACGAACATTTTATGGTGTAGTAAACAAATAAATACATACACAACTAATTCAAATTCACTTCGATCTACTTGGATCTAAAAAGAACGAGCCTAGTTATATTTTGAAAGCATAGAAATTCAAAAATGCCTATTGATGTTAGCCATAGTAAAAAAACTATAGTTGAGTACACTACTAACATTGTTTCTTGAAGACAATGTGCAGATGATTTTGTTCCATTTCTATATTTAGTAGATTTTACATTTTAATTGATTGATTGAAGATACAAAACAGCTAAATGCATTAAGAATTGTTTGAAACTTATTTCTCTGCATTGTTACAAGTTATTGATGTAGTACTTTGCATTGAAACATTTTTAACTTTTAGGACAGTTTTACAAAGAGCCTTTTTGCACTTTGTTGTAACAATATTTTATGTCTACTGTTTTTTAAATATTGATTTGATTTGATTTGATTTGATTATTTGGGTTTAATATTGAAAATTTCTCAAAAAGTGCTCAGTGTCTTTATGTACATGGCCTCATCACTAACTTCCACATGTGATCTTCTATCAGTGACTTATCGGCAACTTTTACCCACATCGAATCCAAACTATAATGGGCATCGAATTTATTAAGAACATTTTCTATACATGCTTTAAGGTGATTAGTAACTGCTACACCGATTATTTCATGTTACAGCTAGGTAACTAGGTACATTATTTACATAGTTTAGCATTTAGCTTTACAATGAGATTGTTTAACAATTCAAACAATATAATCTTGAATAGATGTTCACTCAAACTGTCGTGTAATTTTGTACTGGCCACAGTTTATTACACAAATATGCCGAAAATAGTTATCAAGCAGATATAATTTCTTGTTAAATTAGGGAGTGTTTTTAACAAGTGACGTGTGAATCCAACATTTTACATAATGAAAGACAAAAGTGATATTATTTTTCAAACTCATTAACATTGTGCTGAATCACAATGTAGAATAGGTCTTCATATGGCCAGGATTAATTCGCATTCATTTAAGTAGTTTTCAACCCGCAGGTTACACAGCGAAGTAATTATGTCTGCCTATCTGATATCTGGTCTAGGTAAGTTTTAGACGTTAAGTGTATTTTTCAATATAGGTAGGTATGTGTAGTTACCCCCAAAGGTGATCGTGCCTGCTTTTACTGGAATCGTACTATTTTATAGAGCCTTGTTATGTCTTTGACTGAGGAGGTAAGCATTTGGGTTTTGATACTATGTACTATGAAAAGCTTTGAAGGGCTTCAAATATTTTCTTGTTCTGGGTTGTTTTTGTAGCCTTCATACACTACATGTGCAACTATAGTAGCTAAGCACTATCCCTAAGCCAGAAGAGAATAAAAGATAATGTGATATTTTAGAACCAATCGTGTAAAAGAGATTGGTTATAGTTTCCGTAAGCCTACATGTTAGTGTAAATAATAATTACCATTTAAATGTTTGGAACAAATCACTGTAGATGAATTTGATAAGGTTACCGTGAGTAAAGTAAAATGACTTTGTGTACAAAATAAAGAAGGATGTATATATGGAGTTATCAATGAGCTAGTCACAATAAACCTGTGAACGAGAAGTTCCACAGCGGAAGTCTGTGTTTTTATGAATGTGCCGTCATGAAGATAATTTCACATTTTCCTAAATTTAGTTATGTAATATAATTTGCAGTAGATGTTATTATGTTCGATTTACAGTCAACCCACTTTCAGCTATGTCCCGAGAAAGTATTTTAAATATATGCTCTTACAATTTAACAGTATTAAATCACAGTGAAGCACACAGCATTGCGCATTCAATCTATTAGGTGCCTAATAAATAAAAAGTTGATTCGTTAGCACACTATTTTCAACAAATATTATATTAATATTATAAATCACGGAAATATTTAGGGATTCATAAGTAAGAAGTCCGGGATACAGTGTGGTAAAACATAATAATCGATCAAAAATTGCACATTTTGTCAAAATAGAATACTTATTACTGTAGCCCATTGCTAAAAAATTGCTTTACAATATTGCAGTGCATAGTTATGAATGCTAAATAGATTGTTGTAAGCATCAAATAATTATTTATTGTATTATGTGTATATAAACATTCTGTTGAGATACCATAATTATTATATCAACACTTTTCGTACGTAGAAACAATCAGAGTTTCAATATATGTTGACAAAAAGCAGAAATTATTAAACTAGATTAAGAAGTGTGGCACAATCAGGAACATATCACCCGAACATAAAACCGGGGAGGATAATAATTATTTGTAAATTACACCCCGTATTTAAAAATTATATTGAGTAATAAATGTAAATATCACGAAGTAACATATTAATAAATGTTCAGCTTTCTTGGTAATTGGCATTTGTTTACTTCAAAACCCAACCTCTAAGCTCCTTAACCATTATCTGTTTCCTATTGTGATCAGTATAAATAAATACGAAGTGCAATCAACTGAATTGGTTAGATAAATACTGTATATGTGTTTAACAATGTGAGCACATAGCCATAATATGTGTTAGGTTTTTATGCTCCAAGTACTAGCTCACATACAATCACTTGCCTAATCAGTACCATCTAATGTAAAGACGATGCTATGCCAAGAGGTTTCGTCATTTTTGGCCAATAAATTCTGTATTTCTTGCTCCCCTTATAAGGCAGATGGAATTTTAGATTTTCAAAGAATGATTGAACAAGTAGGTTTATTTGACTGAATACAGTGGCGTAACTAAGGGGGGGGGGTTTAGGGGGTTAAAACCCCCCCCGAAACTACATCGAGAATGATTTTACCTAATAACTACATTAACTTATATTGTAAGATCCTTAAACCTCTTCAGTGTATAACAATCGCAACAGATAACATTTTCATAATATTTATACACTTCACTTAGATAAGATATATAATTTCTTTCAATAATGCAATTATATTTATGTGTTCATCTACAATAATATACCTTTCGCTCGAACCAGTAAAAGTGAGGGTATCTATAAATAAAAATGCATTAATCTAATATTACAATATCACGTTCTGTGGATTACAATTTAAATGTATGTGACATGACCACAATGTTTCACTTCATGTTGAGATTATATTGAACAACCATAAAACATTACAAACACAATTTCTATGCAATTTTTATTTAAAACTATAATTAATACCTACTGTAACACTGGAACTTCAATATAATACAAACAAACGAGTAGTGGTTCGAGTAGTATTCTATGAATCTAAAAGGCACGAAATAATTATAGAAGTGAAAAAAAATTTCGCCTTCGGCGAAACAGCGCCCCAGCCCCCTTTCAATCCCCTCATCTCACTTTCTCTAATTAACCCCCCCCCGAAATAATTCCTAGTTACGCCACTGACTGAATAAGACTGATTTATCCAAATACAGTGGAACACAAAAAAAGTTTGATATTGCATGATTGATGTAAAGAAGTTGCAATTTAACGCTACCATTTTGGTGGCAAGCAGACGATTTTGTGCAAAGGTGAGAGGGATCACGACTACACCAGTCATTTAGCATGTTATTATCACACAACTCTAAAACAAGTAAAACTCTAATATTATTACAGCATTTGCATTAAATAAAAATGAACGTCAATAAAAACAATCTTAATATAGTACAATTTGTGTGATTAGTAACTGAATTGTATAAAAATTAAAATCTGACTACTTTGTCACAAAAATGGCGGCATTCTATTTTCAACAATAATTGTACTGGTGGACCTAATGACGTAGTAAAGCCTTAGGTTTTGTCTGCTTTGGAGGAGATTCATGTAGTGAGAGGTATTCATGCCCATTTCTACTGATAAAGATTGCTCAACAACTAAAACTATTAGTTATTAAGCAAGAAAACGATATAAATAGACTTTCAAATATTACAAAATAGTAGATTACACGCAAGACTTGAGACGCCCTAAGTCTACTGTTATGTTAGCAGCATGCAAGGGGAAACACTAACTGGAAAGTACGTCATGCTTCGTAGCAAAAACACTGATTTTGTCATTAGACTCACTAGTGAGTAGTGAACATAATATTTTGGAATGAATATAGATGATATATCTATGTGAAGGAGGACTAATAATGCTCCGAGTTGGGGTACCGTTTTAGTGCTCGTCTTTGGAGTAGTAATTATTGCTGTACCCATGGCAAATGAATCCACCAAATTTGTCGTTGGCTTTTGCGGTCAGTCTTGATTAAAACATGGCCGTCAAGTATTGGAGTGTAAGCCGCATTTGAAATATCTTCAGAGAGAGAGAGAGAGCGAGAGCTTCAAGAGCGCGCTTACAGAACGAACATACTCGGTCCAGCTTGTCTGTGACTCAAGTTGTGCACATGGTTTTATACGTAACATCAGTCACGATGGCGACGATTCTTGTTGCACTCTACTCTATTATTACAAGCATGCTATTCCAGACGATGAGGAGTAATGATGATGATGTTATTTGGGTTACGCGTCCCAGACTTTTGCAACTAAACTTATCGAGACGATATGAGAGTTAATAAATGAAGATAAATGACAACAACAAATCCATGCCTTTGACTTAGCTACCTAAATGACAAATTTCAATCTGATACTAGTTTCTTATCATGACTGTGGGTGAAATGGAAGATAACGTTTTATTTTTTTAATGTGGGGGTGTGAGATGAAGCTCTAAACCAATTAATAAAAATAGAGCTACAGCGACTGAACTAATCCACTGTATGGATCACAGATAACTAATTAACTACGTAGTTAGATAACTAATTAACTACGTAGTTAATTACGTAGTTACGTAGTTAATTAGTTATCTGTGGTATGGATAAGGAAACCGTAGTTTATACGCCCAATGTAGGCCTACACTGTATATAGGTGCTTTGTACCACCCACATTTATCTATGTACTGTATAAACAAATAAACAAATCAACAAATAAACATAGGGAGAGTGTAGATAGGAAGTTAATTTGGGATTGGTTGCTGCCATGATGGTCTAATAAAAATAGCATCCTGAACTAAATAATTACCCCGTTGACCTAGCCAGTCAGTCAAGCGCAAATGTTTGGTTGTGAGGTACAAAATTCTCAGAAGATACGACGGTCGCTCCACGCTGTCTATTTCATTGGAATTCGCTGCGTGTTTTCTGGGTACCTGCGTGATATTGTCCACTGCATGTGTTATGTTGTTGAATAGGTTATTAGTAATAACCACAACGCGTGAGCGTGGTAAGATATTCATATAGTGCTTTATTTATAAAGACGAGATACGAGACGGCATCGACAGTCGCCATGATCACACTGGGGGATGCCGGAAGTGGTGACGGTCACATGACCTGGTCACGCTATGTGAAAGTACTAGTTGAGTCGTATTTACACATCGACTCGTAGATTCAAATCAAACATTACATCTCCCCTTTTTGGTTAAGCCTTATACAATGCAATAAGAGAGAGTAAAGCTCATCACACACAATATTATTACATTACAACTAAATACAATTCGAAATGAAAATGGATCTATAGCAAGTACATACAGTTTTAAACATAATCCTTAAATCTAGCAGGTGGTTTTACAATACGTCCACATTTGGTGCGATTATCAATAACAACCCTACCAGGTGCAGACATCTGCTGGTTCACAGCAACGTCCTGTCTATCACTTGCTGGTTCTTGCGGTAAGGGCAGAACATTGTCAGCATTGAGACTTGGTGAAGCCAAGATGTGATCTTCCACATTCAGATCAGGTGCTACAACCGGCCTGTTGGTAACTACTGATTTGCGTAGATCCCCCCTGTTTCTGCGAAGTACCTGTCCCTGATCAGTATGTATAATATATGATCTGGGCGAACTATGTTCGTTGATGATTTGTGCTGGTTCCCACACACCATCCCTTCTCCACACAACTTTTTCCCCTGGTACGAGAGGAGGCAGTGGTTTGGCACTCCTGTCATGAAACATCTTTTGTTTATTTTGAATAGCCTGAAGGGCAGGAACAATATCGGGTTGCACATAGGGTTGCAACTGAGTAATGGACATTGGAATGCAAGTTTTCAGCTTCCTAGACAATAATAGTTGAGCTGGTGCAAGTTGCAATCCAGTAATCGGCATGTTTCGATATTCCAGAAGGAACAGATACAGGTCAGTATTCGTAAACTGAGCCTTCTTAAGCATGGATTTAGCTATCTTGACTCCATTTTCGGCCATCCCGTTAGACTTGGGATAACGGGGGCTTGAAGTTTTCGTTTGGAAGTGCCATGTTTTGGCGAACGTTTTAAACTCGGCACTTGAGAACGGCATGTTATCCGAAATCAATACATCCGGTATTCCTAGTCTAGAAAATACTGATTTAAATTTCCCAATAAGTTCTTTAGCAATTTTGATTTTAATGTGAATCAGCTCTAACCATTTAGAGAAGTAGTCCTTAATGACTAAATAGGAATCACCTTTAAATTCTAGTATGTCGGCTGCAATCGTTTCCCATGCTCGACTTGGGACAGGGTGAGGCATGAGTGGTTCTTTGGTGTTTTTGGGGCGAAACCTTTCGCACGTGGCACAGCTGGCAACAAGATTGGTTATATCTCTTGTCATACCAGGCCAACAAAAGACCTGTCTAGCCCTAGCCTTTGTTTTTTCCATACCAAAGTGGCCTTGATGCAACAGATCAAGCATGCTCTTCCGCAGTGTGGTGGGAACAAGAAGTCTGTCACCCACAAACACTAACCCATCATCAAAGGATAGTTCCTCCTTGATGTTCCAAAAATATTTAACTGGGGAGGGGACCTGACCGACGTGCTGTGGCCAGCCCTTATGATGGAATTCATGCAAGATTCTTGTTACCTCACTCTTCTTTGTTTCTGTCTGAAACTCTACTCTCCTCTCATCGGACAATGGTAGATGTTTAGAAATTGAGTGTACTACTACATTGAGTTCTGGGTCATCCTTGTCCGTGTAGGGAAGGTAGGCACGTGACAGCGTATCTGCCATAAACATGAGTTTACCAGGTAAATACTCGACTTCCAGGTCGTACTTAAGCAACCTCAATTGCATTCTCTGGAGTCGAGGTGATATCTGGTTTATGTTTTTCATCACGATCGGAATTAAAGGTTTGTGGTCAGTTTGGACTATCGTCTTTCGACCATAAACATACTGGTGAAATTTTTGCACCCCGTAACAAATGCTTAACATTTCCTTTTCGATTTGAGGATACGCTAATTCGGTAGGAGTCATGCTGCGGGATGCGTATGCAACTGGTATACCATCTTGCATTATACATGCCCCTAACCCAGACTTCGAAGCATCTGCCTGCAGACACAACGGTTTCGTTTCGTCATAGAACGGTAACGTGGGTGCCGAACACAGCCTGTCTTTGATTTCTAACTCAGCTCTCTGTTGCTCTGGCCCCCACTGCCACTCAACGTTATGTTTCAATAACTGCCGTAAAGGTTCTGACGTACTAGATAGGTTCGGTACGAACTTGCCTACGTAATTGACCATCCCCATAAAACTGCGAAGTTCAGTTATGTTTGTAGGAGAAGGTAGGTTGCGAATAGCTCTTACTCTCTCCGGATCTGCTTTCAGACCATTGGCTGACATAATATGGCCCATATACTTGACCTCATTTACCCTGTATTGAAACTTCTCTGGGTTGAATTTTATGCCTAGACTCTTGGCACGGTCAAGTACTGACATCAGTGCTTTGTCATGTTCTTCAATAGTACGCCCGGCAATGATCAAGTCATCAAAAACAACCTGTACGTTTACTAGATCACCGAAGTTTTCAGAGTTTCTTTTCTGAAATACCTCAGGAGCTGACGATATGCCGAAGGGCATGCGCAAGAACTTATAACGACCAAAGGGACTGCTAAAAGTGCAGTAGTCTGTACAACTCTCATCTAGCAATACTTGTAAAAATCCTTCGCTCATATCAACAACTGAGAAATACGCCATCCCCGATAGATTGGCTAAGACATCGTCTGCTGTGGGAATAGGAAAATGTTCTCTTTTTATGGCCTTGTTAAGGTCTTTGGGGTCGAGACAAACTCGTAAAGAACCATTTGACTTTTCCACGATAACCAGGTTACTGACCCAGTCAGTTGGTCCATTGACTTTTTCAATTACGTTCCTACTCTCTAATGAGTCTAACGTATCCTTAAGTTTTCCCCTGAGAGAAACCGGTACCTTTCTCGCTGGATGAACTACAGGGTTGCAATCTGATTTCAGAATTATTTTATGTTTTCCCGGCATGCACCCTAGCCCTCCCGAAAATACTTCCATATACTTGGATGTAACATCCCCCTTTGTTAGGCCTGCATTGAGCTCGTTAATTCTTTTAACCAGGTTCAACTGAACGCACGCACTCAAACCTAACAATGGCCTACAATCTAAGTCAGCTAGCATAAAGCTAATTCTAACAGGTTCGTTGGGACTATTTGAGCACATAAGATCAACAACTCCTATTGGCTTTACCTTGTAATTGCCAAACGTTACTAACGTAGTATTGGTCTTCCTCACCTTAACATTATCACTGAAAGGCAGCTGTTTAAACAGCTTGTTAGGTAGAAAACTAACCTGAGCTCCTGTGTCCAACTTAAATTTTACTTTACCAGTGACCCCTTCTTGGCCCATGCCAAGTTCCAGTGTAGAAGTCCATTCCCTATCACTTAGGTCTGGTCCTAACACACTGTGTACTTGAGACTGCTCTGCAACCATTTCCACAAACAGTTCATTACTGTCCACTGAGGTTGACTGCTCATCTTCTGTCACGTCGCATTCACACGCATGAACACTTTTCTTAGGACACATTTTAGAAAAATGATTTGACCCCTTGCATTTATTGCATTGCTTATTGTAAGCTGGGCACTTTTTGGGCACATGTGTGAAACCACATTTATTACACTTTATTTTGGTAACACTTTCACTATCAGTTTTCTTGGACGCGTTCTTGTTTTTGCTTTGCGGCTGGGCTTTCTTCACGTAATCCACCGGAAACTTCTCCTCCAGGGCCTGAGCTTGTTCTCTGCTGGTTTCTGCTGCCCTGCAGAACTCGGAGGCCTTGTCGAGTGTTAAGTCCGGAATACGTAGAAGCTTCTCTTTCATGCCTTGATAGCGCACCCCAACCACGACGCGTAGCAACAGCAGTGGCTTCAGCGCTTCCCCGAACTCACATGAATTTGCAAGCAACTTGAGTTGGGTTCAGAACTGATCAAAGGTTTCGTTCTCACTTTGAGAGCGATTGAAAAACTTATACTGCTCAAAAACAATGTTTTTTCTCGGCGAACAGTAGGCCTCAAACCGGTTCATTACGATTTGTAGCGATTTCATACCTTCTTCATCGATTTCAAATGTGTTGAAAGTCCTCAACGCGTCATCCCCAATAAGGTTAAGGAACATTGCAACCTGGTCCTCAGGCTCTTCCTTGTATCCTTTGGATGCCCTCATGTAGATCGCAAACTTCTGCTTCCAAAATTTCCAATTTTGATTGACATTCCCTGTCAATTCCAGCTCAGGGGGCTTCTTAAAGTCCTTCGACATTTCCTTCTCAAGTTGGATAACTTATCACAACTGAAAATGCGTCCTGAGTATGGTAAGCCTAACTAACTCACCATGTGGCTTGGAAAAAGCTAGGTTAAGAGTCCACTTGCATTCGTAAATCGTGTTATATCTAGTCAATCCGTTATGATTTTCTTAGTTCACGTTCACTTCTGACACCATGTTATGTTGTTGAATAGGTTATTAGTAATAACCACAACGCGTGAGCGTGGTAAGATATTCATATAGTGCTTTATTTATAAAGACGAGATACGAGACGGCATCGACAGTCACCATGATCACACTGGGGGATGCCGGAAGTGGTGACGGTCACATGACCTGGTCACGCTATGTGAAAGTACTAGTTGAGTCGTATTTACACATCGACTCGTAGATTCAAATCAAACATTACAGCATGGAGTGTACCAACCTCGCTTGGAATGTGCCGAGACAACGCCTGCCAACAGACAAGCTAATTGTACCACTACAATACTGGAAGCATGAGAACGAGATGCAACTCGATTTAGGTTGGTAGTTGTCATATACGTCACTTTACTATTTAAGTGGTTCCACAGCAACCTTGTGTATGTCGACGTCATAGATGAGTAGTTTTTTCAAACAAGGACATTTGGTGGGCCAATGTCTCACTAAACGTGACGTCAGCATCCATAAGGTTGCTATGAAACGACTTAACATAATTCATGACGACACCACCTTGCAAGTTAACGCGGTGGATCTTTAATACAGGCCTGTTGTAGCTTGTGCGTCAACTCGGGATAATCGGTGGTAAAGGCGAAAATAATTGAAACAAGAAATATAATCAATCTGAGTGGTAGTGGCGGATCTCAGGGCTATTTCGTCCTGGGGTTGATGAGTTTCTACTGTTCGGCTTTTCACCCACCCATCATGTTGGTGGCTTTCTCTCGACTGACTGGTGATCTCTCTCGACAGTCTTGAGAAAGCCACCAACATACTGTGTGGAGAAACGGCGAGCAGACGAACTAATCAACGACAAGACGAAACAGCTCAGAATCCGGACAAACCACTAGTCATTTCTACACTTCTACGGGTCATGAAAGCTTGCAATATAATTAAGCGAGCGTCTCCACGATACTTTTATGGCACTCATTCTGTTTGTTTTTTTGTTTGTTTGTTTGTTTGATTGTTTGTTTGTTTGTTTGATTTTTGTGGCTCGAGATAGCGGTCGAACGGAGAGTCCGATCAAGCTGAAATTTGGATCATCAACAAGCTTCAACGTGGATTGAATGCCATTAGTTTTGTGGGCAAATTGGTCTATAGGTTTATAAGTTACAATGAAGTTACTAGAAAATATTTTTCTGAAACAAACTGGTGGCAAAATTTGAGATAGCCATATTATAGTACATTTTTGTCCAGTCACGAATATACTTATTTCAATGCGATCCGATAAATATTGTAGGTAAAAATTACGTTTGTTTTTCTGAATTAAAGAGAAATTACTATAACGAAAACGAAAAATCCAAGCTATAATTTATATGGACAATCAATGGAAGTATGACAATAAAAACTCTAATCATTGAACATAATTGTTTTGGTTGTAGTTGATTGTTGTTTTATGCACAAATGTGAACATTCCTATATTGATAGTAGTGTTTTCAGTATAATGGCACTGGAGCGACAAGGCCTTTTGCGACACTTTAATCTATCTAGGCGCGCGGGAACGCGCTGGGCCAAGCCATGTGCGAGCTTCCACTACGCGACTCTTACTGCACGCATCGAAGTGCACTTAACACGATGTTGCCGACGCAAAACCATAATAGATGGAAACCTCAAATTTTCTTTAAACGGTGGGCTTTTACTACGAGACTACCCATTTAAAATTTCATCCCGATCGGATGTTGCGTATGGAAGATATTAAGCCGTAAAGATCATTAAAAAATTAAAAAATTCTTGTTAACTACTTACTACTACTGGCTAATTCCTTGTCGGTCTGTGGGCCCCAAACGAATAAAGATATAAACACCAAATTTTGCCCCAATTTAGTTCACCTCCCGGGGCATCCTCTTTCACACACAAAATTGTTATTGGACAGAATTCCAACCTGAAAAACAAAATACTCCCAAAACATCAGTTATTATTAAAAGTTGCCGACGAAAAAAATTCTTTTGTGTCACAACGTTTTTGCCATCGATATAGATAGACAACTGAGTAAATTTTCAGAATCCTATCTTGGACAGTGACCATGTAACAAAATAATTAGTTTTAATTACGGGCAAGAAAATCACCAACAAAATGACAAGGTCCGCTTGGTCTCCGCCTAGCGGAGGCTCGTCGAACTCCCAACTTGCGAGTTAGGCAAGCCTCCGCTAGTCGCTTGATCTCCGACTAGCGGAGGCTCGCCGAACTCGCAAGTTGGGAGTTCGACGAGCCTCCGCTAGGCGGAGATCGAGTTGACTTGGATACATGCCTTGATACCAAACAACAATGCAAAAAATTTGCAAAAAAGAGGCCAAGCCCAAAACGGAGAGGACAAACCATTACAAACCAAAGAGGGCACACGTACAAAAAACGCCAATTTCAAAAGAGGCTCAACATTTAAAGGGGGGATATCTAAAATTGTGGCCAAGCCAATTATTTTATTTCCAATATATAAATATAATAATTATAATTAAATAAACGAATATATAAATTTTAGCATCACTTAATAGTTGAAATTAAATTAACTTATTGAAACATTTCGAGGTGGGAAAAACAAAATGAACACACTGTATTTATAATTAAAAGCTTGGCCGGTAAATTTGTAATTTGGCTTTGGCCAATATATTATTAATATAACGTACTATAAATAAATAATGGTAATAAATAACTCATCAAGTTAATAAACTTTAAAATCAATTTAATATCTAATTCAAGAAACATTTCAGGACTTGGAAAATAAAACTATATTTGTTACATTGATCAATGACGATATTTCCGAGAACTTTTCGCCAGAAAGTTCGTGGACATGGACGCGATCGGTTATCAACGCGTCACACAGAGCGTTTTTCTAGTGATAGTAAAATAAATGTAATTGAATATGTTATCAAGAACCAATTAATTAGTTAAATGATGTTTAATAATTGTGTATCTACGTGATAGCTTGTGTAGAAAACTCATCATTAATATGATATGAAAAATGTGATTGTGTGGATCTTTCCAAAACTGTGGTGAAGATTGTAGTTACGATCTTCGTTGGAGGGTAATATTATATTGTAGGAAAAAAAAATTACTCGTAACAACACAGTTCACCTGTAACGTTGACTTGTAATTTACAAAGTGGCTTTGAAAGACAATAAATAATTAAAAGTCTTATTACTGTCGACATGTTGATTTAATCTTTAATTGGTAAAATATCGTTATGCTCCTTCTTTCCCATTGGTTCATTTAGTTTTTTTTGCAATGGTATTTAAATGCTTATAACAGAGCATACGCTAATTTGCCAGACACTCTTTCTGTGAGTTATCCCTTACTATCATCCACCGATAAGGCATTGTAGAGCTTTTATTGTCCTTTTGTAGTCTGTTGGAGCATGAGATTGTGGGGAAGGAATCAAATCCAAGAATTTACCACGTACTTTGGAAAACCTGAGGCAAGCAATATTCAATTAGTATTGTTAATGTCCTAATCGAACTCAGTAACTCCCAAACAAGAGCCAAACATGCTACCGTTGACAATAATGCTAATCGAGACGACGAGCGAGTGATATATATATGACACACGACCTCAATGACCAAGCCAGAATTCGAATCTGAAACGCCGAGGCCGTTATTTGCTTTTACTAGACCAATAACTGATCAACCATCACGCCGACAACATAAACAAAGCACCACTCCAAGTGGTGTGGCATATTGTAGCATGACGTCATCACTAGATTAGAACGGCAGTCACGGCGTGTTGAAGTACATGGACGCATGCATGACGTCATCACTAGATTAGAACGGCAGTCACGGCGTGTTGAAGTACATGGACGCATGCATGACGTCATCACTAGATTAGAACGGCAGTCACGGCGTGTTGAAGTACATGGACGCATGCATGACGTCATCACTAGATTAGAACGGCAGTCACGGCGTGTTGAAGTACATGGACGCATGCATGACGTCATCACTAGATTAGAACGGCAGTCATGGCGTGTTGAAGTACATGGACGCATGCATGACGTCATCACTAGATTAGAACGGCAGTCACGGCGTGTTGAAGTACGTGGACGCATGCATGACGTCATCACTAGATTAGAACGGCAGTCACGGCGTGTTGAAGTACATGGACGCATGCATGACGTCATCACTAGATTAGAACGGCAGTCACGGCGTGTTGAAGTACGTGGACGCATGCATGACGTCATCACTAGATTAGAACGGCAGTCATGGCGTATTGAAGTACATGGACGCATGCATGACGTCATCACTAGATTAGAACGGCAGTCACGGCGTGTTGAAGTACATGGACGCATGCATGACGTCATCACTAGATTAGAACGGCAGTCACGGCGTGTTGAAGTACATGGACGCATGCATGACGTCATCACTAGATTAGAACGGCAGTCACGGCGTGTTGAAGTACATGGACGCATGCATGACGTCATCACTAGATTAGAACGGCAGTCACGGCGTGTTGAAGTACATGGACGCGTGCATGACGTCATCACTAGATTAGAACGGCAGTCACGGCGTGTTGAAGTACATAAACGCATGCATGACGTCATCACTAGATTAGAACGGCAGTCACGGCGTGTTGAAGTACATGGACGCATGCATGACGTCATCACTAGATTAGAACGGCAGTCACGGCGTGTTGAAGTACATGGACGCATGCATGACGTCATCACTAGATTAGAACGGCAGTCACGGCGTGTTGAAGTACATGGACGCATGCATGACGTCATCACTAGATTAGAACGGCAGTCACGGCGTGTTGAAGTACATGGACGCATGCATGACGTCATCACTAGATTAGAACGGCAGTCACGGCGTGTTGAAGTACATGGACGCATGCATGACGTCATCACTAGATTAGAACGGCAGTCACGGCGTGTTGAAGTACATGGACGCATGCATGACGTCATCACTGGATTAGAACGGCAGTCACGGCGTGTTGAAGTACATGGACGCATGCATGACGTCATCACTAGATTAGAACGGCAGTCACGGCGTGTTGAAGTACATGGACGCATGCATGACGTCATCACTAGATTAGAACGGCAGTCACGGCGTGTTGAAGTACATGGACGCGTGCATGACGTCATCACTAGATTAGAACGGCAGTCACGGCGTGTTGAAGTACATGGACGCATGCATGACGTCATCACTAGATTAGAACGGCAGTCACGGCGTGTTGAAGTACATGGACGCATGCATGACGTCATCACTAGATTAGAACGGCAGTCACGGCGTGTTGAAGTACATGGACGCATGCATGACGTCATCACTAGATTAGAACGGCAGTCACGGCGTGTTGAAGTACATGGACGCATGCATGACGTCATCACTAGATTAGAACGGCAGTCACAGCGTGTTGAAGTACATGGACGCATGCATGACGTCATCACTAGATTAGAACGGCAGTCACGGCGTGTTGAAGTACATGGACGCATGCATGACGTCATCACTAGATTAGAACGGCAGTCACGGCGTGTTGAAGTACATGGACGCATGCATGACGTCATCACTAGATTAGAACGGCAGTCACGGCGTGTTGAAGTACATGGACGCATGCATGACGTCATCACTAGATTAGAACGGCAGTCACGGCGTGTTGAAGTACATGGACGCATGCATGACGTCATCACTAGATTAGAACGGCAGTCACGGCGTGTTGAAGTACATGGACGCATGCATGACGTCATCACTAGATTAGAACGGCAGTCACGGCGTGTTGAAGTACATGGACGCATGCATGACGTCATCACTAGATTAGAACGGCAGTCACGGCGTGTTGAAGTACATGGACGCATGCATGACGTCATCACTAGATTAGAACGGCAGTCACGGCGTGTTGAAGTACATGGACGCATGCATGACGTCATCACTAGATTAGAACGGCAGTCACGGCGTGTTGAAGTACATGGACGCGTGCATGACGTCATCACTAGATAAGAACGGCAGTCACGGCGTGTTGAAGTACATGGACGCATGCATGACGTCATCACTAGATAAGAACGGCAGTCACGGCGTGTTGAAGTACATGGACGCATGCATGACGTCATCACTAGATTAGAACGGCAGTCACGGCGTGTTGAAGTACATGGACGCATGCATGACGTCATCACTAGATTAGAACGGCAGTCACGGCGTGTTGAAGTACGTGGACGCATGCATGACGTCATCACTATATTAGAACGGCAGTCACGGCGTGTTGAAGTACATGGACGCATGCATGACGTCATCACTAGATTAGAACGGCAGCCACGGCGTGTTGAAGTACATGGACGCATGCATGACGTCATCACTAGATTAGAACGGCAGTCACGGCGTGTTGAAGTACATGGACGCATGCATGACGTCATCACTAGATTAGAACGGCAGTCACGGCGTGTTGAAGTACATGGACGCATGCATGACGTCATCACTAGATTAGAACGGCAGTCACGGCGTGTTGAAGTACATGGACGCATGCATGACGTCATCACTAGATTAGAACGGCAGTCACGGCGTGTTGAAGTACATGGACGCATGCATGACGTCATCACTAGATTAGAACGGCAGTCACGGCGTGTTGAAGTACATGGACGCATGCATGACGTCATCACTAGATTAGAACGGCAGTCACGGCGTGTTGAAGTACATGGACGCATGCATGACGTCATCACTAGATTAGAACGGCAGTCACGGCGTGTTGAAGTACGTGGACGCATGCATGACGTCATCACTAGATTAGAACGGCAGTCACGGCGTGTTGAAGTACATGGACGCATGCATGACGTCATCACTAGATTAGAACGGCAGTCACGGCGTGTTGAAGTACATGGACGCGTGCATGACGTCATCACTAGATTAGAACGGCAGTCACGGCGTGTTGAAGTACATGGACGCATGCATGACGTCATCACTAGATTAGAACGGCAGTCACGGCGTGTTGAAGTACATGGACGCATGCATGACGTCATCACTAGATTAGAACGGCAGTCACGGCGTGTTGAAGTACGTGGACGCATGCATGACGTCATCACTAGATTAGAACGGCAGTCACGGCGTGTTGAAGTACGTGGACGCATGCATGACGTCATCACTATATTAGAACGGCAGTCACGGCGTGTTGAAGTACATGGACGCATGCATGACGTCATCACTAGATTAGAACGGCAGTCACGGCGTGTTGAAGTACATGGACGCGTGCATGATGTCATCACTAGATTAGAACGGCAGTCACGGCGTGTTGAAGTACATGGACGCATGCATGACGTCATCACTAGATTAGAACGGCAGTCACGGCGTGTTGAAGTACATGGACGCATGCATGACGTCATCACTAGATAAGAACGGCAGTCACGGCGTGTTGAAGTACATGGACGCATGCATGACGTCATCACTAGATTAGAACGGCAGTCACGGCGTGTTGAAGTACATGGACGCATGCATGACGTCATCACTAGATTAGAACGGCAGTCACGGCGTGTTGAAGTACATGGACGCATGCATGACGTCATCACTAGATTAGAACGGCAGTCACGGCGTGTTGAAGTACGTGGACGCATGCATGACGTCATCACTAGATTAGAACGGCAGTCACGGCGTGTTGAAGTACATGGACGCATGCATGACGTCATCACTAGATTAGAACGGCAGTCACGGCGTGTTGAAGTACATGGACGCATGCATGACGTCATCACTAGATTAGAACGGCAGTCACGGCGTGTTGAAGTACATGGACGCGTGCATGACGTCATCACTAGATTAGAACGGCAGTCACGGCGTGTTGAAGTACATGGACGCATGCATGACGTCATCACTAGATTAGAACGGCAGTCACGGCGTGTTGAAGTACATGGACGTATGCATGACGTCATCACTAGATTAGAACGGCAGTCACGGCGTGTTGAAGTACATGGACGCATGCATGACGTCATCACTAGATTAGAACGGCAGTCACGGCGTGTTGAAGTACATGGACGCGTGCATGACGTCATCACTAGATTAGAACGGCAGTCACGGCGTGTTGAAGTACATGGACGCGTGCATGACGTCATCACTAGATTAGAACGGCAGTCACGGCGTGTTGAAGTACATGGACGCATGCATGACGTCATCACTAGATTAGAACGGCAGTCACGGCGTGTTGAAGTACATGGACGCATGCATGACGTCATCACTATATTAGAACGGCAGTCACGGCGTGTTGAAGTACATGGACGCGTGCATGACGTCATCACTAGATTAGAACGGCAGTCACGGCGTGTTGAAGTACATGGACGCGTGCATGACGTCATCACTAGATTAGAACGGCAGTCACGGCGTGTTGAAGTACATGGACGCATGCATGACGTCATCACTAGATTAGAACGGCAGTCACGGCGTGTTGAAGTACATGGACGCATGCATGACGTCATCACTATATTAGAACGGCAGTCACGGCGTGTTGAAGTACATGGACGCGTGCATGACGTCATCACTAGATTAGAACGGCAGTCACGGCGTGTTGAAGTACATGGACGCGTGCATGACGTCATCACTAGATTAGAACGGCAGTCACGGCGTGTTGAAGTACATGGACGCGTGCATGACGTCATCACTAGATTAGAACGGCAGTCACGGCGTGTTGAAGTACATGGACGCATGCATGACGTCATCACTAGATTAGAACGGCAGTCACGGCGTGTTGAAGTACATGGACGCATGCATGACGTCATCACTAGATTAGAACGGCAGTCACGGCGTGTTGAAGTACATGGACGCGTGCATGACGTCATCACTAGATTAGAACGGCAGTCACGGCGTGTTGAAGTACATGGACGCATGCATGACGTCATCACTAGATTAGAACGGCAGTCACGGCGTGTTGAAGTACATGGACGCATGCATGACGTCATCACTATATTAGAACGGCAGTCACGGCGTGTTGAAGTACATGGACGCGTGCATGACGTCATCACTAGGTTAGAACGGCAGTCACGGCGTGTTGAAGTACATGGACGCATGCATGACGTCATCACTAGATTAGAACGGCAGTCACGGCGTGTTGAAGTACATGGACGCATGCATGACGTCATCACTATATTAGAACGGCAGTCACGGCGTGTTGAAGTACATGGACGCGTGCATGACGTCATCACTAGATTAGAACGGCAGTCACGGCGTGTTGAAGTACATGGACGCGTGCATGACGTCATCACTAGATTAGAACGGCAGTCACGGCGTGTTGAAGTACATGGGGATATTCAGCGACGCAGTTTGGTCCTCTGCTGACGTCACACACCTCTCGACTTGGGAGCAGTGGTAATTATATTTCAATTACTTGCATGTATGGTTCCCATGGTGACTGACTGGGACTATACTGGTGTATCGTTCGTAGTCCTTGTTTCTTTGTGCTCGGCTATCGTGAAAGCGTGTATGAGGCGGACTAATTTGATTGTAATTACTTGTTGTAGATAGGCCTATACAGTATACACGGTGCAACGTAGTCCTACTTCCTAACTGGTCTCAGTGCTGACTAATGGCCCCATCACCAATATAACATCGTTTTTGTTGTCGATATCTGGCAGAAAAACTGGAATGATTAGTTTAATATCGTGATTTTCTAAGGGGATTTTTCATCTAAAAAATCTTTGACGTGATTTATAAAAAAAAAAGTGTTATTTCTATTGAATTCGAATTGGTTAAATTACGTTTATATTATAGACTAAAAAATAAAACAATTATTTTGATATTCTGAAATATAATTCTAACAAATGCTAGACATTGCTGGAATAATTGTACATGTACGCTAACGTAAGCATAAACAGATTTTGCTAAATAAATATCCCATCTCAGTGGAGGCATTGAATTAGTACTCCGGGGCCTCTTCACTATTCAACAAAACCACTGTACTTCCTGCCTCACTTGTTTCTTTTTTTAAAGCCACCATTGACAACTCCAAAACCGACCATATCTTCAAGTAGACAATAATTGCGGAGCTAAAACGGAACAGCTGATCAATCTGAACTGAATCTGAGTAGCAGTCGTACCAACAGGATGCACTTGAAACTCCATGCATTGTTAAGAGTTTCCTGTCGTATTGAGACCATTGCACCTATAGAGCTCTTTAGCCTATTCATCATCACACTAGCTACTTCAATAAGACTATTGTAAAAGTGGCCGTTGAATTGGCAATATGCATAGCGCTAGGACACACAGTTGGGGGTGCATTTGTCGGGACACCCGCTGACCATTTCCAGTGGGTAGGAATATTAAGTTGTTGAGCGTTTAAGAGCAATTGTTAGATCGGCACTTTTCGCAGTTGGAGACGATTCCGATTTCAATTAAAGCAGTTGTTTCCACTTGAATATAAATTATTGTCGTGGTTTTAATTTACCGAAATTCATGATCAACATTGCTTCGTAGGATGTAGAGAGTTAACCGTGAAGACCTGAACGAAATCTCGTGACGTTATTCTGTATCACCCAACGAAAATCTGACTCGCGTTATTCTGCAAAAAGCGTTTATTATTTGATGTCTATCATATGAAGACCATGTGTGCTACAAATATCGCATTCTTGTGATACTAGACTGACCAGATATATTATTAAAGGCAGTATTAGTATTTTAAACATGCTTTCACTCAGACCAGTTTGTATAATATCCAGAGAAAACCGAGAAATGATGATGTACCTCAGCTAAAATGAATGACTATAATTATAACAACAGTGTTTAAATTGATAAACTGGAGGGATTTTTCATAAAATAGAAATGTTTTGCCTTTAGTTAGAGCACAACGGTTACCATAAATTATGATTAACAAAAACAATAACTGTTTTACTTCCAATAATAAAAACAATGTAATATCGTGTTTACTTTTCTATGTTATTTATTATTTTGATAGCATTATATACACTATATGTGTGTCTATCATCCTTCCAGCTTACCACAACTGGAAAATAAATAATAATAATAATAATAATAATAATAATAATAATAATAATAATAATAATAATAATAATAATAATAATAATATTAATAATAATAATAATAATAATAATAATAATAATAATAATAATAATAATAATAATAATATAATAATAATAATAATAATAATAATAATAATAATAATAATAATAATAATAATAATAATAATAATATTAAATCACAACTGAATGGTAAAAACAAAATCAAAGCAGTTAACACTTATGCTATACCGGTACTTACATATTCATTCTGAGTTATTAATTGGACACAGACAGAAATTCATGTCCTGAAAATTCTCACCCACACAACATTCACCAAATACAGAAGTCATCACCCTAAGTCAACAATTGGCCTCTAAAAATAGACTAGACGCATTCTGGTGGCAAGAAAATAAACTACTATAAGGATGAGTTTATCTGTCAATTGTTCATTGTTGCTTTATTGTTAAATTATCAATGGCGCAGATAAGGGTGTTGCTTAGCAGCGCTATCTATGTGTTAGTTAGTCTCCAATAGAAAGAGTGACTCTACCGAGAGAAAAGGGGGAAGAGGCTTGATTGATTTAAACAATTTCTAATAAAGTACTTTTATACAAAATGCCCACATTCACAACTTCATAGAGCTATAGTGTCGGCAGAAAAGTCGCTTTCTCCACTCAATTTAAATGACAGAAATTTAAACTTGCTTCAAAAAATAACTTCTGACACAGCAAAGGAGGTAAGAATATCAGAAAAGACTTTACATATCAGACATTTTCAGCGAAGCAGAGGGATTTATGATCGCTGTTCAAGATAAAGTAATCAAGACTAACAATTACAAAAAATACATTATGAAAGACATCACAGTGGATGATAAATTACATTAATTGACAAGAAGAAACAAGAAACGATTTTAATTGATGTTGCCGTCCCTTAATGCCACAATGTAGAGACAACTTGGCGAGAAAACAAAAATAGATATAAGGAGTTATCTATTGAAATAAAAAGGTTGTGGAAGCAGAATAATGTAACTGTTGTACGGTTAATTATATCAGCAAATGGTATTGTTCCGCGTAATCTCCATGACATCATAAAACTTATTGGTCTCCAACCGAACATATACATCGAGATGCAAAAAGCAATAATTTTGAACACGTGTAGGAAAGTGCGACAATTTTTGAACTAAGACGAATTAAGGCTTCAAGAAGTTCTCCATCCTGATAGTGGTTTTCGTTTCCACCATACGAAGAGCGAATGCTGGGATAAGTACAAATCGGCCACGACCGTACAGAGCATCCACAGATTCTTTTGGAAAAATAATATGGACAATGATATATTTAATTAGTTCTAAGTAGACTTTAATAAGGTAAACACATGAAAATACTTGACATTTATGTCCGTACAACATGTTTACGCCGGTTTTGACCGAGTTTGTATGTATTGCAACAGTAAAATAATAATAATAATAATAATAATAATAATAATAATAATAATAATAATAATAATAATAATAATAATAATAATAATAATAATAATAATAATAATAATAATAATAATAATAAAAATAATATTAAATTTAATACTGATCATCATACTTATCACAACAATAATAATAGTATAATTGTTAAATTATTTGCACAGTTATATTTGTATTGTTCAGTCCACATCTTAAAACTGTTATACCGACGCCACAGAGGTGGTTTAGCGACCCGCCACTGTGGCAGCACTTGATACAACTTTAAGGCGATATCGATCCGTCAAAGGTGAACTGCCTCGTCACAAGAGTGCAGCACTGTGAAATATTGATGCACTGCGCTAAACCGCGCTCATTATAAAACTACGCTGTAATTTACTGATGAAAATAATTAGTTTGACTATCCAGCGTTAGCTCATTGCACCGAACAACGTTGTCATATTCTTGGACGGAAATTAGCTAAGTTCGGATACGCAATTTAAGTTGGGATTTGAAACTGGGCGCAGCAGAACGAGTGAGGCTCACGGACATCAATGATGCAGCGTTTAATTTAACCGACAGCTGAATTATTCATCTCAATACGATTTAAACACGTCTAGTACCTGGGGACTTGCTGAAAGGAATCATGCCAGCGGTGCCATATCTTGTTTCTATGCCTTACGTAGGCCTAGCCATGTAATATTGAAGTGGTGACGCATTTCAAGATGAAATAAGTTTTGGGGTTAGTTTGCTCAAAACGTAGAGATTTCATTATATCTTCTACTTGAAGAGTGAAGAATGTATTAACTTGAAAGTAGTAAAATGTAATATGCATGATGTCACACGAAGTCTCCTTTACTATGGTTGTAATTGTAATACAATTGATATAGAGCACAGGATTGTGTAATTAGTACATTCAATAAAGCAGTGTTCAAGGGATAGTCAGGTGAAAAACTAATGGCGTTTTCCACTGGTCGCTCCGGTAGCGAGTTTTCCATTCCACTGGTACTTTGAGTGCGCACCGGTGCTAGAAATACGCGTTCCACTGGGCTATTGCTCCCGGGTACCGCACCGAGCTGCTCCCACTTTCTAGGCGGAGCGACGTTTACAGAGAAAATATGGCGGCGTTAAACGCGGGTGAAATGAATATCCGAAATGAATATTGTGATTATCTCCACCTACTAACATGCCTATACGGAAAGGTTAAGTACATGTACTTTTAGGAGTTTAAGCTTACGTCGAATAAGTTCATCCTTCATTATGAAATTTAATTTACATACCTAGACTCTAGAGATCAGACATAACCTCACTTGTATCGGCAGGCCTATAAGCTGCCAGCTCTACCTATTACCAGCAATAATAATTATGACATGCGTATAACATGTGCCATCACGTATCGTATTGCATAGTTTACCCTCAGTTGTGTCAATGTTCGCTGAAAGGAAAAAATACAAACGATTGGAATTCAGCCACATTTGGACGTCTACTGTGTATTCGCGCGGTTTTAGATGCTCCCATTTTAAGGTCGTGTTATTGTGACGTTACGGAGTGTTCCGTGATTGCACCCGGTGCGTACCAATGGAAAACGCCATAAAAAAAAATCACCGATGAGTCATAAGTGCATGAAATTCAGTTATGTGTAAAATAAAATTGATATAGGTTGCTTCAATGCAAGAAAACAAAATAGTGAACATTTAGCTATTCTACTAGATTCCCTTCGCCAGCTCTGCTGCATTTTTCTTCTAAAGCGTAGTACAACTGTATCGGTTCTGAGCTCGCTAGCGCCTTCCCGATGGACAGAGCACTCATTGTGTTATACGAGACCAGCCAGCGCTCCGCGAAACACTCGGCGACTGCGGACAGTGCCTCTCAAAACAGATTGCAACTTTTCTATACATCAAGTCACAAAAAAATTAATTGTAGCGCATTTTGTAGAAGTACACGTTCGTGCTAAGAAGCATGTTATTGGTAGATAAACGATGCACTTTAAACCTCCTGATCGAGTTTTGACCTATTTTTGCGGTGGTTTTACTATCTCGAGGCAACATTTTTTGGTACGGGAATTACCATGAGAAAAGTTGCTCGGTGCTACTTGGTAGCAACAAGCCAAAAAATCGCGTTTCCTTTAATTTTTTAACCGCCTGCTTTTAAAGTATGGTATCTTTAAGTCATGTTTTCCATATTTGAGGGTGGACATTTACAAATGGTAGCTTTTTTAGTTTTTCACCTGGCTATCCCTTTAAGAATTTAAGAAACATATATAATTATATATAGATCAAATTTTATAACTGTCTAGGTTATATTATTTTATTATAACACAATACACTGCAACTCTGACACCATGACATTGCAACATATTCAAACTGTTAAAGGCTGTATCGCAAACATGGGCGCCCCCCCTCAAGACGGTGCAACCTGTGAGCTGTATTCTAAATAAAATATATATGTATGTTCAAATTTATTTCTTTGAATATTGGATCAATTTGTAACGACGGTGACAAATTGAAAGCTTGATGGTGATGTATAATACAGTGTAAGTGCGATAAAGGCAAATTGAATGCAGTAGGAATGACTGGACGAATATGCACGTTTACGAATGTGTGTGGGGGTGAGAGCGCAAATGTGTGCGACTAGGAGCCGCATAGACGTGATTAATGTTAGAGGCAAACATGTCGTGGACAAATATAAACAACGTCATTGTAGTACTTCAGTTGGGAAACTTTCGTGTAAGAATATACTAAAATAATCAAAATGTGCTTCAATGTTGTAAATGATGAAATCTAAATCACGCTTGGTAGCAACATAGAGTAACTTGTTATGACGTCAGCCAGCCAATGATCTGTGTCGTCACTGTGCGATTGAAGACGCGCAATGACCCGATGCTCCAGCCAAACTTGTGCTTTGATTGATCGATTTCTGAGTTTGTTTACGACGCCGAACGTGCAAAAAAAATAGATTCCTAATTCAATCGTTTTTCTACGCAATCTGCCATCTCCCTTTTGATCTATATTATATAAGAAGTAAACATAAAACTCCGTTTGAATAGATGTGATAAGCATGTCATGATATTGATATAGTCGTCGTACAACCACCAAGGTAATGCTTCCGTCACGGGTGGGTGAGCGGCAACCAACCAACGCCCGGGGCTAATTCAAATACCTGCTCGGGTTGGCCGAGACCGTAAACACGTCATTGATTGATGACAAAAAGCATTACCGAAGTTGTTGTACGACGACTTTGCACCATCTCACAACTCTATCCACTATAGAGTATATAAACGTGACGTCACGTTTCCCGAGTCGATCAGTAGATGAACCACTTTCTGATTCCAAACAATCGGGACAGTTGAATCTTCAAGATTGTAATCTGGTTTGCACCAGTGTGTTCTAGATCGTCCGTACAGGTATAGTCGTCGTACAACAACTTCGGTAATGCTTCCGTCACAGATAACTAATTATCTGTGCTTCCGTCACGGGTGGGTGAGTGGCAGCCAACCAACGGCCGTGGCTTATTCAAATACCTGCTCGGGTTGGACTTGGCCCCGAGACTGTAAACACGTAATTGATTGATGACGAAAGCATTACCGAAGTTGTTGTACGGCGACTTTCCTAAAGACGAATAGTGGAAAGAAGTGGATTAAATTGATAGAAAGTTGTTTGGAATCAGACAGATCGGCAGCCATTGTTTCTGACGTCATCACTTATAGTCTTAGACTATAATTAATTACCGAGCAAGATTGGATGAACAAAGAGTGATTATTCGTTCGCCCAGCCAACCACCATCCACGACCTTGCAGCTTAACTTCGGCTCAAAAACCCCTCCTGATCCGCCGACGAGAAGTGGCACCTTATTGCAATACATTATACCCTCGCCTTGGAACTTTCGACTGTCACAAAAACAAGCTTACCTGTTAATTAACATTTAAGACGTAATGAACGAACATTCTAATCAACGAAATGGAAATTCGTAATAAATTATGACAGGGTTAATAATTAGTTAGTCAGTTGACTGCTCACGTGAACGACGGAAATTTGGCAGCCAATTTATTACCCATATTATTAGCAGCCTACAGTCTTGATGTGTTCACACCGACAGCGTTCAAGATTACAGACACCGACGTTTAATTAAGTTTGGAGCTTTTGAAACTCGTGTTGTGATAAGAATCATCGTCTATTTCTGCACAAAATCAATATCAAAATTATGAATGAAGTGAGTGTAGCATTACTGTTATTGCAGGTTCTATTTCACTTGAGGAGAGCATAACAAGTAGTATTCTATAGTAGACGTAGTTAGACGTGGGAGTTGTTCTGTGAAACACACGGATCTTGCGTTTTGCGAATCCTGGCTTGAGCGTGGATATCATTTCGCGTTTTTACATCCACATAATATTGTATATATCGCCCATGTCTCGTCTCGATTAGGTACACATTAAATAAATACATATACAAATCGTTACAAGTAATGAGCCTGAAAGCCAAAATATCATCATAAGCAGAAACAGCATACAGAACTTGCCAAGTGATATTTGTGGTAGCTCAAGAGGGTTCGGGCACGATCTGAGAGCAAGACCCGTGGGTTATAGCTATACTTATCGCCATCTGTCATCTATTTATTAGTTCGAATAAAATAATGAAGTTAAGGTGATTCTACCCCCCCTGAAAAAACACTTTTGCTACGAATTACTTGCAAATGTGTATGTGTGACGTATAAAGTGTACCCCTTCTCAACCCCACTACCAAAACTCCGACCGACCTCCGCGCGCTTCGTTCTGATTTCAGTCGAGCGCAGATTCTTGTTAGAGCAAGGTCACGGCCCGCGATGCTGCCGCTCCGCTCACTTGGTGTCATGTTTTCCTCCAATACTTGAATTGCATCTGTACATTTGCGTTCTCAACTACTGTTGAGCGGTGCTAGGACACAAGGAGACAATTTCTTTGCGCAAATTACCTGTCTAGACCAGTAAAGTAGTTACGGCTGGACTGCGACACGAGCAAACGGATGCGCTTTACATCCGTGTACGTATTTCAGCGAAACTCGAAAAGTTTTTGACGTAGGCTTGAGACTGCAAAATGTTTGGAAGATAATGGTCGAGCGCATGATAAACACCATTTCTTGTAAGTGACTCTTTTCATTAAGTTATGGAATAGTAAAAACAGCATATACTCAAGTTACTTTTTACCGGGACACGGAAACATTTATTACACAAAACTGGGCACATAATTGTCTTTTAAAATTGTATACCATCATTCCTAAGATAGCAACCTATAGCATACTACATCTTCGTGTACTTAACAAATATGGTCTAGAGGTGTTAGTACTGAACGTAAAGACTTTTAGAGCTATCGGTACACGTAAAAAATAAAAGTATTATTTTTTAAAACCACTTTTTGGAGACATAATATCAATATTTATCAACCTTCATCAAAAAAACCTAATTTAATAATTACTAACAATAATAATGTTATGTTACACTCATAGGAAACCTGTCCATACACGTAATGCCTCAGGAGACTAAACAAGTAAAGCCGCGGTCACAGTTGCGCGTTTCCGCGCGCCGCCAGCCGCGCCGTGCATATTCCAGCGCGCCGCGAGCCGCGCCGTGCATATTCCAGCGCGCCGCGAACTGCGCCGTGCATATTCCAGCGCGCCGCGAACTGCGCCGTGCATATTCCAGCGCGCCGCGAACTGCGCCGTGCATATTCCAGCGCGCCGCGAACTGCGCCGTGCATATTCCAGCGCGCCGCGAACTGCGCCGTGCATATTCCAGCGCGCCGCGAACTGCGCCGTGCATATTCCAGCGCGCCGCGAACTGCGCCGCACGTAGAAGTGCGCCGCGAACCGCGCCGTGCATATTCCAGCGTGCCGCGAACTGCGCCGCGCATATTCCAGCGCGCCGCGAACTGCGCCGTGCATATTCCAGCGCGCCGCGAACTGCGCCGTGCATATTCCAGCGCGCCGCGAACTGCGCCGCGTGTAGAAGTGCGCCGCGAACCGCGCGTGCCACTTTTCGGCGATCCACCCAGAGTCGGTATTTCAACGAAACTCAGGGATGCGCGCGCGCACGTTGCAGCCAGTGTGGACGGGCGCGCGTGCATTCGGTCGCGCACCGTGCGGGATCCACTAGAGTTTCATTTCATCCCCTATAGCATCCACTATAGCATCCACTATAGCATCCACTTTAATTTCCACTTTCACCTTCGAGTTGTCATACGTTGAACATGGAGTGGACTATCGATTTATTGCTCAAATTAATCGAGGAATACAGAAGTAAAGAAGCTCTGTGGAAATCGAAGCACAAATGCCATTTTAATCGATTGATAA
Organism: Isoperla grammatica; assembly: GCA_945910005.1. NCBI lineage: Eukaryota > Metazoa > Arthropoda > Insecta > Plecoptera > Perlodidae > Isoperla > Isoperla grammatica. The sequence goes on along the minus strand of OX246739.1, from coordinate 54,008,806 downwards.
AGAATGATTCGTGGGAGGATAATTCTGTTCAGCTGAGATTTTCTGTTGACAAGTGTCAACAGAAAATGAAATCTTTGTTGTCTTCTTTGCGTCGGGAGAAGGGAGATAGTAAAAAGAACCAACTATCAGTTCAGACATATAGTTGGTCCAAGAACAAGATGAAGACTGCAGGCCCTACGGGCCATTTGGATCGCGGCGCTGTTCGCAGCGCGGTTCGTGGTGCGGTTCGTGGCGCAGTTGCACGGAAATGCGCAAGTATGTACGCGGCGGGGTATAATAGTCTCTACGTCAAAAACCGCAGAAAATGTTCCTTATTAAATTATATCTCAAGATAGCAACAAGAAATCTAAAATCGAAATCATCAGCGCACTGTGCTTTGGTAAGCCCTACAGACTGAATAAAATAATATAACCATTAGCGTAGTATTTTGATTATAATTCGATAATTAGTAATCAAATTAATTTTTTATAAAACATCATACTGATTATATTATAAGTCACGACATAGAGCATTCAATTTGTAGGGCTTACTACACAACAGTGCGCTGTTGATTAAGATTTTCGATTTCAAAGCTGATTCTTGTGATATAATTTAAAACTGAAAATGTTGTGCGGTTTTTGACGTAGAGATATCCTTGCCTGTAAGGTCGGCAAGAAATGTCCAGGCCTGTTAGTGGGACTCACTCCCAGAATTTGTCTTTGTCTCTGAGAAAAACCTCAAAAACCCTTTAGTCAGGATTTCCGGTAACCGAAATCAAAGAGCCAACCTCCCGAAGTAGTGTCACGTCTGCTGAGCCACCTCTATCGGTGAGTCTAGCAGGCAACACGGCAGTAGTGTCACGTCTGCTGAGCCACCTCTATCAGTGAGTCTAGTGGGCAACACGGCAGTAGTTTCAGGTCTGCTGAACCACCTCTATCAGTGAGTCTAGTAGGCAACACGGCAGTAGTGTCACGTCTGCTGAGCCACCTCTATCAGTGAGTCTAGTAGGCAACACGGCAGTAGTGTCATGTCTGCTGAGCCACCTCTATCAGTGAGTCTAGTAGGCAACACGGCAGTAGTGTCACGTCTGCTGAGCCACCTCTATCAGTGAGTCTAGTAGGCAACACGGCAGTAGTGTCACGCCTGCTGAGCCACCTCTATCAGTGAGTCTAGTAGGCAACACGGCAGAAGTGTCACGTCTACTGAGCCACCTCTATCAATGAGTCTAGTAGGCAACACGGCAGTAGTGTCACGTCTACTGAACCACCTCTATCAGTGAGTCTAGTAGGCCACACGGCAGTCGTGTCTTTTCTACTTAGCTACCTCTATCAGTGAGTCTAGTAGGCAACACGGCAGTAGTGTCGCGTCTACTGAGCCACCTCTATCAGTGAGTCTAGTAGGCAACACGGCAGTAGTGTCGCGTCTTCTGAGCCACCTCTATCAGTAAGTCTAGTAGGCAACACGCCAGTAGTGTCGCGTCTACTTAGCTACCTCTATCAGTGAGTCTAGTAGGCAACACGGCAGTAGTGTCACGTCTACTGAGCCACCTCTATCAGTGAGTCTAGTGGGCAAGACGGCAGTAGTGTCACGTCTGCTGAGCCACCTCTATCAGTGAGTCTAGTAGGCAACACGGCAGTAGTTTCACGTCTGCTGAGCCACCTCTATCAGTGAGTCTAGTAGGCAACACGGCAGTAGTGTCACGTCTGCTGAGCCACCTCTATCAGTGAGTCTAGTAGGCAACACGGCAGTAGTGTCACGTCTGCTGAGCCACCTCTATCAGTGAGTCTAGTAGGCAACACGGCAGTAGTGTCACGTCTGCTGAGCCACCTCTATCAGTGAGTCCAGCAGGCAACACGGCAGTAGTGTCACGTCTGCTAAGCCACCTCTATCAGTGAGTCTAGTGGGCAACACGGCAGTAGTGTCACGTCTACTGAGCCACCTCTATCAGTGAGTCTAGTGGGCAACACGGCAGTAGTGTCTCGTCTGCTGAGCCACCTCTATCAGTGAGTGTAGCAGGCAACACGGCAGTAGTGCCACGTCTACTGAGCCACCTCTATCAGTGAGTCTAGTAGGCAACACGACAGTAGTGTCGCGTCTGCTGAGCCACCTCTATCAGTGAGGTAGTAGGCAACACGGCAGTAGTGTCACGTCTACTGAGCCACCTCTATCAGTGAGTCTAGCAGGCAACACGGAAGTAGTGTCACGTCTGCTGAGCCACCTCTATCAGTGAGTCTAGTAGGCAACACGGCAGTAGTTTCACGTCTGCTGAGCCACCTCTATCAATGAGTCTAGTAGGCAACACGGCAGTAGTGTCACGCCTGCTGAGCCACCTCTATCAGTGAGTCTAGTAGGCAACACGGCAGTAGTGTCACGTCTACTGAGTCACCTCTATCAGTGAGTCTAGTAGGCAACACGGCAGTAGTGTCACGTCTGCTGAGCCACCTCTATCAGTGAGTCTAGTAGGCAACACGGCAGTAGTGTCACGTCTGCTGAGCTACCTCTATCAGTGAGTCTAGTAGGCAACACGGCAGTAGTGTCACGTCTACTGAGCCACCTCTATCAGTGAGTCTAGTAGGCAACACGGCAGTAGTGTCGCGTCTACTGAGCCACCTCTATCAGTGAGTCTAGTAGGGAACACGGCAGTAGTGTCACGTCTACTGAGCCGCCTCTATCAGTGAGTCTAGTAGGCAACACGGCAGTAGTGTCACGTCTGATTAGCCACCTCTATCAGTGAGTCTAGTAGGCAACACGGCAGTAGTGTCGCGTCTACTGAGCCACCTCTATCAGCGAGTCTAGTAGGCAACACGGCAGTAGTGTCACGTCTGATGAGCCACCTCTATCAGTGAGTCTAGTAGGCAACACGGCAGTAGTGTCACGTCTACTGAGCCACCTCTATCAGTGAGTCCAGTAGGCAACACGGCAGTAGTGTCACGTCTGCCGAGCCACCTCTATCAGTGAGTCTGGTAGGCAACACGGCAGTAGTGTCACGTCTGCCGAACCACCTCTATCAGTGAGTCTAGTAGGCAACACGGCAGTAGTGTCGCGTCTGCCGAACCACCTCTATCAGTGAGTCTAGTAGGCAACACGGCAGTAGTGTCGCGTCTGCTGACCCACCTCTATCAGTGAGTCCAGCCGGCAACACGGCAGTAGTGTCGCGTCTGCTGAGCCACCTTTATCAGTGAGTCTAGTAGGCAACACGGCAGTAGTGTCGCGTCTGCTGAGCCACCTCTATCAGTGAGTCTAGTAGGCAACACGGCAGTAGTGTCACGTCTACTGAGCCACCTCTATCAGTGAGTCTAGTAGACAACACGGCAGTAGTGTCGCGTCTACTGAGCCACCTCTATCAGTGAGTCTAGTAGGCAACACGGCCGTAGTGTCGCGTCTGCTGAGCCACCTCTATCAGTGAGTCTAGTAGGCAACACGGCAGTAGTGTCACGTCTGCTGAGCCACCTCTATCAGTGAGTCTAGTAGGCAACACGGCAGTAGTGTCGCGTCTGCTGAGCCACCTCTATCAGTGAATCTAGTAGGCAACACGGCAGTAGTGTCGCGTCTGCTGAGCCACCTCTATCAGTGAGTCTATTAGGCAACACGGCAGTAGTGTCGCGTCTGCTGAGCCACCTCTATCAGTGAGTCTAGTAGGCAACACGGCAGTAGTGTCACGTCTGCTGAGCCACCTCTATCAGTGAGTCTAGTAGGCAACACGGCAGTAGTGTCGCGTCTACTGAGCCACCTCTATCGGTGAGTCTAGTAGGCAACACGGCAGTAGTGTCACGTCTGCTGAGCCACCTCTATCAGTGAGTCTAGTAGGCAACACGGCAGTAGTGTCACGTCTGCTGAGCCACCTCTATCAGTGAGTCTAGTAGGGAACACGGCAGTAGTGTCACGTCTGCTGAGCCACCTCTGTCAGTGAGTCTAGTAGGGAACACGGCAGAAGTGTCACGTCTGCTGAGCCACCTCTATCAGTGAGTCTAGTGGGCAACACGGCAGTAGTGTCACGTCTGCTGAGCCACCTCTATCAGTGAGTCTAGTAGACAACACGGCAGTAGTGTCACGTCTGCTGAGCCACCTCTATCAGTGAGTCTAGTAGGCAACACGGCAGTAGTGTCACGTCTGCTGAGCCACCTCTATCAGTGAGTCTAGTAGGGAACACGGCAGTAGTGTCGCGTCTGCTGAACCACCTCTATCAGTGAGTCTAGCAGGGAACACGGCAGTAGTGTCACGTCTACTGAGCCACCTCTATCAGTGAGTCTAGCAGGGAACACGGCAGTAGTGTCACGTCTGCTGAGCCACCTCTGTCAGCGAGTCTAGCAGGGAACACGGCAGTAGTGTCACGTCTGCTGAGCTACCTCTATCAGTGAGTCTAGTAGGCAACACGGCAGTAGTGTCACGTCTGCTTAGCCACCTCTATCAGTGAGTCTAGCAGGGAACACGGCGACTTGTGGTGCCGTTATGCTGGGAGCATCTTCAATATTCTTCACCTTCATTACATACTTGAATTTGTGTTGCTTACGTTGTTACGTATAAAATTGAACAGTATGTATTTATCGATATTTTTTTTTGCAATGAAAGTACAAAGTTTGACATGTTTAAAATAATTTCTCCAGGTTTTTAGCGGCAAGATATTTTACTGAAGTTCTATAAAATTGTGTAGTGATTTTTGTCAATGAGACAAAAGTCAATCAGTCGCGAAGTGGATGTTGAATTTTGACGCAAGTCGCCACCGTTTTAAAATGATGGAAACTCAATTTGGTAAATTCATTATTTCAGTCGTGTATAGTCTGAGTAAATATTTATAGACTAGTGTGTGTCTAAGAATAATGTGTGAACGGGTGCGGTTGCGTTTTCGGTGAAGAATTTCTATTTGGGGTTTACCAATATTATGAGATAATTTCAATACGTGTGTTGCATATACGCTCCACATTACTAAACACACAGACAGGGTTCTCACATCTTATACAACATGATATTCTAGAAATGTTCTCCCTTCTTGTCCAGGAATTGTATGGACGATTTCATTGATGGGAACACGCCCCTGCTTGTGATGTTATGACGGCATTATTACCACAGCAGGCAGCTGCAGACAAGCAAACGGGGGCTATTCCTGAAAGTTGTCACGTGACAATCTACCTAGTTATCAGTTGCTTTTGGCTGAATGCTATTCAATCAGCAGTGATTGAGAACCATTCAGTCAATAGCAAGTGGAAGTGCCAACTACGTAGATATCACTTAAAGAGTACTAGTTATGACCCCGTGTAGGAACAGTCCCCCACGTCTCAGTTGAAGGCAATATGAGGTGTTCTTTGTGTTCTGTTTTACACTTATGTTACACATACGGTTACATTTATTTATAAAACAATTTTGTCCTAATTATTTTTTATTATTCTCCTTTAGTTTCAATAGCAGTACTTTTTCTTTGTTATCCGTGCTATTTTATGACTGTCCAATTATTGTGTAGTTCTATTACTCGGTTTGAAAACGCAGTGGTTCTATTTATTTTCTGCCTTTATAAAGTGTGTTTATAAAAATTAAAAGTCTCGATTCCTTCACCGAAGTTATGTAGCATTGTCTTATTGCATACGTACTGACGCCACTATTACTATTCCATTGTCTTTGACTGACGCATAGTAAAGTGTAAACACCAAGGTCAACTTGATCTCCGCCTAGCGGAGTACTGTATTACATAATCTACAAAGTATATTTAATTGTTATAACAGAATTGTTTTAGTGGGATGCAAAATAGCGATTTTGGTTCCCTTGCGACGACCTTACTTGGGAGTTCGACGAGCCTCCGCTAGGCGGAGATCAAGTAGACTTTGGTAAACGCAACCCAGTCACTTCGTTGTTGTTGTTGTTGTTGTTGTTGTTGTTGTTGTTGTTGTTGTTGTTGTTGTTGTTGTTGTTGTTGTTGTTGTTGTTGTTGTTGTTGTTGTTGTTGTTGTTGTTGTTGTTGTTGTTGTTGTTGTTGTTGTTGTTGTTGTTGTTGTTGTTGTTGTTGTTGTTGTTGTTGTTGTTGTTGTTGTTGTTGTTGTTGTTGTTGTTGTTGTTGTTGTTGTTGTTGTTGTTGTTGTTGTTGTTGTTGTTGTTGTTGTTGTTGTTGTTGTTGTTGTTGTTGTTGTTGTTGTTGTTGTTGTTGTTGTTGTTGTTGTTGTTGTTGTTGTTGTTGTTGTTGTTGTTGTTGTTGTTGTTGTTGTTGTTGTTGTTGTTGTTGTTGTTGTTGTTGTTGTTGTTGTTGTTGTTGTTGTTGTTGTTGTTGTTGTTGTTGTTGTTGTTGTTGTTGTTGTTGTTGTTGTTGTTGTTGTTGTTGTTGTTGTTGTTGTTGTTGTTGTTGTTGTTGTTGTTGTTGTTGTTGTTGTTGTTGTTGTTGTTGTTGTTGTTGTTGTTGTTGTTGTTGTTGTTGTTGTTGTTGTTGTTGTTGTTGTTGTTGTTGTTGTTGTTGTTGTTGTTGTTGTTGTTGTTGTTGTTGTTGTTGTTGTTGTTGTTGTTGTTGTTGTTGTTGTTGTTGTTGTTGTTGTTGTTGTTGTTGTTGTTGTTGTTGTTGTTGTTGTTGTTGTTGTTGTTGTTGTTGTTGTTGTTGTTGTTGTTGTTGTTGTTGTTGTTGTTGTTGTTGTTGTTGTTGTTGTTGTTGTTGTTGTTGTTGTTGTTGTTGTTGTTGTTGTTGTTGTTGTTGTTGTTGTTGTTGTTGTTGTTGTTGTTGTTGTTGTTGTTGTTGTTGTTGTTGTTGTTGTTGTTGTTGTTGTTGTTGTTGTTGTTGTTGTTGTTGTTGTTGTTGTTGTTGTTGTTGTTGTTGTTGTTGTTGTTGTTGTTGTTGTTGTTGTTGTTGTTGTTGTTGTTGTTGTTGTTGTTGTTGTTGTTGTTGTTGTTGTTGTTGTTGTTGTTGTTGTTGTTGTTGTTGTTGTTGTTGTTGTTGTTGTTGTTGTTGTTGTTGTTGTTGTTGTTGTTGTTGTTGTTGTTGTTGTTGTTGTTGTTGTTGTTGTTGTTGTTGTTGTTGTTGTTGTTGTTGTTGTTGTTGTTGTTGTTGTTGTTGTTGTTGTTGTTGTTGTTGTTGTTGTTGTTGTTGTTGTTGTTGTTGTTGTTGTTGTTGTTGTTGTTGTTGTTGTTGTTGTTGTTGTTGTTGTTGTTGTTGTTGTTGTTGTTGTTGTTGTTGTTGTTGTTGTTGTTGTTGTTGTTGTTGTTGTTGTTGTTGTTGTTGTTGTTGTTGTTGTTGTTGTTGTTGTTGTTGTTGTTGTTGTTGTTGTTGTTGTTGTTGTTGTTGTTGTTGTTGTTGTTGTTGTTGTTGTTGTTGTTGTTGTTGTTGTTGTTGTTGTTGTTGTTGTTGTTGTTGTTGTTGTTGTTGTTGTTGTTGTTGTTGTTGTTGTTGTTGTTGTTGTTGTTGTTGTTGTTGTTGTTGTTGTTGTTGTTGTTGTTGTTGTTGTTGTTGTTGTTGTTGTTGTTGTTGTTGTTGTTGTTGTTGTTGTTGTTGTTGTTGTTGTTGTTGTTGTTGTTGTTGTTGTTGTTGTTGTTGTTGTTGTTGTTGTTGTTGTTGTTGTTGTTGTTGTTGTTGTTGTTGTTGTTGTTGTTGTTGTTGTTGTTGTTGTTGTTGTTGTTGTTGTTGTTGTTGTTGTTGTTGTTGTTGTTGTTGTTGTTGTTGTTGTTGTTGTTGTTGTTGTTGTTGTTGTTGTTGTTGTTGTTGTTGTTGTTGTTGTTGTTGTTGTTGTTGTTGTTGTTGTTGTTGTTGTTGTTGTTGTTGTTGTTGTTGTTGTTGTTGTTGTTGTTGTTGTTGTTGTTGTTGTTGTTGTTGTTGTTGTTGTTGTTGTTGTTGTTGTTGTTGTTGTTGTTGTTGTTGTTGTTGTTGTTGTTGTTGTTGTTGTTGTTGTTGTTGTTGTTGTTGTTGTTGTTGTTGTTGTTGTTGTTGTTGTTGTTGTTGTTGTTGTTGTTGTTGTTGTTGTTGTTGTTGTTGTTGTTGTTGTTGTTGTTGTTGTTGTTGTTGTTGTTGTTGTTGTTGTTGTTGTTGTTGTTGTTGTTGTTGTTGTTGTTGTTGTTGTTGTTGTTGTTGTTGTTGTTGTTGTTGTTGTTGTTGTTGTTGTTGTTGTTGTTGTTGTTGTTGTTGTTGTTGTTGTTGTTGTTGTTGTTGTTGTTGTTGTTGTTGTTGTTGTTGTTGTTGTTGTTGTTGTTGTTGTTGTTGTTGTTGTTGTTGTTGTTGTTGTTGTTGTTGTTGTTGTTGTTGTTGTTGTTGTTGTTGTTGTTGTTGTTGTTGTTGTTGTTGTTGTTGTTGTTGTTGTTGTTGTTGTTGTTGTTGTTGTTGTTGTTGTTGTTGTTGTTGTTGTTGTTGTTGTTGTTGTTGTTGTTGTTGTTGTTGTTGTTGTTGTTGTTGTTGTTGTTGTTGTTGTTGTTGTTGTTGTTGTTGTTGTAGTTGTTGTTGTAGTTGTCGTTGTTGTCGTTGTTGTCGTTGTTGTCGTTGTTGTTGTTGTTGTTGTTGTTGTTGTTGTTGTTGTTGTTGTTGTTGTTGTTGTTGTTGTTGTTGTTGTTGTTGTTGTTGTTGTTGTTGTTGTTGATGTTGATGTTGATGTTGTTGGTGTTGTTGTTGTTGTTGTTGTTGTTGTTGTTGTTGTTGTTGTTGTTGTTGTTGTTGTTGTTGTTGTTGTTGTTGTTGTTGTTGTTGTTGTTGTTGTTGTTGTTGTTGTTGTTGTTGTTGTTGTTGTTGTTGTTGTTGTTGTTGTTGTTGTTGTTGTTGTTGTTGTTGTTGTTGTCATGTCCCGTAATCAACAATAGAGCTACTGATTTGTTAAACGATATTATTTTAATTGTAACGTTTTATCGTAATTCCAGTTTACAAGATACCTAATAAACGAATAGAACGTGTTGAGGTTGTTTTACTGTGGGATGTAAAGAATATCTATTAACCACAATAATAATGAAAGCAACAATGGCATTATTACGAAACAAATACAATCAACATGAAGTAATATATTTCATCATATTGTATTTATTACAAAATAAGGATACTATAGTTTGTATTAATTAATATAATAATTTGTAACAAATAACAAGTTTAGTCATAGTATAATATGCTATATGATAACCAACCATTTTCCCATTTCATATAACATACTGTTTAATACGTAAAGCATTGACCCGATCCGATGAAAAGACAATCCAACTCAGCCACATTCTTGAATGTCCAATGGTTTCAGTAGGTCATGTCCCGTAATCAACAATAGAGCTACTGATTTGTTAAACGATATTATTTTAATTGTAACGTTTTATCGTAATTCCAGTTTACAAGATACCTAATAAACGAAACCTTTACACACACGATGGGTATAATTGGTAGTTGTTCCAACTTTTGTCTCTGATCCTAAAAATGGAGCTTCGTCCCACTTAGAAGTCTATATATTGTAGTTTTACCCGAGATTGTGTTTTGTGCTGAGTGTTTATATCCGTACGAAGAGTTACTACACTCATAGATGAATACTCGTCTCACTAGCCTTTACGAAAAGCGTCGATTAACATAATTAAGTCAGTGTTGCAACAACGGCAAATGTGCTTCAAACTCTTTACTTGTTTGTATTTCTGAGATGTACAACTATTTCAAACTCGTGCTGAGCCACAATATTACTAACAAAACAACTACTACAACCAGTGGCGTATCAAGGAATTGGGAAAAGGGGGGGTTCAACCCATATTATAGAGAGCGGAACCGAATCATAAGTGGGGTACCGGGGGGTTTGCCCCCCGAAAAGAAAAAACAAATTCTCGTCAAGGTCATTTTGGTGCAAATCTGTGCGTTTTACAGCGGCCAACTGTAACAACATCACTTAATTTCTGCTTGTATTTTTAACAAAAACTAATTTCTTTTGTATTTAATACAAAACACTGACTATTAAAAGCTAAACGGTAATTTTCCATTTTGCCATTTCAAAAGGGGGGGGGGTCCCCCCCGTCCCCCCCCCCTTGGATACGCCACTGACTACAACCCCCACACGTTGCAAATAACTTAATTTAATTAATAAATAAATACTAATTTCATTTTGTTTTAACAACCGCAGTAACAAATCCAATAAAGTTCATATAATAAAGTAATTTTATGAATCCATTCACATTTTAAGCCTTTTGCTCAAATTTGATGAGTATCCTTCTTTTACAACTTCAAGTAAGAGCTATAAACATAATATATGTGACTGACTATACAGGTTTTTAAGCTTAATCCAGCTTCATGGATTATATAATGAATGGAGATATAGCACATGTTTATATAAGTTTTGACCGGTTTTTACAATTGCTGTAACTCAATACATTATCCATAAAGCTGGATTAACCTTCAAAATCTGTGTAATCATACTACTCAGCCCATGCGACATAAGACAGTGATGACTATATAGCATCCGATTGCGAGTCAACAATCACACAAAAACAAAAGGTTTATTCACTCAGTCCCGGTAAAGAAAAGAGCACCGCATGGAAAGAGCACCACATGGAAAGAGCACCAGCATGAAAAGAGCACCAGCATGAAAAGAGCACCAGCATGGAAAGAGCACCAGCATGGAAAGAGCACCGCATGGAAAGAGCACCAGCATGGAAAGAGCACCGCATGGAAAGAGCACCAACATGGAAAGAGCACCGCATGGAAAGAGCACCAGCATGGAAAGAGCACCGCATGGAAAGAGCACCGCATGGAAAGTGCACCGCATGGAAAGAGCACCAGCATGGAATTAGCACCAGCATGGAAAGAGCACCAGCATGGAAAGAGCACCGCATGGAAAGAGCACCAGCATGGAAAGAGCACCGCATGGAAAGAGCACCAGCATGGAAAGAGCACCGCATGGAAAGAGCACTAGCATGGAATTAGCACCAGCATGGAAAGAGCACCAGCATGGAAAGAGCACCGCATGGAAAGAGCACCAGCATGGAAAGAGCACCGCATGGAAAGAGCACCAGCATGGAAAGAGCACCGCATGGAAAGAGCACCGCATGGAAAGAGCACCGGTTAGTAGAGCCGGAGGATCTGGGTTCGATCGCCAGACGGGGCAAGCTTTTCATTACAATTTCAGTTATAATATGACATTATAAAGTAACACAACGAAAGACAATAATAACAATATAAAACAATATTAATATATTATATGATACTGGCTTACATATACAGGGTGACTTCGGAGCTGTCATAGCAACGAAACACATAAATTGTATAAAATATGTTCCCAGAGAATATCAGTTCTTGTAACTGGGTGCGTAGACATTTATTTAAATAAAATATTTTGCCCAATTTCAAATTGCCCAACATTCGGAGTGTTGCAAGCTACTAGAATAAGAAGTTTAAAAGGAGCCAATATTGAGCCCGTGAGCGTCTGTATGTCTGTATACTTTTTGTATCTAGCTAACGGTATCCGCTATTAAATGCGCCCAAGGCTTAGGAGCCTCGTTACTTCAACTTATTTCTTTCTTCAGCTCAAAACTCTTCCACTTCTGACGAGACTTCAGACACTCGAAAGTTTATAACAATGTCCAAAAGATATTTTCCGCGCCTTGAGGTTCGTTTGTTTATTGTTGTTCATTGTTGACCACACCCAGAACACTTCTCAGAAACTTCATTTCTGCTGCAGCAATCCGGCTCCCTTCTTTGTATTCCACGGTCCATGTAACTGTGGCATACGTTTATGTTGGTAGTAAATATAATTTATACATTTTCTTGGGATTTCTTATTTCCATATTACTTTTCTTACGGATTGGTAGAAACCCTCTGCCAAAGAGTGGTTATTTTCCTTACTTCTGCTTCAATAGTCGCAGCTTGTGTTCTTATACTCCTTATATGTAGTTGAATTCTTCTTTTACTCTTAGCTCTTCACTCCTAAGCAAACTTTCTTATCTCCGCTCCTACATTTATTTATCAAGTTCACATGTTCACTTTTCCTGACTGATTCTCATGCCAAACATTTATGTTGCCTTCTTACGTTGCACTTTCTCTAATGTCTCGCCACACACCACAATGTCGTCCATATAGATTTTTTTTTTTTTTTTTTTTTTTTTTATTACAAACTTAAGCAATGTACATTACAATTTGTGCATACTTAATATCCCACTAAGCCTAGTGGCTTGTCAGTGGGTCACATACAAATATAAGACGTAAATTAGCACATTCGTAGCAGAAAGCAGAAACACAAAAGTAAAGAAACAAAACGATAACATGACTTACAAAATATGATGCATATGATACATAATAATAACATGATAGAATATGATAGAAGGGGTTGAAATAGAAAATTATTAATTCCACATTTAAAAATTCAAAGTCAATTTTACATACAAGGGTAACACCGTTCAGCACTGTACGCGCAATTAATGCGAGGAAGTTTTCAGAAAATTCTGTCTGGAAGGTTAATAAGGTAATGCGATTTTAAACTTGTCTTAATTAACGATAATTTATCCAAGGATACGACGTCAGGCGGCAATGAATTAAAAATTTTAGGAATTAGGTAACGTAAACAACGCTCTCCATATTTATTCTCGGTAATAGGAACTACATATTTACCTTTACCTACCAGACGCGTACCCTTGTTATGCATGTACGGTATTTTATATTCGTTGTCAAAGTAGTACGCTAATGCCATCCGATAATTAAACATTGATTTCAAAGGCAATAAAGAGCAATTTTCGTACACGTTATGTATGTTTTTAGAGTTTTTTAGTATCTGTTTAGGACAAACAATTTTTAACAGAGAGTTCTGTTGATTAATTATAACATTAATAATTGATTCTGAGGCTTTCCCCCATGAGAGCAACGCGTATGACATAATAGATTCTGCTAGCGCAATATAGACTAGCCTTATCAAGTCATCAGACAAGACAGGTTTTAGTTTATACAACTGATAAGCGCATGAGCGGAGTTTTGCACAGAGGTAGTCCACGTGTTGCTTCCACGAGAACTCACGATCGATGTACACTCCCAAGTACATATGGAATGCCACCGATTCAATTTGTTGATTACATCCACAATCAATGTCAGCTGCCCTCCTTACATTATGTAAACACTTATCGTCATGAAATATTAATATTATTTCGTCATTTCTACTTGAATTTAATGGCATACAAATGTGAACAGTCTTGGTTTTTTGAACATTAATTACTAGTTCCCGATCGTGAGTCCAGCATTGTAAATTTCTAAAGTCGGTATTCATATTTTGTATTGCAATGCTTAATTGCCTGTGAACTGCTAGAAGTACGAGGTCGTCAGCATACATAAGTAATATGCACTTTATAACATACTTACTTACCAAATTAACGTATATAATATAAAATTGTGGACCTAGAATGGATCCTTGTGGTACCCCAGTTATAACACTTTTCGAAAAGCTATAAGTGTTCCCTATCTTAACCATGTATGTACGATTTTCTAAGTAACTGCGGAACCATTCTAATACTTTCCCTCGTATACCAATCTCCTCAAGGGATTCTAATAATTTACCGTGATTTATTGTGTCGAATGCTTTTGAAAAGTCAACAAATGTAGCCACTGCATGCATATTGTTGTTTAAGGTATTGTTTATTAAATCCGAAAATTTTAGTAGTAGATTTTGGGTACTTTTTCCTTTTTGAAAACCATGCTGACTGTTAACTATTATTCCAAATTTGTGTAAGTAATTAGATAAACACTCTGATATATAGCGCTCCATTATTTTTTCTATAATGGATAACAAAGCAATCGGTCGATAATTTGAAAAAGATCGATGATCTCCTTTCTTGTATACTGGTCTTACAACGGATATTTTCATTTTGTATGGCACACGACCGTCTCTTATCGACAAGTTTATTAACTGAGCAATAACGGGGGCTAATTCATTACTTAAGTTCTTTACGTCTACCGCTCTTATCCCGTCGTACCCAGGCTGCTTATGTACATTTATATCCGAGATAATTCTTTTCACAGAATTTGCGTTTACAGGAGGCAGCCACATTGATTGCGAAGCAGCGTCAGTTTTAATGTGTTGTACACACGTCGTAGCACATAAATGACGAATTGAGGCTACTTCATCTTTGAAACTGTCTGCAAATCTATTTGCGATGCTCTCATGAGTATACAATTTACCTAAATACTTGTCAACAACAGAATCGACTGAATCTTTCGTTTTGCGACCTGTGACTTGATTTATAGTTTGCCATACTTCTTTAATACCGGTACTATTTTTTATGGAATCGCGGATATGGTTTTGTTTTGCTGCTACGATTTGCGAGTTTACATAATTCCTAAAAGCTGCATATTCCCTTCTATAAGTTTCTTTCGACGGATTTAACCCACTACAGTTTTTCCAGCGTTTAAATAAATTGTCTCTTTGCCTTGTCAACTGAATAATTTCTTTAGTAATCCATTGCCGCTGTACTCTCTTATGTTTAGTTTGTTGTTTTACAAACCGAGACTTGCTGTAGCATCTTTCAACTTCCCCGCACATCGCATCGTACATTGTTGAACAATCGTCGATTGCTAACAGCTGATTCCAATTCACTGCTTTCAAATTAGATAATAACAATCTTTCATTTATGGTAATTCTAGTTTCAATTTTATCCACCTCAACCCCTATATTGCGTCCAACCGATGCAAGGATCATGTAGTGATCTGATACCTTAGTTGTGAAAACCGCAGAACTGATTTCTAATTTACATTTAGTTCTTATGTATGAGTGATCAATACAACTACTAACAAGTTTCTCTAAACAAAAAGCTTCCCTAGTAGGCAAGTTAATACATTTCAAAAAACCATTTGATGCAAGCAGATTTTCATAATTTTGTACAACTTTATCACAACATTCAAGAGTGTTAATATTTATATCTCCAAGTATCCACATATTATTCTCTTTATTGTTGTTGGCAATGTATTGTTCCAGTTCTAACATGAACTCATTTTTACTACAGTCTGGCGGTCTGTAAATACACAACAACTTAAATTCAGTCGCTTGATCCAGATAAATGTTACACATAATTCCTTCGAATGAATCAAAATCCATTATTATATTACTAATTACATACTTTGATTTAATGCACAATAACAAACCACCACCACGTTTCCCAACTCTAGAATTACATATGGTTTCGTAACCTTCAATTACATAATTATGCTTATTGTCGTGCAAGTCAGTTTCGCTTAATAATATGAAATCTAATTGTTCTGTTTTGCTTTGTAAAATAACCATCAGCTCGTCCCAGTGTTTGGATATAGACCTAATGTTGATGTGACCCCCAATGAACCGCCCATTCTCTAAGCCCGACCAGTCATCAAGGTTATCAATATTTACACAGTCGACTACAGGAATATCAATGTCAGACAGATCCATATCCGGGCGAGTATTGAACAAAACAAAACAAAACAAGTTACTCTGATAGCTTATCTAAGTCCTTCAGTGAGTTGATTGCAATGACCTGCCGCGTATCCTCGTTACGCCTTACTAGGACTTTGCCATTACTCCACCAGACAAATTTGAAACCCGTTTTTTTTGCCTCAAGTTTTGTCTCCCACAGTAAGTTCTTATAGTATGGTGCAAGATTTTCAGTAATGAGTATGTTTCTTTCACCAGTACAACTGTCACCCAATACTTGTTGACTCGTTACAACTTGCCTGCGCGCAGCAAACAACTCATCCCTCTTCTTGCGTGACAAAAATTGAACTATTATTTTCCTTAGGTACTTGCTGTTTCGTGATGGCAGACGATGGACCGCCTCAATTTCCTCTTTTTTAAGCTTAATTTTAAATTCCTGCGCAACTTTTAGCACGACACTTTCAATTACTTCGTTTTCACACTCATCCACATTGAAAATCTCCAAGTTTTTATTTCTACCATACTGGTCTAACTTATGGACTTTGCTATTTAGTTCATCAATAGCCTGTGATTTTTCTCGAACCTGCTTTGTCAGAACTTTAACGGCTTCCTCACTGTTTTTAAGCTGTTCCAATATACACTCGTACTTTTCTTTGGAGTCCGCGATTTCTGCTTTCATTGATCTTATATCTATCACTACTAGATCAAGCTTTTTCACAATGTCATTTAGCGTCTGTTGTATCAATACACCCTGCTGACTATTTCCAAAATCGAACTTGCCTATCTCCCCTGGAGCTGGACTCACCGGTTTAGCTTCCCTGCAGGTGCTACAGCGCCATTCCTTCTTCTGTTGCTTAGACTTTGCGGCGTATGTGGATTTTTTTATAGAACCCTCGTAGTGATACCCATAATCACACACAACACACGTAACAAAGTCCCCGTCACCAGGAAGATTGTCTTTGCATCTACCGCACTTAATGCCCGGCATGTTATCGCCACAGACAATCACGAACAACGCACTAGCCCTGTAGGCCTACTTCGGAGCGCAGACACGATGCGACCGTCCGCTACGAACGCCTGTACGCCAAATAATTATTAGCCAGATAATTGTTATTTTAATAATATTAATAGTAATAATAATAATAATAATAATAATAATAATAATAATAATAATAATAATAATAATAATAATAATAATAATAATAATAATAATAATAATAATAATAATAATAATAATAATAATAATAATAATAATAATAATAATAATAATAATAATAATAATAATAATAATAATAATAATAATAATAATAATAATAATAATAATAATAATAATAATAATAATAATAATAATAATAATAATAATAATAATAATAATGAAGAACTATGAGCGATACATCCTCAAAGCCGACGTCCAAGATCGCTATCGTCTCTGCAAGAAAGCTGGCGAGACCATCCAGCACATCGCAGGTGGATGCCCGGTGTTAGCTCCCAGAGAGTATTTGGAGCGTCACAACGCAGTTGCGAAAGTGGTCCACCAAGCGCTGGCCAAGGAGTACAGCCTGGTAGAGGTAGAAACACCGTACTACAAGTGCAAGCCCGAGCAAGTCCTGCGTAACCAATGTGCCAAGCTGCTGTGGGACTCACCCATTGTCACGGACAGAGCGGTCGAGGCAAATCGGCCAGACTTGGTTTTGTTTGACAAGAAGGCTAAAACAGCAACCATTATCGACATCGCCGTCCCACTAGACAACCATGTGATCAACACAGTAGCTGAGAAGAGGCGTAAATACCAACCACTCGCCGTCGAACTCAAGGACATATACAAGCTGAGGTCCGTTGAGATAGTTCCTGTCGTCGTCTCCGTCAACGGTCTGGTCACCGAAGAGTGGTCAGCTGCGAAAGAGAAGCTCCACCTGAAGGACAAGCACGTGCGTGTCATGCAGAAGGCTGCAATCCTCGGCACAACTAATATCGTGCGCAAGGTCCTCAGCCTATGAGCTACATTGTCACCACCATCTTTCGGCCGCCACCCTAGCACTCTCGCATCGTCTTGGCTCAAGAGGAGCCCGATGGTGCAAATGAGAGAAGAGAAGAAAGGAAATAACAATAATAATAATAATAATAATAATTGAACATATCGTATCTGGGTGCAAAATGCTTTGTCAAACAGATTATCTTCATAGGCATAACCAAGTTGCAAACATTGTACATCAAAAATTAGCCATGAAGTATAAACTTATAAACACAACCACTGCGTATTACAAATACAAGCCTGAAAAGGTATTAGATAGTAAAGACTACAAATTATATTACGACCGGGCAGTTATTACAGACCAAACCATACATCACAATAGACCGGATATTATATTTATTGACAAGAAGAAACAAGAAACGATTTTAATTGATGTTGCCGTCCCTTTATGCCACAATGTAGAGACAACTTGGCGGGAAAAGATAAACAGATATAAGGAATTATCAATTGAAATAAAAAGGTTGTGGAAGCAGACTAATGTAACTGTTATACCGTTAATTATATCAGCAAATGGCATTGTTCCACGTAAACTCCATGACAGTATTAAACTAATTGGTCTCCAACCGAACATATACATCGAGATGCAAAAAGCAATTATTTTGAACACGTGTAGGATAGTGCGAAAATTTTTGAACTAAGAAGAATGAAGACTTCAAGAAGTTCATCCCGATGGTGGTTTTCGTGGTTTCCACCGTACAAAGAGCGAATGCTGGGATGAGTACAAATCGGCCACGACCGTACATAGCATCCACAGTTCGGTTTGGAAAAAATAATGTGGACAATGATATATTAAGTAGTATAGCCAAATGTGGGCATTTGAGAAGCAGAAGAAGAAGAAGAAGAAGAAGAAGAAGAAGAAGAAGAAGAAGAAGAAGAAGATATATTAAGTAGTTCTAAGTAGATTTTAATAAGGTAAACACATGGAAATACTTGACATTTGTGTCCGTACAACATGTTTATGCCGGTTTTGACCGAGTTTGTATGTATTGCAACAATAAAATAATAATAATAATAATAATAATAATAATAATAATAATAATAATAATAATAATAATAATAATAATAATAATAATAATATTAATAATAGTAAGAATGTTCTTTTATTTTAGCTGCATTAGCTACTACATGACATTATTTACAATTATAACAATATGGACAATAATTGGCCATCCATTTGTTGAGATGATGGACATCACAACACATACGAAATAAAATTATACAAATTCATTGCCAACAAAGGTGGCACACACACCTTTAAAACTATTCAGCGAGTATCTAGAAATATTTTCTTTCAACATTTTATCAAACAATATAAAAACTGAATAAAATAAGGATTTTTGTGACTTTATCTTATTTTTACGTGCCACAACTAACGTGCTGCTTCCTCTTGTATCGTGGGAGTGCGTCTCATTGATAAAATTAATGCAATATGATGAGTGAACCGACTCATTCCTTCGTACCACTTGTAAATAAATATCAAAACACTCATAGCTATTTTTTGTTCAATACTTTGCCAATTCAACATTTCGTTCTATTACACCGCAGTACTATCCGCATGCCACGGTTTTGAAGCTTTTGAAACACATACATGTCTTTATTAAAAATACACCACAAAACAGTTGAACAATAATTAATATGTGGCATCATGATAGTTTTAAAAATAATATTTCTAGCCCAAAGTGAGAGATCCTTCGCAATTCTCGTCAAAAAAAACAGCTTTTTATTTACTTTCTTATTTATGCAATCAATATGGCGAGTAAAAGTCAGGTGTTCATCAATAATTACCCCTAAGTACATAAACTCATCTACAATTGTACCGGTACTAGTTTCTCACCATCAATACATACTAACCCAACAAACATGATACTGCGGGACCCGTGCGGGAAAGTCAAGGGATGTGCGGGTTAACTGCTGGAAACGGGAAGATCTGGGATGTGCCGGTCAGGGCCTGCGAGGGAAGGCTTAGGGACGTCCCGCATCTGGGAAACTCACGGGATATCCCTCACGGGAAGCGCGAGGGAATGTTAAGGGATGTCCCTGTCTGGGAAAGTCACGGGATATCCCTCACGGGAAGCGCGAGGGAATGTTAAGGGATGTCCCTGTCTGGGAAAGTCACGGGACGTCCCGTACGGGAAGCGCTTGGGAATGATAAGGGGCGTCCCGTGTATGGGAAAGTCACGGGACGCCCTACACTGGAAGCGCGAGGGAAGGGTAAGGGACGTCCCGTGTACGGGAAAAACATGGGATAACCCACATAGGATCCCGCGAAGAAAGGGCAAGATTTGGAAAAGATGTTTTTGTTACGTACGTCCGAGTTAACCATATAATTCTTTGTTCTTTATCTTTATCTTTTGATTGACGATAGATACCAATGATTTATTCGAGTATTTATTCGCTCTATACCACATTCAAAATTCCATTCACAAGTTAAAGTCCTTCATAACCATGAATAAGTAAATAAATGTATTAATAAAACCCATTTTATATTTCTAATAAATCCAAGTAGTTACAGAAATGGGAGTTGTTGGTAGTTAGGGGGACTACTGGTTAGTAGTTGATAGTATACTTTCTAGAAATGTATTGTTTATTATTTTTTCCTGATTTGGCTTTCGATGGTTTTGATATGGTACGTTACATCAAATAATATTGTTAAAACGTTTTATGAATGGTTTTACGATACGTCACAGTGATAATCAAAAACTTACTGATGATCGAATTGAGAAGATGAAGTAAATGAAGTTCTTAGATAAGGTAAGTATGAAACTATGAATACTATTATGATAATGCTGTTTATGTGAAAATTGTGTTTCGTAATGACAACGGCATAGGGGGAGGGATTTATACCTGTTTTGAGTGTTTTCCAGAAATATTTAAAATGACAGATGTTACATAGAATCAATGGATTTTAAATAGGCTAGCTGGTAATCACTCGTCTGCAACTATCTATTGTATTTGTATTGGTTCTTCATTTACAGATAAGACAACGAACAAATTAATTGAATTCAATGAACGATTTGAAGATTACAAAGTTTCCATGTATTATTGTAAAAATGTGTCGCTGAAGCTTAATTTCAAATTTAGTAACATCATGCACCTGACATTATAGCCAACTGTTATACCTCATATCTATACAATATGAGTATGATATACATTATAGAAGTGGTAATAAATAAGGTAAAAAAGTAACTTCTCAATATACGTCTACTGTAAGGAAGTATTGTTTACGTCCTATTCAATTCGAGAAAGTGAGACTAGTTACAGTATGCACAACCTACAATGCATCGTACGCACATTCATATTGTTAATTTAAAAAGCTCAGTTTAAAAAGTATCTTTGGTGCTTATAAACTGTAAGAAAACTGTAATGACAAAGGATACCGCACTATGAAGAAGGCTCTCTTTGTATTGTTATTATGTGTTGTGATATTGCTTATGTAGCTGATGATAACCTTACTTAATTCGACCACCACCGATAAGAAATTACAACGTGTTCATTCATTATCTATGCTACAAGTCCTACTAAGCTTTGTAATACGGTGCCGCTCGCTATAGTGGTGATAAGATTCGGGCGGAGTGGGGTGGGAATCCCACCGTGGTAAGCAAAACAGTCCAAAACACTGACTGGACTACACAACAAGTTTATACTTCGTGGGTGTTAGACGTTACTTATACGTGTGCTATCATGTTCTTTCGTGAAAAAATAAAATAAGTTAGGGCTTTATTAGTATCATAATCTTATTGCGATTTTTTTTTAATCCATTGAATATTGATCCGTGTCGTGGACTGTGTTTGTGTGTGAGTGTGTGTGGTCGGAAGAAAGGAAAGAAGAACAAAACTGACTGGCAAGTGGCAACGGTATATTGACGACTCGTGTTTTTAAAACGAAAAATAGGATTCAACTTCGTTATGGACAAGTTCATTATTATAAAAATCACGTGAAGACGCAATTGTTCCTGAAAATCAAGAATACTAAGGTAGGTTTCTTCTAAGTTCGTATTCATATTTTCAAGATGCTATCAAATATTATCTTCAAAATCCTGTTGTGTTTTTGGGTTGCTTTGCTAACACGGTTTCGTTCACTTTAACATCAGGCTGAAGACCGAAGTTGAGCTATTCGATCGGAAATTACTAATTTGGTTGGACGAATGTACATCGAATTTTATTTACGACTAATAATAATTGTATTACATTTTGCTTCAATATTTTCCTTTTTTAATATAACCTTAGTTATAGGTAAATAAAAATACATACATACAAGGAAGCATACAATCTAAAATTAATATGCATTGATTGATTAATACGATGATCTAGACTAGACAGGGATCTAACATAATTTAGTAGTATAAAAAATAGTTACGGCTGTGGCTTCGTCTCACATACTTTGCTTATCAAAATATATCTTTTCTGGCAGGATTTTAACTAGCCAGAGTCGACAACTATTCGCTTAAGTTCAATCTTTTGCAAACGCGCCGTTTGAATAAGGATTTGGTTTGATTAGGAAATGGGTTTGACCGTTTGATGTTCCATTTTGGTGTGTACTAACAGGTAATATGTGCTCGTATAAATAAATTAAAAATTATACTACATGACGGAAATCATCAAAACGTAGGACCAATATCTTGTGACTAGTCACAAATATAGAATGCCTGCGTAGTTGTTATATATAAGTTGAACAAAACACAAGGAAAAGCAATTATAAACACGTAGGAACAATATCATTTGAGAGCGTGGCTCGTCTGGCTGTGATTGACTATAGGTACAAAAAGTAAAATGCATATATAATGCAATGTAAGTATAGAAAAAAAAACATAAGAAATGTTGATAAAAGGATAGGAGGCTAGTCCGTGAGCATGTGACGAGTGGTGCGGGGGCCGGGGGTGGCGTGCTCATATTGCCTCCGGTCGTAACAGTCAAGTCAGTGGTTCTTTCATTTATGTATACACAACAAATAACAATTTCATCGGATCGCGTTAAAATAACAGTTTCGTGACGGGACGGATAAACTAGAAAATATTTGTTATTTAGTTATCTTATTTTTTATTTACATAATTTATATGAAATGGCGCATCTGGCGCGCATCGTATAGTCAGTTAAAATTTTGAATTCCTCAAATCCAAGGGGGGCAAATGCCCTTTTGCTTCCCCTTGCGGCGCCCATGTTAATACCTACGATAAGCTTTGCAATGAACCTCTAGTGTTCTGATTTTTGTTTTTGTTTTTGTTACGAATAAATTAAATGTGTAGACAAAGTTTAAGCACATATAACAAAGTAAAAATAAGACAATATATTCACAGAGTCACTTCAAAACGAGATATTCTTTTATAAAACAAACTGACAATTTTTTTCATTCTACTGCTCTAAAACACACAGATTATCACAAAAATGACGTTGAAAAATGCATTTTCCGGGGGCCAAACACCCCCGACCCCCCCGTCCCCCTTTCAGTTCGGGCCGTCTACTTCACACTACAATTTAGGTCTTCACCCATATTGGGGGGGGGGGGGGGGGGAGGAAGAGCGTTGTGAGTGGGTGGTGTGGGTCGATAATAAAAATATAAAAATAGCAATGAATTATTATATTTTTGTAACAAATTGTCCAAAAGTGTTAATCATATTTCTCACGCTTGCACGCCCTGCTTAGTGCATACTAGCGCTTTTCAGCTTGTCTCTTTAGAATTACATAATTTTATTTTGTAAAATAAACAGCAGCACCTAACATAAAAAGCACCTTATAGCCATATGTCCACTGCCCTCAGATGAAACCTTTTTGTGGTGGTTATTGACACTTTGCCCTCCATTGTGGTTATTAATTGCCATTTGACGGTAAAATAAATAATTGTTCTCTAATCTAGCTAGGCCGTTTTTTAATACTCTATTATTTTTATTGTATTGACGTGAATCCTTTAGTTTTAGCAAATGGGTCTACAAAACCACCAAAATTATTTAAAGCCTTGGACTGTGACTTGATACAGTTTTGTAATTTATCTTTAACTTTATTTTAGTTGCTGTGAGAGCCAACTCCAAAACTGCCCAAGTCAATGACATTGAAAAAATCTTAATATTGTGGCTGGCAAATGCCAGGGATCGTCATGGCGGAAGAACGGTACGCGCAAAGAAGCGGGTCGTTGATGGCAACAAAGGCTGAACCCCCACTCGCAGCCCTCAAATATGTATCGTTATATTATTATTTTCAAGTGCAGAACAATCGAATACGTGACGTTAAAATCGTTATGATTTTTGTTTAATGTTAGGCCTATGCAGTTGCCTATTTATTAATTTTGGATTTTATTATGAAAATAGAAATGTCAGTTAACCGTTTAAACGTGATTGGTTTAAGGGGTTAGCCTAAATGTTAAGGAATAAATCGTTCTTTCCCATCCATACTTCAGGGTTATATGTAAATAGATAGCCTACTACTGAATATTCTATTAAATTAATTAATTGTATTGTATCAAAATTGTATTAGTAATACTGTATTGAATATTGTGTAATAGTAATGAGCAAAACATGGAGTAATAACGTGTAAATATATTTATGTTGCTTTGCTTTTGTTCATAATTGCTCATTTATGATTAACAACTCAACTTGCATCTTGTGAATGTAGTAATGTATAACAAACGTGTCATGAATAGCATTTTCCTAATTCGAATAGTTGGTAGGTAGATCCGTGATGATGTATCACTCTGTGTGTATTGAACTTATTTAAACGAGTAGGTACACATGCTACCCCTTATTGCTTGTATATAACTAGGGAATACATACATAGACACATTCTCCATCAGCTCGATCACATAGCACTATAATATATATATATATAGTGTTATTATGCTATATGCCTATCTACATTATTTTATGAACATTTTATTAAAAAGTGTCTGCTGCAAAAACATGATCTCATGTCGTGGTGATCTATGGTAGTGTATCAGAGCATTGAACTGTTATTATTTCAGTTTGTGAGGACCTAAAAAAAATATAATACATATACCAGTTTGGTGTGTCAAACTTAATACTGGTTCGATAACAATCTTGTTTTCCTTGTTAAGGCAAAGTAGGAAAATAAGAACATGTCACACTTACTACATAACATTATTTTCAGATTCTCCAAAGTAACAGTAATCAATAATTCAGTAACAGTATCAGAGGCATTACATAACAATTGTACATTATTACGTATTTTAGTAATAAAATTCACTTGCACTTTATATAAACATTATTGCTTTTGTTTCTTTATTTTTAAACCCAATTTCCTTGTCCAATAAGAACACTAGGAACTTAATCCAATTTTAGAATCAATTGCTGTATTAGGCTAGAGACTATAATTGCATTTATTTAAAAGAGAAACTACTGGATTTAATAAAATAGAATTTTGTTGCTAATTGGCTTTACCTATAAATAGATTAAGTTTCACTCCAATGTTCACATTATGTTCATTCCTATCACACCTCGACCACAGATAAATATAATTACTCTACTAATAATAACCATAAAACGCTTATTTGAGAAAGGGGTAAATAAGAAACTAAACTGAAAACTAAAAACTGTGTTACTTTTCAGTTTGTTTCAATGTCATGCACTGATGAGGGGCGGCCGGGGGACGGGCCCCGGGAAGATAGCGGGCAGCCCATGCGGGAAAGCTGCGGGATATTAGCGGGAAGATAGCGGGCAATCCGAGTGGGAAGGTTGCGGAATACTAGTGGGAAAGCTGCGGGATACTAGCGGGCAGACTGTGCGGGAAAGTTGTGGGATACTAGCGGGAAGATAGCGGGCAGCGTGTGCGGGAAAGTTGTGGGATACTAGCGGGAAGATAGCGGGCAATCCGTGCGGGAAGGTTGCGGGATACAAGTGGGAAGATTGCGGGAAGATGGCGTGCAACCCGTACGGGACCCGACATCGGCCAGTAGGACACTTCTAGGCGGGGCCTGTACGGGTTTCCCTTACAGGACCCGCATATGCAATGTGCGGGAAAAGACATCGGGAAAAGTGCGGGAAGGCACCAAAATGTTTGTTGGGAACACATCCTCCAACTGAGTATTAGTAACATACATTTAGTTTTGGTGACATTAAGATTAAATTTCTTTCTTTTAACCAGTCAATAATTTGAGCCAACGCTTCGTTTAGTATAGCACATACTTCCTTATAGGAAAATCCCTGTTTCTGACTCTTGGTATTCTTCTGGTTTTACTACTCGTAATACCTCGTCAATTACTAATATTAATAGTGTTGGAGAGAGAACGCTTCCCTGTCTCAGGCCACTCATCATTTCAAAACATTCAGTGTAGCAAAGGTTGTTCGTACACAACTTTTACCATTCACTTCACATAGCCTATGTTGCTTTTATGCGATCTATGAGGTTACTATGTATTCCTTATGCCTGCAACGACTCCCACGCCGTATTTCTTGGTAGCCTATCGTATGCCTTCTCAATATCTAGGAATAGCATGACCATGTCCTCCTATTCTCCCATCAGATTTCCATTAATATTTAATTGTCTAACAGAAAATATGAGATCTATAGTAGATCTTCCTGGCTTGCACCCATATTGTTCATCTCAATAAGTTTCCCATCAGTTTGGAACCGTAATCTCTTGGCGTTGCTATACCTCTGTAGTTTCGGCAGCGTTTACGATCGCCCTTCTTGAAACATCGTACAATAGTACTCTTCGTCCAGTCGCTTGGGATTGTGTTGTTATTCCATATATTGTACATATCAGTCTCCACATCTAATTTATTCCAGTCACTCCTGCTGTTTTTATCATTGCAGCCGTTATTTCATCAACCCCTGCATGGTGATTTACCATTCTTCATTCCTTTGATTGCCTCCTGCATCATCCAGCCATATTATAAAAAAACAATACTTACAAAAATAGTTCCAGTGACAATATATTACCTTAGATAGAGTGTTTTAAGCAAGTTCAATATCTTATTTCATACACAGCGCTGCCTAAAGATAATAGCTTCAAGCTATGAATACATAATGTAACAAAACATGTACCCGCACTGGGCTAGCGTACACTTTCATACACAGCGCTGTCTAGTGATAATAGTTTCAAACTATGAATACATAATGTAACAAAACACGTACCAGCAAGGTACCAGCACTGGGCCAAGGTCTACTGGATTTACTCCTAGCAGAGTAATTGCGCGTTCGCTACAAGCGATCTAGTGGACCTTGCACTGGGCTAGCGTACACTTTCATACACAGCGCTGCCTAGGGATAATAGTTTCAAACTATGAATACATAATGTAACAAAACACGTACCAGCACTGGGCCAAGGTCTACTGGATTTACTCCTAGCAGAGTAATTGCGCGTGCGCTACAAGCGATCTAGTGGACCTTGCACTGGGCTAGCGTACACTTTCATACACAGCGCTGCCTAGTGATGATAGTTTAAACTATGAATACATAATATAACAAAACACGTACCCGCACTGGGCTAGCGTACACTTTCATACACATAAGTTATTTAATTTGCCTTAATTAATTAAAACGTGTTATTTATGTTACTATTCCAAGAGGAAAATATCTTATGGTATTTATGTTTGACTCCGTTTTCGGCAACCCCAGCTAGGTTCATGACATTGATAAGCGAAGTATGTCTAACTTTCAGACTTTGTTCATAACTTGTCTCGAATTTACTTTTGAAGGTAAATTTTATAATTAAAACTCAGGTACACAAAATGACAGCCAGGTTTCTCTAAGACGTAAATTGTTGTGGAAACTTCTCCCGGTTGTGGGAATTAGCGAGCGAGCTTTTCGTGTTGTTTCTAGTTATAGGACTGATTAAATGAGTAGGAATTACTCCACCCAGAAATGCGTGTGGCTTGAATGTGCTCAAGTCCATGACAAAGTTTGAGTAGACTTATGTGCGTTATACGATTGTTGTTGGTCTCAGTCTCAGCTTTCCTATATCGCGCAAACATATTTCCTGAGCCAACTCTGGGTTCGCGGTTATATACGTTAGTCTGTATAAAAGTTATGCGAGATTCTGAGAATCTCGGTTGTGGGTTTGAGGTAAACAGTTACTGCAAGTTACATTAGCATATAATAGCACTCTTCATCTGTCTTATGGTGTTTTCCATACTTAGAGCTCGTGGTTTCTCTCTCTTGGTAAAATCAACTCTCATAAAACGGATTTCTTATTGCTTTCTAAAGTAGTTCTCTACATTCGCAAACCGCATAACTACAAGTGGCATTTTCTCTGTGTATATGGACAAACATGCACAAGTTTCAACTACTCATCGTAAATGCTCAATTAAAGTGAAGTGCATCCGCTAAACGAGAATTTATCTACGCTTGTAAAGAGCTATAATATGAAATGTAATTAATTACTGTAAGTAACTGGATGTGATTTAAAATTAATTAAGTAAAATGTTATTTGAAATTGCGTGGCCAGTTCGAGCGATATCGTACTTTGTAGTAGGAATCTTCACCTATTCTGGTATCTTCTTTCTTGTTATAAATAAGGCAATAGACAACATGAATTTGTTACAAATAGACGCAATATCTTCCTAAAATGTGTAAACAGACCGATCTATGATACGCAAATAAATAATGGAATAA
This sequence comes from Isoperla grammatica, assembly GCA_945910005.1. Classification (NCBI taxonomy): domain Eukaryota; kingdom Metazoa; phylum Arthropoda; class Insecta; order Plecoptera; family Perlodidae; genus Isoperla; species Isoperla grammatica. Next base: position 53,980,956 of record OX246739.1, on the reverse strand, counting down.
GTAATTAAAATGTAACGTCAACTCCAATCATCTTCAAGCAACTGCGAGGAACAGACTGTTATCGACTTATTGGAATACACGAATTAAATAGCAAATAATTCATACTGTGAGTCACTCATCTTCTGCTCAACAAATCTCAGTTATTTTGTCTCTATATTACGGTCATATTACTCGTCAGGTTTATCTGTGAGTTTGGTATTGAGTATTGAGATTTTCCTTATTCATATAGCGTCAGCCGAATCACATTTATCACAAATATGGGTCGTCATGAAGAGAGTCCAGCATGGCTGTGAGGGGGGGGGGGGGTCAGTGGCGTAACTACCAGGGTAGCAGGGATAGCAGTGCTACCGGGCCCTTGGGTGAGGGGGGCCTCTGGGCCAAACGTTTCTCTTAACGAAAGGAAAGCCAAAAGGGGCTTAGAACTGCCAGTGTTAACACTATACACCAATTAACGACGCGAACTTTGACTATCACAGCATCCCGCTTGTCATTTTCAATTGTTGGTTAGGGCTGTGACAATTCAGCTGAACAATCATTTTCCAAACTTAAAATACTCAAATCATATAAATAAATAAAATAAATAAATTCACATTTAGAGTCTACCCACTCAGTAATTAAACTGATTTGCAGTGGGGGACTTTAATAAAAAGTGACTAAACCAACCCTGTAGGCTTCGAACACCATCGACGAGTGAGCGATAACCAATCAAAGATCGATATTTCAAATACGAAACATATGAATCAGTGATTGGACAGTGCGAACACCTGCGGACAAATGCCAGAATCAACAAGGCCGATTCAGAACAACTTTGAATTTATTGAGTGCTTCGTTGCTAGGACGGCTCCAAAGTCACCGTTTATTTATTCCTAAGCCAAGAAGTAATGGAATTGAATTCACATTAGAAGTTAAAAAACTTCTGCCTGAAGCGGTATTTGAACCCGGGACCTTCTGCATTGGAAGCAGGGATGCTAACCACTGGACCAACGAGCCACATTTAAGAAGTTCTATGGCTCAAACTAGTCTTTTTCAGGACTAGCGTTGGTGAGCATTAAAAATGAACGTACGCGCAACGTAGACATAGCCTCGGTCATCGGTGTATTTGCAGAGTCGAAAGCAAGACGTCGGCAATTTGGTTAGGCACTTCGATGCAGGGGTTTCTGGGTTTCTCAAATTCTCGGCTAAACTTGTGTCAACACACAACGTTGAAACAGGACGAATTTTGTCACAAAGTTAAATTACAACTAACAATATGAGGAGGTGAGGGCCCAATTTTGTTTTTGCTGGGGGGGGGGGGGGGGGGGCTCTGCTAGACAAAAGTCCTCTTTGCGGGTAGCGAGCGATCACCAGAAGAGGAACCCATGAATACAATAATATTACTGTGTGGACTGTGAGAGGAACCCACCTCGACCGGCGAGAATCTAGGGAAGTGATGTTATGTGGTATTGTGGGTTATTATTGTGTTATTATGTGCAGGCACAATTGATGCAATTACCAATTTCAAAACATCGTATTTTTCTTGCTGTTAGTGAATAATAGGTTGACAGTTTTAACAAATCTTAAAAATCCCTGCTCTATGGTATGCGTAGCCTTTATCTTATTCTTATGTCTCCCTTTTCAGGCTATACTGACTATGTGTAGTAGGATGTTTGGATGGCGTGGAAGGAATTTCCAAGGGCTAGCTTATTGGACTAAATTCCAGCACTTGCCTTGTCCCTGAGAAAACCCTCGGAAAAACCTTCAGTCATGATTGCCGACGGGTGGAATAAAACCGGTGAGCTTCCGAATTGATGTGTCACGTGTTACCGCTGAGCCTCCTCTAACAGTCAGTCAAGTAGCTTGTCGAGGGTAACCAGAAGATCAAAATAACTTTTTGAGACACGTACTTATATCAAATACAATGTACGTACGACTTTCTACTAATTTGGATCATTTTAAGTTAAAGGAGTTGGAGTCAAAAACAAACTTACCACGTAGAAGTGTTTAACTGGAAAGGGCACCTCAACTTCCTTTAAGTAATGGATGTGGAATGGATTGGGTGGCTACACAAATAAACTTTTACCCTTAAGCCTTGGGGGATAGACGAGGGGTGAGTAATTCGCTTAATATTTTCTGTAGACGGGTTCCGAGAAATATTGAAGTACTTTCTAGTATACATCAATAGTTCGAAGGTAGAGTCGGATAAGTTTTATGAGCGTTTCAACCGGGAATATCTGATCGCACCTTGATAGACATAAACAATAATTGAAGAAAACTTTATACATATTAAATGGTGTCGTGTTGCTGGCAAACACGACAGCAATAATAATGCTGTCCCAATGTAAGTTGTCTCTTGCTGACGAAATATCCGAGTCTAAAAGTACTAATTTAGTTTTCTACTTGTTTAGTTCCAAACGTCTACGTGCAACAATTCCATAAGCGGTAAACTACTACCGTGTACTGAATGTATCACACTAACCCCCTTTTTGCTTATTCAGTCACAAGTATACAAATATACACACATCATAACATCACTGTAGATTATCAACTCTCGTAGTTGCGTGGTACGTTACATCAAGCTGGATTTCTCAACAGTGAAATGTTCTACACATACAGACGAATCTAGTATATATTTCAAAATGCTCAAAATGACTGAGCAATTCCAAAAGCATTGAATTTTCATTAATTAATGTTATCCCACTTCATGCAAGAGTTCGTTCTTTGGCGAACAATTGTTCACCCCCCCCCCCCCCCCCCCCAGCACCACCTCGTCCCAACAAAATACATCGTTTGGATGTTTTTGAAGCTCTAGTTAGCTGTAGTGTATAGTAAAGTATTTATTTATGTAGATATGTTTGTGTGAGGTGCGACTGCTGTCCACTGATTGCTCATATTTAAAACCAATCCACACATTAAGTGTGGCATGGCTCGTTTTAATTAAAACTCTTTTAACAATTCATTTATTAGCAACCGCTTTTGGTGTGGGAGTACCTGGTTCGATCCCTGTGGATTCTAGTTTTAATTTGCGTTTTTCGAAAAATTATTTTAATTAAAGCAACCGTTGTGGTATTAACGTGGTTTAGAATCTAGTTGTGACGTCGGTCAAATGAACAATATCCAAGGTCAATATTATTGGCTCAAAATCATCTCTATAAACTGAGTGGGTAGGTGGTTATTTAGAATACTGTGTTACCGAATAAAAAAAATCACATTTACAGTCTACCCACTCAGTAACAAGACTGATTTTCAGTGGGGGACTTTAATTTACAGCGACTAAACCAACCCTGCAGGCTCCGAAGACGATCGACGAGTAAACAATAACCAATCAAAGATCGATAGTTCAAATACGACACACATGACTCAAAAAACACACTCCCTGTAAAGTAGCGCATATTTTGTCTTTGTATTGATTTTTGGAATATAAAAAACACGTGTACAATCATCAAGTATCAACCTGTACTCTATAATCTTTTAAGTATAGGAGACAACAAATTGTATATATTTTACTGCCTGTGTTGGGTTTGAACCCGCAACACCAAAAATTAGTTTATCACGGGCTTACATTATGCTACTTATTCGGATTCATTTATAAGTAACAATAAACGGCAAAATATGTATCCAGTATAAACTTATTTCACTTACGTTTATCTGTTTAGACTTCTTACTTCAATAATGGTAATGAAGTTGTTGCTTTGCGTCTCTTTCATTGAATTTATGATATTCGAGACGATGAGGGGTAATATAAAGGAAAATTACAAAAAACCCATGCCTTATGCGGGATTCGAACCCACTTCCTTAGGTAGCATACGCTAAGAACCTGAGCCCCAACCACATGAGCGATGTATTGCTTTCTTGCTTCAAATGTGTGCAATTTTTCAAAACACAATCAAACGCCTCAATGGAAACTGCCAATATAATATTTTATATTCTCAAACTCATTTATTATTTTAGATTTGTAATTATATGGGAGTAATGAGGGTACTCATAAAATATAACTGGATGTATTTTTCGTTTTGTGTTTCTGTATCGCTGTATGTCTGTCTTTCTGCCAGGAAATGATGAATATTTACAGATGCCATTCTAGAATAAATGGTGTTCCTTTTCCGTTGTAAAAAGTTAGTTTCTGACTAACTATTTGGTCTTGGTTAACTTTATTCAGACTAAAATATTTAATTCTAAACTAATCACGATCATTCAACTGTTAAATAGACGTCACTTCAGAAGATTGATTATTCTTGCCGAGTGTATAGTCCGCTTCGTTGTGATTAGGTTGGATCACATAGCTTCTACAATCTAAAGTACTGTCAGAATCAGGTGCTTGGAGGCGTATCATGATCCAGCATTATAAGCACTGAAGCATTAGGGTGGGTAGTACGTACTACACAGTACACATCATAAGATAATACAGGTGCGTGGAGGCGTATCATGATCCAGCATTATAAGCACTGATGCATTAGGGTGGGTAGTACGTACTACACAGTACACACCATAAGATAATACAGGTGCGTGGAGGCGTATTATGATCCAGCATTATAAGCACTGATGCATTAGGGTGGGTAGTACGTACTACACAGTACACACCATAAGATAATACAGGTGCGTGGAGGCGTATTATGATCCAGCATTATAAGCACTGATGCATTAGGGTGGATAGTACCCACTACACAGTACACACCATAACATAATACAGGTGCGTGGAGGCGTATCATGATCCAGCATTATAAGCACTGATGCATTAGGGTGGGTAGTACATACTAAACAGTACACACCATAAGATAATACAGGTGCGTGGAGGCGTATCATGATCCAGCATTATAAGCACTGATGCATTAGGGTGGGTAGTACGTACTACACAGTACACACCATAAGATAATACAGGTGCGTGGAGGCGTATCATGATCCAGCATTATAAGCACTGATGCATTAGGGTGGGTAGTACGTACTACACAGTACACACCATAAGATAATACAGGTGCGTGGAGGCGTATCATGATCCAGCATTATAAGCACTGATGCATTAGGGTGGGTAGTACATACTACACAGTACACACCACAAGATAATACAGGTGCGTGGAGGCATATCATGATCCAGCATTATAAGCACTGATGCATTAGGGTGGGTAGTACGTACTACACAGTACACACCATAAGATAATACAGGTGCGTGGAGGCGTATCATGATCCAGCATTATAAGCACTGATGCATTAGGGTGGGTAGTACGTACTACACAGTACACACCATAAGATAATACAGGTGCATGGAGGCGTATCATGATCCAGCATTATAAGCACTGATGCATTAGGGTGGGTAGTACGTACTATACAGTACACATCATAAGATAATACAGGTGCGTGGAGGCGTATCATGATCCAGCATTATAAGCACTGATGCATTAGGGTGGGTAGTACGTACTACACAGTACACACCATAAGATAATACAGGTGCGTGGAGGCGTATCATGATCCAGCATTATAAGCACTGATGCATTAGGGTGGGTAGTACGTACTACACAGTACACACCATAAGATAATACAGGTGCGTGGAGGCGTATCATGATCCAGCATTATAAGCACTGATGCATTAGGGTGGGTAGTACGTACTACACAGTACACACCATAAGATAATACAGGTGCGTGGAGGCGTATCATGATCCAGCATTATAAGCACTGATGCATTAGGGTGGGTAGTACGTACTACACACTACACACCATAAGATAATACAGGTGCGTGGAGGCGTATCATGATCCAGCATTATAAGCACTGATGCATTAGGGTGGGTAGTACCTACTACACAGTACACACCATAAGATAATACAGGTGCATGGAGGCGTATCATGATCCAGCATTATAAGCACTGATGCATTAGGGTGGGTAGTACGTACTACACAGTACACACCATAAGATAATACAGGTGCGTGGAGGCGTATCATGATCCAGCATTATAAGCACTGATGCATTAGGGTGGGTAGTACGTACTACACAGTACACATCATAAGATAATACAGGTGCGTGGAGGCGTATCATGATCCAGCATTATAAGCACTGATGCATTAGGGTGGGTAGTACATACTAAACAGTACACACCATAAGATAATACAGGTGCGTGGAGGCGTATCATGATCCAGCATTATAAGCACTGATGCATTAGGGTGGGTAGTACGTACTACACAGTACACACCATAAGATAATACAGGTGCGGGGAGGCGTATCATGATCCAGCATTATAAGCACTGATGCATTAGGGGGGGTAGTACGTACTACACAGTACACACCATAAGATAATACAGGTGCGTGGAGGCGTATTATGATCCAGCATTATAAGCACTGATGCATTAGGGTGGGTAGTACGTACTACACAGTACACACCATAAGATAATACAGGTGCGTGGAGGCGTATCATGATCCAGCATTATAAGCACTGATGCATTAGGGTGGGTAGTACGTACTACACAGTACACACCATAAGATAATACAGGTGCATGGAGGCGTATCATGATCCAGCATTATAAGCACTGATGCATTAGGGTGGGTAGTACGTACTATACAGTACACATCATAAGATAATACAGGTGCGTGGAGGCGTATCATGATCCAGCATTATAAGCACTGATGCATTAGGGTGGGTAGTACGTACTACACAGTACACACCATAAGATAATACAGGTGCGTGGAGGCGTATCATGATCCAGCATTATAAGCACTGATGCATTAGGGTGGGTAGTACGTACTACACAGTACACACCATAAGATAATACAGGTGCGTGGAGGCGTATCATGATCCAGCATTATAAGCACTGATGCATTAGGGTGGGTAGTACGTACTACACAGTACACACCATAAGATAATACAGGTGCGTGGAGGCGTATCATGATCCAGCATTATAAGCACTGATGCATTAGGGTGGGTAGTACGTACTACACAGTACACACCATAAGATAATACAGGTGCGTGGAGGCGTATCATGATCCAGCATTATAAGCACTGATGCATTAGGGTGGGTAGTACCTACTACACAGTACACACCATAAGATAATACAGGTGCGTGGAGGCGTATTATGATCCAGCATTATAAGCACTGATGCATTAGGGTGGGTAGTACGTACTACACAGTACACATCATAAGATAATACAGGTGCGTGGAGGCGTATCATGATCCAGCATTATAAGCACTGATGCATTAGGGTGGGTAGTACGTACTACACAGTACACATCATAAGATAATACAGGTGCATGGAGGCGTATTATGATCCAGCATTATAAGCACTGATGCATTAGGGTGGGTAGTACGTACTACACAGTACACACCATAAGATAATACAGGTGCGTGGAGGCGTATTATGATCCAGCATTATAAGCACTGATGCATTAGGGTGGGTAGTACGTACTACACAGTACACATCATAAGATAATACAGGTGCGTGGAGGCGTATCATGATCCAGCATTATAAGCACTGATGCATTAGGGTGGGTAGTACGTACTACACAGTACACATCATAAGATAATACAGGTGCGTGGAGGCGTATCATGATCCAGCATTATAAGCACTGATGCATTAGGGTGGGTAGTACGTACTACACAGTACACACCATAAGATAATACAGGTGCGTGGAGGCGTATCATGATCCAGCATTATAAGCACTGATGCATTAGGGTGGGTAGTACGTACTACACTGTACACACCATAAGATAATACAGGTGCGGGGAGGCGTATCATGATCCAGCATTATAAGCACTGATGCATTAGGGTGGGTAGTACATACTACACAGTACACACCATAAGATAATACAGGTGCGTGGAGGCGTATCATGATCCAGCATTATAAGCACTGATGCATTAGGGTGGGTAGTACGTACTACACAGTACACACCATAAGATAATACAGGTGCGTGGAGGGGTATCATGATCCAGCATTATAAGCACTGATGCATAAGGGTGGGTAGTACGTACTACACAGTACACACCATAAGATAATACAGGTGCGTGGAGGCGTATCATGATCCAGCATTATAATCACTGATGCATTAGGGTGGGTAGTACATACTACACAGTACACACCATAATATAATACAGGTGCGTGGAGGCGTATCATGATCCAGCATTATAAGCACTGATGCATTAGGGTGGGTAGTACGTACTACATAGTAAACACCATAAGATAATACAGGTGCATGGAGGCGTATCATGATCCAGCATTATAAGCACTGATGCATAAGGGTGGGTAGTACGTACTACACAGTACACACCATAAGATAATACAGGTGCGTGGAGGCGTATTATGATCCAGCATTATAAGCACTAATGCATTAGGGTGGGTAGTACGTACTACACAGTAAACACCATAAGATAATACAGGTGCGTGGAGGCGTATCATGATCCAGCATTATAAGCACTGATGCATTAGGGTGGGTAGTACGTACTACACAGTAAACACCATAAGATAATACAGGTGCGTGGAGGCGTATCATGATCCAGCATTATAAGCACTGATGCATTAGGGTGGGTAGTACGTACTACACAGTACACATCATAAGATAATACAGGTGCGTGGAGGCGTATCATGATCCAGCATTATAAGCACTGATGCATTAGGGTGGGTAGTACATACTACACAGTACACACCATAAGATAATACAGGTGCGTGGAGGCGTATCATGATCCAGCATTATAAGCACTGATGCATTAGGGTGGGTAGTACGTACTACACAGTACACACCATAAGATAATACAGGTGCGTGGAGGCGTATCATGATCAAACATTATAAGCACTGATGCATTAGGGTGGATAGTACCCACTACACAGTACACACCATAAGATAATACAGGTGCGTGGAGGCGTATCATGATCCAGCATTATAAGCACTGATGCATTAGGGTGGGTAGTACATACTAAACAGTACACACCATAAGATAATACAGGTGCGTGGAGGCGTATCATGATCCAGCATTATAAGCACTGATGCATTAGGGTGGGTAGTACGTACTACACAGTACACACCATAAGATAATACAGGTGCGTGGAGGCGTATCATGATCCAGCATTATAAGCACTGATGCAGCAGGGTGGATAGTACCCACTACACAGTACACACCATAAGATAATACACTACACAGAACAATAAACAAAAGCGTAGCTTGGATTCAATCAAGTGTGAACTTTTCTCATAATGTTTCTGAACAAGATTGTTATATAATTAACTTCTCCTTGCCATTTTGTGTTTAAAAAAAGTTGATATGTATTCTCAAGCTTACAAAACAACAGATTCCAATGGTTACGCCAAAGTTATTGTCTTCTTCGCTAGTTGGTTCTTGCCACCTTATTGAATAAGGTCCATTAGGGATGACTTACGACCTTCGGTTGGTTATCTGGAACAGTGGGCGGGGCTAATGAGGGGTGTGTAGTGTGTGAACGAACACCAACAATCTGTTGATTATCTTTGAATCAGTGTGCGTGCAGGGGCAGAAGATAAGGAGCTGAGGTCGGTGTGCGGCTGTTTACGATGGGCTATGATACGTACGGGTGTTACCACCTTTCCACTGTTTAACGAGATTTAAAGTGAACTTGGATTTAGTCCAGCTATGATGACAAGAATTCTCGTTTACTTCATAAATCACTCTAGAATCGTTTTGCAACCACATAATCTTGAGTCGGCAAAATATGTTATTCATAAGAAAGAAAACTGATGCCATATTATGCGGTTGCGCCAAAACGAAATGAAGTACTTACGTAGAATATCGTCTATTACATTTACATTCCTTCCAAAAGAAGAAATATCTATTCGACTTCATTGAGTTCCAACCAATGAACCAAATAAAACAAGACAGTACCACGTGCGTTAGTGTCGTACACTGATTGACGTGTCGGACACAGCAAGCTGACGTGTCGGACACTGCGTGCTGACGTGTCGGACACTGCGTGCTGACGTGTCGGACACAGCATGCTGACGTGTCGGACACTGCATGCTGACGTGTCGGACACTGCGTGCTGACGTGTCGGACACAGCATGCTGACGTGTCGGACACTGCGTGCTGACGTGTCGGACACTGCGTGCTGACGTGTCGGACCTGCGTGCTGACGTGTCGGACACTGCATGCTGACGTGTCGGACACTGCGTGCTGACGTGTCGGACACTGCATGCTGACGTGTCGGACACTGCGTGCTGACGTGTCAGACACTGCGTGCTGACGTGTCAGACACTGCGTGCTGACGTGTCAGACACTGCGTGCTGACGTGTCAGACACTGCGTGCTGACGTGTCGGACACTGCGTGCTGACGTGTCGGACCTGCGTGCTGACGTGACGGACACTGCGTGCTGACGTGTCATTTATTCATGACTAACTGACCCTTCCTGCGAACGACTGCAGCTTTTACAGCTCTTTTTATTATCAGTCGTTACGGCAGTATTTGGTTTTGTATGCTGAGAGGACGTTGTGTTTGAGTCATTGCATAAAAACAAGACATTGAACTTCATAAACACTGTAGAACAAACGATCAAAACTCTAACTCAGAGAACTTGATTCGACACAAAAGACTTGAAAAGTGTGGGAATTTAATGTTTTTTTTTTCATGTCTTTAAAATTACCATGAATATCAGAATGTTTGAACGATGTGGGGCTAGATGTTATCAACATCTTTGTACTATTTTATTTACAATTATTTTCAAGAATACAACAAGAAAACGTTTCCTGTACTACCATAACCATAGCAGGTGAGGTAATGTTGTTCTTGAAACCCCGTAGAACATTTGAGCGGACCGAAATGTGAACCTGCCCGAATGAACAGATCAATTATCCCCCCCCCCTCAACCCCCCTTAATGAGGTCACGTGCGCCAAAGACCTCACACAGAGACCTCATTCAAAGCCGATGACAGGACGAATGCTACATCCGTCTTTGTCTTCTTTTGTTTCGGGGTTGTGCTGTGTGCCTTTACATTCACTCCAGGACCTCAATTACTTACTTCGCTGCTACGCCAACCATTACACTTTGCGCCTGTCAAAACACAACCATTGAGCGATAGAAACATGCATGAAATCCTCATCGCATTGTTCAAAATTGTTATTCAACTGAAACAATAGTGCATTTATTTCATGCTTTCTACTAATAAAATAAAATACAATCTGATACATAGAACCATCTCCTGTGTATGGCTTGAGTGTAAATTACTGAAACATATGAGTTTCTATCAATTGACAAACGGCTGTATGTTGACCTACTCTGTGGAACTTGTGATGTTTTCATGTTAAAATTGCTTTTCAATGCATTCAAATCGTCAAAAAGCGATCCAAAATGTGTCAATTAACTTTGTCGCAACAACACATTAGTCATAACAGAAGTTAAAGAGTTTTTTTGAAAAACGGAATTGTTTTGGAACAGGGAAATATTCATAAGAAATAATGAACATTAAATTATCTATGGAACGAGATACTTCGATTTACGTCTTGACAATTTTGAAAGCATTTTTCCATCATCGTTTTCACTTTTCTAAAATATACGTACCATACAAAAGTTTACCTAAGAGATCAGAAAATCTTTATTTGCCAGAATGAGCTGACGCTCTTTACATGAAATTGAAACAATGACTTTTGAAAGTACCGAAATTATTTTGTCTTATTTTTCCAGCGGCCGGTACGGTCAATATTGCCACTTAAAGTCGATCCACTGTTTACCCAACTATTTGTCATTGTGCTAAAAATCATGTTGAATATACACTTAAATATCGTGTTAAATATTAGCGAAAAATAAAGTAGTTTCATCGACTACTTTTTTTAATATAAATATTTGAAATCCGTCGATTTCCCTATCCCCTACCATTGAAACTGTCAAAAATCATACACTTTCGAATATAAAGCATCGACTAAGTAGATACTAAACATTTGTCATTTTCTTTATTTTATACTCAATTTGAAGATAATTGAACGGCAATTCTAAATATGTATGTATGAATACAATCTCTCGACTCGTTTTCGGTCAATATTGGCTTCACTACAAGAACATTTGATGGGAAATCGGGCGAGCCGTGAAACTATGGCAACACTGCGTGCGATGACGTCATTTCTCTTTGAGCCCGCCGGCCGCCTCACGTCAAAACATGAGCTGGCTGTCACCTTTCCACGATGCGACGTGACTGGACTTTTTCTTATTTACATTTATTGTCGCTTATTTCCAATTAACATTTTGCGTCATACAAATAATGAACTCAATTCAAATTGAAGGCACAGTTAGAAACGGGAATATATCTGAATACGGTACGTGAGGCCTAGCCTAGGCCACCTTTATTTAGACTTAGGCCTAGGCCTATATTGCCTGATCCGAAATGAAATTCATGTATTGTACGTCCGTAAACGCAAACATTTTCCCCAATGTAGATATGCTAAGTATAGTATGCCAGGAGGCATCTGTATAATATGAAAGAAAATATGCCAAGCCCTAAGGTCACTCAAGGACGTTTTGTGATCATTTGACATGTGCAAGGCCTAGGCCTACCATTTATGTAGCCCCCCCCCTACACGCATTTGAAATAATTTACATCCATTGCATGCCTTCACATGTCCTAGATGGACTTAAGTTACTTGAGATCACTTCGTCAGGTAAACAATTGCACAAACAACATGATACGATACAAAATATACAATCATATCATTTTCTTTTATCGTAATAAAACGTCCTCCGCTTCGTATTCCGTATTTTTCGACGCCATTTTCACCATCTGACAATAACAATGTCTTTGCAGCGTTGCCAAGTATATTGGAGGTTGGCAATACTTTGTCGATGAATATTAAAAACGAGTTTTTTGTTTCCTTGGCTTTGTAAATCAATTTAGATTTGTATCCATTATGAAGTCTATAATTTGTGAATGTGTTGTGGTGTAATTAAAGCCAAAAGCAAGATAAGAAGTTGACTACTATTTGGAGTTTTGATGAACTAATTTCGTTTTTAGGGATTGGCTATTCTGTAGTCAAACTAGTGTCTAGAATCATGCCATTATAAATAACTGCATTTTCGTGTAAATACTGGATTTTAAAATAGTATTCTTACTTGATTACTGAATATATTTTACATTTTATAGTAATTTAACATAATAATTGTCAAAGAAATAATTATTTGTGATTTTAAACAAATATTAAAATCATTGCTTGAAACTGGTAGTTTGATCAATGGAACGACTTTAAAGCCGCTTTAGTGCGCATCGGTAATCTCAATTAATACTGGCTGGTGTGCAACACTTTTTATTGCGGTTAAAAAAGATAGTTAGCTCTAAGGAATGAAGTATTTTCAGTGCATTACCTTAAACGGTATTTTGTGTTTTAATTAACCGGTACGGCGCGAACTAATTGTACCGGTGGATTAAAACAATCATAAATAAAATACCGTTAAGACGCACTAGAAATACTTCATGACATAGCGCTATCTTTTTTAACCGCAATAAAAGTTGTTTCACACCAGTTAGTGTTAATTTAAATTAACGATGTGCACCAAAGCGGATTTAAGATAAGAACAAAATAATGTCGGTACTTTCACAAGGCATTCAATTTCGTAGGTACTAGGTACTCTTTTGTATGGTACGTATATTTAAAAAAACTGAAAACTGTGATTAATTCGCCTTAAGGTTAATCAGCCCCGTATTTATATGTAAATAAATTAATTCCGCTTAAACTGCAACTGTATGCATTTAGAATTAAATACAATAAAATTGTGAAAAACAAAGTATATACGTATGAGAGCTACGTTAGAGATGATGATATTTGGGGTTTTACGTCCCATATTTTTGCGACGAGGCTAATCGAGGCGATGAGTGGGTGATTGTGAGGATGAAAAAACGCCACACGACTTCCATGCCCAAGCCAGGATTCGAACCTGGATCGCAGAGAGCGCGTGACGCCTAATCGACCGCGCCCAACTGCGCTGGCGCTACGTAAGAGAATGCAGTAGAATAGTATGCTCGGGAATACGCCGATGAGCTAACTATAAATACTGGCGTGTATGAATATTTTATTTATCACATTTCAAAGTCGTCTTCTATGAAACAAAATGCTGTATCCATTTTTCCAACACATTGCCTCTGAATGGTGGCACTATCTGCTTTCTAATTTCAAATACGTTTGTCGGATAGAGCTTTCTGTTCTAAACCCTATTGTTGAATGCGGACGAAGAGAAATGGTGCTAGTATGCGCAAAGAGAACATCTCAATTTGTATTGTTCACTTTGTTCTGACCAATGTCATAATGTTATTATCTTTACTATAACTTTTATGTTGATATATTACTGAGTTCGTGTCTTTTTACTTTGTCAGTGAATGAATCGAGGGATGGAGGAGGACATATTGAAGGTAGTAGTAGCAAAGATTAGACAGTGGTAGTAGTACCCAGGCTTACACATGGACAGATCTAGCCAAGATAAGATAAGTTGCCTTAAAAGTTATGGAAACAGCCATACTTACCATCATCAATCGTAACAACTAGCTACGTGACAAATAATGTGTGCTATATAACAATGTCTAATAACGTGTCTGCTATCCAAATGCAAAACGACAATTTTCTGATTTTTAATCAACTAGAGAAGTCTTTTAATCTGCCGAGCTTAATGTTTTAGAAACACAACGCTCGTATCTAATGTAGGTATTCGTATGTATTGCTCACGTTCTATACATGAAGTAGAATGCAATGAAAATTTTATGGGGGCACTTAAAAGTTGTGCGCTTTTCTGAAAGCTAGGTATTCACATATACACTATTCCCACCCGCCTGCGTCGGACGCCGTTTCAAATGGGTGTAAATAGAAAATGAGAGACCGTACGCCTTCGAATACATTTTGTATGCCTTTCCTCATACCAGACAATTCACTTCGAATTCTCCATAGAAATTATTAATTTCAGTTCCAAACCTTTGCCGGTAAATGTAAACAGCTATAAAATACGAGCGGGCACAAAGCATAAAAGAACTGTATCACTTTGTTTAGTCGGGAGAGAAGTGGAGTGAACCAGAAAGCCATATGGGCCATGAAAACAATTGCTGTGGCCAATTAGTGGAACGACTTTGGGCGAATCAAAGGCCGACAACTGTCCTGTTTGGGAGTAACTGGATACTTCACAATTCCGGAATAGTATTCCTTCAGTTGGGATGCATTTTACTTCAGGAAACACGCCGTAAATTATTCATTTCAGCATTTACTAAATAAATTATACAACATGCTGCTTTTCAGGGGAGCATTCAATTAGATAAATGGGTTGAGTTATACCTTCACAAGCAAACGATGATGTAAGCATTTTCCTTTTACAAGTACCATCTTTCAGTGTACAAAGGAATATCCTTGTTCTACTTTCATAATAAAAGTTGACTGATTGATTCATTCATTATTTGTTGTTTAACAACGTACTCGATAACTAGATCATGTGACGTCGGGGGGTGATGGCAGGGAAGAGAGAAGTAGGACATATCAGGGAGGATAAGGCGAAGGGGAGGACGTCTGGCTTCTCCACCTCGACCTGTCCGGCTAGGGTGGCCCTACCAGAATCACTTTCTTCAGCCGGCATAGCTCTCGTGATCACCAAAGCACGCAAACCTGCCCACAGCGATAACGTAGCAGCTCTTGGGCAGGATAAAAAGTTGACGTTACTTCTCATGTAAAATCTAAAACGTTACTGATCGTAAGAAATACCAATAGAGGTGGTTCAGCGGTATGACGCGACACTCTAATACTGAAGGTTTCACGAGGTTTTACTCAGTCACAAGGCAAATGCTGGGATTGAGTCATACTATCAGGCCTAGGAAAATCCTTCCCAACTATTCAAAATACCGCTATACTATATAGTTAGTCACCTGCTGAAGAGGGACCAGGAACTGTTCCTGGTCAAAATTATTATTATGAAGAAGATAGTGGATTGTATCAAGATTCGTTCCATCGCTGCGCGTTTGATACATGATTGATGTTAGGCCGTACAAGTTGATAGGTCTTCTCTTCCATCTTGCTGGCAGGAGATGTCTTATGTATGTGTTATAGGAGGTAGACGCCCGCCTCCCATCGCACAGGGAGGAGCTCAAACTGATTAAACTTTCTTTACGAGACCGAATGAAATTGGCTAGGGTGATTGGTTGAGGTATTACATAGTTACTGGAGCTAGAAATATTGATTAAGATTGTATTTATTTATGTAACGTCTCCTACTCTATATTATTTATTTATTTTTATTTTATTTATTTATTCAATTATAAAACTGATTTACAAAGGAGGAAAATAAATATAACTATTCACCAACAACTATACACAAATAACTGTTATGCTGTAGATATATATGTTTCCATATAGGGTATTATCACATAAAATGTAAATATATTTACAGTATTAGAAAAACTTTATTTTATGAATAGAAGTTTTCGAGAGGTAACAGAATCACATTCGAAGATACAAAACCGGTCAGGAAATTTCAATTTTGAATGTAAATGATAAATTTATTTTTTGTAAAGGTGTACTTAAAAGAAATTAATTTCGAATTCCCTATCATTCATTTTGCATTCATAAATATAAAGTGAAAGGGTTTTTAAGGTGAATGCAACCCTTATTGAATGCACAATGAATGACTTAGTTTTTAATAGTAAGTTGCGTGTGGTCGTAGAGTCGTTAGTGGTAGAACAATGATTTCGATGCATTTACGTAGGCCTATGCGATGATCAACAACATTAGGGTTACACACAGGCTTTTCTCGGCGTGCGTCAGCTACGTACCTGATGGTTCGAAGAGTTATGGCTACACACAGGCTTTTGTCGGCGTGCGTCAGCTACGTACCTGATGGTTCGAAGAGTTATGGTTACACACAGGCTTTTGTCGGCGTGCGTCAGCTACGCACCTTATGGTTCGAAGAGCTATGGTTACACACAGGCTTTTGTCGGCGTGCCTCAGCTACGCACCTTATGGTTCGAAGAGCTATGATTACACACAGGCTTTTGTCGGCGTGCGTCAGCTACGCACCTTATGGTTCGAAGAGCTATGGTTACACACAGGCTTTTGTCGGCGTGCCTCAGCTACGCACCTGATGGTTCGAAGAGTTATGGTTACACACAGGCTTAAATTGGTATGTGTTTATGTAGATGTAGATACATCTACAAGGGAAAGATGTTATCTATGACGGTAGACATGTATGGCTGTAGAAGTTTGGGTGCGTCTTTTCATTTGTATTTAATGTATTTTTACTGGAAAAAAATACACTAGGTTAAACATACGTATTATATTAAATACTTGAATGCAAACAAAATAATATAAAAACATGTACAAATAATGTTATACATAATTATTACAAACACCAATATACAGTGCACGGGGATAAATTGAGTTATACGTATTACGTAGTAGTATCGACGAAACTAGTCATATTACCTACCCATAATCATATGGTCACTCGTATATCTGTGCTAGATGGAGGTGATAGAGGTGTGATACCATGGGTTTCATTTTTATTCATTTATTATACATTCATAATTATAGATTCTACGGACAACTGATATCGTCACGTTACATTCACATTAATTAAATACTATCATTTTAATCTCATCGACTTAAGACTAGCGAAACTTTTCGAAAAGTTTCTGTTTTGCTTTCAATGCATGACAAATAACAAATACTATTGAATGAATACATGTGCATTTATGATGTATAACCTCAACTTAGTTCCAGCTCTCATATTCAGCAGTGCAGATATCGCACAGAATATTATGTGCCTTGTTGGCGTTGCTAAAGTCACCATTCGCATTATCGTATTGATGTATATATAATAATGTTCTGACTTATGCTTTCCGAGACATAAAGTATGTTGATTCATTATGCTTTCGGGTTAATCCACGTATGTGATAAACGTAAACCGGGAATCGTTCCTTTACGCTTTGCTTTCGCAGCAGCAACAAAGAAATTCCCTGCACAACTTAACACTCCCTTTCAAATCGGATTTATATTTCATTTGAAACGTGATAAATTTGAAATGAAAACTCAGATGTGATTTTCGAGGAAAATCCGGCTAACTTCATCCTCGGAAAACATTTCATATGTATGACATTAAGCTACATGACACCTCTTCTTTCATTCTGATAAGTTCCCAAATATTTTTTTGAAAACACTGTCAGGCATAACCGACGTGCGAGTTATGTTACTCGTTGGGCACCGTATAAGACTTGGTTCGCGATAAGACGTTTAGACATTTGCCTGAAACGTATCAACTGTTTATTTAATCAACAGTTTTGAGCTCAGACAAGAGTATAGGACGTTTATTTCTTTACTTCAATATGCATTTCTCAGACATAACACAAGAGTAAAACAATGGTATAACTACATCACATAAAGTAATATGAATTCGAATACATTTTTAACAAACATGATCCTGGTCTTACACGTATAGAAACCACAACTATTTTTAGCAACCATTTTCTAAAGCTTTCCTGTTAATACTTCTCCACTGAATCATTGAAGTTATTTGACTTAATGTTTTGTTCGCTGTATACTCGATAATGTTGTGACACTTGTTTCCGTTTCCGTTCACAACTAACCCTGTTAACCCACAACATCAGTTGTAAGAAATGCATTGTCAGCGTAAGAATTCAAATTGTATTATATGATTTATATCAAATTCTTAAAAGAAATATTTAAATTGTTATTGAAATGTATATGAATGTGAAACTCGCTACAAACCACCAAATTGGTTAGTTGTGTTTCAGGAAGTGTCTCAATGGGTTCGAGGTGCAGCTTACGAAAGGCTCAATGGGTTCGAGGTTATGGTGCAGCTTACGACAGGCTGCTAATTTAGACCTTGATGAGTGAACGGCACAGTTACGAACTGTCGATATATTGAGTTGAAATAAGTGAGTTTTGAAGGTTTTCACGCGAAATCAATTTCTGAAATTATAACTGGGTAGAGGTAACTTATGTTCTAATGTGTTGAACAGCAAATTTCTTTATGCATGTAGTTTTCTTAAAATTTAGAGAAGGAGATATTGATATTTACTCATTTCTTTACAAGAAACAAGTTTCTTTTTAGATTATCTAACTCGATAATATCCCTGCACGATTTCAATGTTTGGATTTAAAATAATATCGTAAAAAATAGGTTCAATTTTCCCCCTTATTTGAAAAGGAAGTTCTTAGCCCCCCTTCCATACAAGTTGTGTGTAGTTTTATTATGATTTTCCACCTTCCTAGGCCCAAGCGTTTCCAAAATAATGTAAGGAAGCACTTACCGGGATACTTTTATATCATTTTTTACACGACCTTCGAGATACACATATGGAATGAATGCCTAAACAATTATCAATTGAAACAGCTATTGTTTTGTATGAACTTAATACTATATAAGAACATTAGCATACCCTACATTCATTGGAGATGGTGTCTTAAGAATACGATTGGTGTTCCAAAAACAAAACAATAAAAACAAAATCAACACGTTATTACAAATTCTTTCTACGTTTAGTTCCTGTTTTTAAAATTCCAATATTCATTCGAGATCTTGAGAGGTGACTAAAAAGTGTTATTTTCCGCGGTTTTCATATTGAAGTAATTTTTAATATAACAAGGTCGCTGGCGCGACCTTGTTCCCTCGCCAGTCATTTCCGGGGCATATGTTACAAACTAATCAAATACTGACAGTGTCACTTGTTATAATTTATAAAACGACGTGAAGTAAATAAATATTTAAAAAAATTAATAGTTGAAAGAAACACATTTCGCCCTCCGAGATACCAGGGTGATGTAATATTAGCTCTAAAAGAACATCCACGAGATTAAAAATAATCTGCTGATACGATGATTCGATTACATTAATTAAAATCGTGATACACAACTCTTACAACACTATATCGACAACATTTGGATTATGATTTTATCTGTAAATGGACTTATGCCATTTACTGTAGGGCGCGATCAATTTAAAAAAAATATATATTATGGATTTGGAACGTATATAACAATAGAAGCTCATTTTCCCCAAACGTAAATAGGACCCATCATTTCTTAAAAATGAATCATATTTTAAAATATTAAAACGGTCTTCTGCTATGATTTTAAATTGCCATTTAACCAATAATAAAAACTAAAAAGTGTGATAAGATAATCATTATAAATGTTTACGCATATTGACAAAATGTAAGGATAAAATTGAATTGTACACCATTTCATTTACCGAACTACTTATAACTCCAGTCCTCCAGACAGGCTTTGTAAGTCCCTGTCTCAACTACATACTGCACTTATGGACTACTCACACTAGGAAAACGCTCTGTTTGACGCGTTGATAAACGAGCGCGTCCATATGTCCACGAACTTTCTGGCGAAAAGTTCTCAAAGCCATCGTCATAGTTCAATGAAAGTGACAAAAATGTGGAAAGATTTGAGTTTTTACTGTTATAGTTATTACACTTCCTGCCATTGTTCAATAAAAGATCGATTGTCCATATAAATTATAGCTTGGATGTTTCGTTGTCATAGTTACTTCACTACAATTCAGCAATACAAAATTGTAATTTGTACCTACAATTCTCATCGGATCGCGTTGAAATTTGTATATTCGTGACCGGCTAGAAATTTACTAAAAAATGGTTATCTCACATTTTGCCGCCATTGTGTTTGGGAATAACTTTGTAATAATTAAATTGTAACTTTGTTACTTTTCAACAGATTTGTCCACAAAACTAATGACGTTAAATCCACATCGAGGCTTGTAGATGGTCCAAATTTCAAATTGATCGGACTTTTCGTTCGACCGCTATCGCGATCAAAAAAAAAACAAACCATTTTTTTTAAACCCCGTTTAGTCACCCCTGAATAATAATTGTACGTATTATTTAGTTTTTTCTATCACACACGACTGGATTTACAATATGAATGTGTATTTTTCGTAACAATGCATAAACATTACTTCAGATTGGCCATAAAGTGTAAAACCAAAAACACACTCTAAAATTGTATGAATTTTCTGTAACACGTAGCGTCGCACAAGTACGATCACACGGCCTACACATGTGTTCATACAACGTGCACAAACAAAGACAAATAAATATAACACACACAAGGGTGAAGTGAACACCTTAAACGCAATATCCAATAATCACTTCATTAATGTTGATAGCACACTCATAGATCGTCGATTATACAAATCACATGGACAAGTCAACACGCACCCATGCACTCGCTGTGAAGACTACTGCATGTGGACGGATTTTGTTCTCATACTGAATTTAAGAAACAACCCCCCTCACGCCACATAAATATCGGAAACCATAACGGCCACGGCCAGGCACAAATTCTGTGACACTTTCCAGATGAAGTTTGATCCTTACAGTCAGCCCCACCGATTATAGCATGACCAAACCATTACGCGGACCATAAGGCATCTGTTTTCACAGCACAAGAAATTCCACACAAATGGGGGAAATTAGGACATGGCAATAATCCGTAAACGATATACCAGGAAACATAGAAATCGGTAGGCCTAACGAGTGCATCAAAAAAATCATACAATACATATCATATTGCACAATGATCATAAACTTCATGAAACAATAAATATAACAGATTTCGTAGATATTGTTCTAAGTGCGATAAAACAATTTGAATTCAGTAAAACGTAATGCTTTGATACTTTGACTTTTGGGCAAGACACGTACTACATACCAAAATTATGAAAATAATAATTATTATTGTTGAACCAATAATATTAAAAATAAAATAATTAGAATCCTGAGACACAACTCCCATAAAACAATCCCGACATCATTAGGATTATGATTTTTTACCTGTAAATTGGACTTGCAAAAAGGAGAATGAATGCTATTTCTACTATATGAATATATTAATTTCTTTATGCATGTCATGTAAGGGCTGAAATTTATAATCTGATAATGTTTCTACATACTGTTGTGGCATTAGAACATAGTGACGAACAGTGTCCAGATAGGCAAAATGAATTCTATCACGGCGACACAGTCAAAACTGCGAGCTATACGATAATTTAGGTGCATGTTCCGTTTTTTGTATAAACACATGGTAAGATTCCCCCTCCCTCTTCGCCTCCTGTGTCTGACCCCGATATGAAACAGACCCTCATAATTCACTTGCCACTAAACATGATGCCATTAACCAATAAGCTGGCAGCGTGCTTTTACAGTGAAGCCACAGTTTACTGACGTTTCGTCACACAACATATCAATTAACTTCAATTAATTAAATACATACAGGGGGAAGTCGGAAGGGTTTATTTTATATCCAACTGTCCGGTTTGAGGATCACATGGAACAAGCGGAGAAAGTGGACCGTATGAAGAAGCATACCTATAACTCGACTATTTCCTACTATACGACCTATTACAATCTTACAGATATCAGAGTAATAGGTCTTATGATAGTTGATAGGTGAACAAGAACCTTGTTTTTCGAGACGTTTCGAAAATTATTCAAGCTGAGTGCAAGCTTCACCGAAGATATTTTTTATGCATTTTACGTTCATCTATTTCTATTTTTAGGCATCACTTTCTTATTAGCTTTTTAAAACATACATTAAGTGTTAATTGCTTCAATTTCAATTTTTGTTTTTAATAAATGTTTTGTTATTGTTCTGTGTCGAATGGCAAGAGCTTTGGCTGTAGAGACCGATATTGTTAATAAAGGTTCTACTATCATCAAGTCGTTTGATGTTCTGGTTACGAGAGGTACGTGCATGGTTTCTTGCGAATATTAATCAGTGATACATACGAATAAATATATTCAAAGTAATACAACCAATTTGATAATCGCTGTCGTGTCATACGAAAGTATACTACAAAGTTGCAACTGCTCTAACTCCGGCCGTACATACAAATCTCCTGCTAATTGCGCTATCGGGTACATACCGCAAATATTAGAAAGAAAAAATGATAAACTGTACACACTTAATAAAATCTTAGTATGTAATATAGGCCTACACTTTACAGTGTAGGCCTACACCAAATAAATACAGCTCTGTGTAATATTAATATCATGTTTTAGTTTTCCGTATTACAACTTTCACGGTTTTATTTCAATAACAGCCATATGCATTTTGCAAGGGTAGTATCGTTGAGTGACTAACATATAATCCGGCTTTGAAGCATGGCGACATACGATCTGGGCCAGACTGCTTTTTGTATCACCGGACAAATCCTCGGTTTTTGCATTGCCATAATAGTAATTGGGCATCTAACAATGGAAGACTCATTTGCGTAAGTGTACTACAACAGTCATTCCACATTTTGTCCACGCACACGTAAACACGAGCATTCCACTTGTCGTTCTTTATAGCGCGAGGCTGAGCTGAGGATCGTTCAAACTAGAATTATTCATCTATCCTTCAACCAATAGCATTGCTAATTTACATACTATTACATTCCTTTAGTGACAAATGCCATGCAAAAAATCAGTAATATGGGTTGCAATCTTCAACCAGAAATAAATTCATTTATCTTGCCGAGCCCAAAATGCGGGCCAAAACTTGACCTGTTTAGTCACCCCTGGATAATATTTTATGTATTATTTTGTTTTTTTCTATCACATACGACTGGATTTACAACATGAATGCGTATTTTTCGTAACAATGCATAAACATTACTTCAGATTGGCCATAAAGTGTAAAACCAAAAACACAATTTAAAATTGAATGAATTTTCTGTAACACGTAGCGTCTCAAATACAAATGTCAGAAATGTAAATGTTACGCCATTCTAAAGTCAAAGGATTACTACAGGTCAAGTTTGAGTTTCATAATGATAACGCAAAATTGATAGCAGACATTTTTTAAAAAACCGTAGCGATGTGCAAAGTAACAAATTTTGTTGTCTTACAAAACTTGCACTTAGTGGTACTTACGCCCGGCTCAAAATATTGAGATTTACAAAACACATACGTCATTCTACTGAAATCATTATTGACAAGTTTCATTTATATTCGTTAATATCTTCTACTTCAAATAAATACATCTTTCTTGTCGCGCGTGAAATGCGAACGGATACATACATACATACATACATACATAAATCTGGTGCAAACTTATAAGGCCGCTGTCGCGCCCTAAAAAGGAATTTTTAATATCAACACGGAGGAACTAGGGTATCGTTTTCTCCCTAGTAAACATTTCACCTAGTGTGAAAAGGTTACAATTTGCTACCACGCACAACTAATAGAATACATAGTAAGCAATGCGCATATTCGTTATAAATGGTACAGTGTCTCCCTGTGACTTCGGCTTATACCTAAGATAGAAAACATTAATAGCGAGTATATTTATTACAGTGTACTTAGTTAACTGCACTAATAAATAAAGAAACCTTTATAAGCGTTTTTAGTTTATGAAACTACGTGTTCTGTTTTACTTCTCTGTCTACAACTTATGTATGCGTCAAATATGAGAACAGTAAGAGGGGAACTATGATATATGGTACGGGTGCTGATATAAATATTCAATTAAGAACCATGCAAAGTAATCAAAAACGGATTTATTTTAGCTACGATATACCTACTTTAACAAAGACTATGAAGGGCTTTGCTACTCCATACGTACGATATGCTTCAAAGGTAACATTAAGGGATAAACAGAACTCGTAATTACTCTAAACACTCTTTCGTACTCATTTTTTAACGGATAAAGAATGATTGTAATTTCTCATTAAACGAATATAGCAAGTTTATTCGTAAATAAGATTGAGTAACAAATAATAGCGTGAGTACAGAAGAGTGTTATATTCTGTATGCATCCTGATTAAAATCACAGCTTCTCAATTTGGACCGTTTTAGTTTTCTATTGCTTTGAGTGTTCAATGTTTCAGTCCAGTTCTCCTCTTATTTCACCTTTATTTTATTTCTTCATTTTATATATTGTTTTTTTTTTTATTGTGTTGTATTCACTATCTCTTATTGTGAATATGTGTTATGTAGGTAGTCTATTTTTGGGGGTTGACTTATTCATTACGACATGTTTATCATTGTGCCTAGCGGGATATGTAATGTCCTTTGTAAGTCAGTCTTGTAACTGTAAATAATATGTATAGTAGGAGCAACTACATTCTTGATTGTTTACCCGAAAGTAAAAAGTAAAGAAATGTTATTCCAATGAAAAGCGTCACGCTGTGACCTTGCTTGAGCCGAGCCCTCCGTGTAACCCTACAACGTTTCTAATACAGCATTGTGCTCTGAATGGAGTCTCAAATGAGCTTACAGACAATCATGGGTGTAGTCCCCTAAACTCTTCTAATTGTGTGAATGTTCGGACGAAGAGATGAATGCGTCTTAAGAAAGAAGGAAAAAACTTGATTAGTGTTTCAGGTAATGACTTCTTCATATTGATGTATATTTTGATTGTGAAGGACGTTTACTCATAGGCCTGCACATTCTTCTCATTGGCAGCACACATACATTAACTCTAAAGATCTGGTATCATTAGTCATGGCTGTCAGCGTATTTAAGACAGTTTAAATGCCTTGATGGTCTTGTGGGTTTATTTTTGCTTCCATTGCGCCAAAAGATGTCGTTACTAGTCACAGCGAGAAGCAAGAGATGACGTTACTATAGTCAACGCGAGAAGCAAGAGATGGCGTTACTAGTCACAGCGAGAAGCAAGCGATGGCGTTACTAGTCACAGCGAGAAGCAAGAGATGGCGTTACTAACCACAGCGAGAAGCAAGAGATGGCGTTACTAGGCACAGCGAGAAGCAAGAGATGGCGTTACTAGCCACAGCGAGAAGCAAGAGATGACGTTACTAGCCACAGCGAGAAGCAAGAGATGAAGTTACTAGTCACAGCGAGAAGCAAGAGATGACGTTACTAGCCACAGCGAGAAGCAAGAGATGACGTTACTAGTCACAGCGAGAAGCAAGAGATGACGTTACTAGTCACAGCGAGAAGCAAGAGATGACGTTACTAGTCACAGCGAGAAGCAAGAGATGACGTTACTAGTCACAGCGAGAAGCAAGAGATGACGTTACTATAGTCAACGCGACAAGCCAGAGATGACGTTACTAGTCACAGCGAGAAGCAAAAGAGATGACGTTACTATAGTCAACGCGAGAAGCAAGAGATGTCGTTACTAGTCACAGCGAGAAGCAAGGGATGACGTTAATAGTCACAGCGAGAAGCAAGAGATGACGTTACTAGTCACAGCGAGAAGCAAGAGATGGCGTTACTATAGTCAACGCGAGAAGCAAGAGATGGCGTTACTAGTCACAGCGAGAAGCAAGAGATGGCGCTACTAGTCACAGCGAGAAGCAAGAGATGACGTTACTAGTCACAGCGAGAAGCAAGAGATGACGTTACTAGTCACAGCGAGAAGCAAGAGATGGCGTTACTATAGTCAACGCGAGAAGCAAGAGATGGCGTTACTAGTCACAGCGAGAAGCAAGAGATGGCGCTACTAGTCACAGCGAGAAGCAAGAGATGGCGTTACTAGTCACAGCGAGAAGCAAGAGATGGCGCTACTAGTCACAGCAAGAAGCAAGAGATGGCGTTACTATAGTCAACGCGAGAAGCAAGAGATGTCGTTACTAGTCACAGCGAGAAGCAAGGGATGACGTTAATAGTCACAGCGAGAAGCAAGAGATGGCGTTACTAGTCACAGCGAGAAGCAAGAGATGGCGTTACTAGTCACAGCGAGAAGCAAGAGATGACGTTACTAGTCACAGCGAGAAGCAAGAGATGACGTTACTAGTCAACGCGAGAAGCAAGAGATGACGTTACTAGTCAACGCGAGAAGCAAGAGATGACGTTACTAGTCACAGCGAGAAGCAAGAGATGACGTTACTAGTCACAGCGAGAAGCAAGAGATGACGTTAATAGTCACAGCGAGAAGCAAGGGATGACGTTAATAGTCACAGCGAGAAGCAAGAGATGTCGTTACTAGTCACAGCGAGAAGCAAGGGATGACGTTAATAGTCACAGCGAGAAGCAAGAGATGGCGTTACTAGTCACAGCGAGAAGCAAAAGATGACGTTACTAGTCACAGCGAGAAGCAAGAGATGACGTTACTAGTCAACGCGAGAAGCAAGAGATGACGTTACTAGTCAACGCGAGAAGCAAGAGATGACGTTACTAGTCACAGCGAGAAGCAAGAGATGACGTTACTAGTCACAGCGAGAAGCAAGAGATGACGTTACTAGTCACAGCGAGAAGCAAGAGATGACGTTACTAGTCACAGCGAGAAGCAAGAGATGACGTTACTATAGTCAACGCGACAAGCCAGAGATGACCTTACTAGTCACAGCGAGAAGCAAGAGATGACGTTACTAGTCACAGCGAGAAGCAAGAGATGACGTTACTAGTCACAGCGAGAAGCAAGAGATGACGTTACTAGCCACAGCGAGAAGCAAGAGATGACGTTACTAGCCACAGCGAGAAGCAAGAGATGGCGTTACTAGTCAACGCGAGAAGCAAGAGATGACGTTACTAGTCACAGCGAGAAGCAAGAGATGACGTTACTAGTCACAGCGAGAAGCAAGAGATGGCGTCACTATAGTCAACGCGAGAAGCAAGAGATGGCGTTACTGGTCACAGCGAGAAGCAAGGGATGACGTTAATAGTCACAGCGAGAAGCAAGAGATGGCGTTACTAGTAACAGCGAGAAGCAAGAGATGACGTTACTAGTCACAGCGAGAAGCAAGAGATGACGTTACTAGTCACAGCGAGAAGCAAGAGATGACGTTACTATAGTCAACGCGACAAGCCAGAGATGACGTTACTAGTCACAGCGAGAAGCAAAAGAGATGACGTTCCTATAGTCAACGCGAGAAGCAAGAGATGTCGTTACTAGTCACAGCGAGAAGCAAGGGATGACGTTAATAGTCACAGCGAGAAGCAAAAGATGACGTTACTAGTCACAGCGAGAAGCAAGAGATGGCGTTACTATAGTCAACGCGAGAAGCAAGAGATGGCGTTACTAGTCACAGCGAGAAGCAAGGGATGACGTTAATAGTCACAGCGAGAAGCAAGAGATGGCGTTACTAGTCACAGCGAGAAGCAAGAGATGACGTTACTAGTCACAGCGAGAAGCAAGAGATGACGTTACTAGTCATCGCGAGAAGCAAGAGATGACGTTACTAGTCACATCGAGAAGCAAGAGATGACGTTACTAACCACAGCGAGAAGCAAGAGATGACGTTACTAGTCACAGCGAGAAGCAAGAGATGACGTTACTAGCCACAGCGAGAAGCAAGAGATGACGTTACTATAGTCAACGCGAAAAGCAAGAGATGGCGTTACTAGTCAACGCGAGAAGCAAGAGATGACGTTACTAGTCACAGCGAGAAGCAAGAGATGACGTTACTAGCCACAGCGAGAAGCAAGAGATGACGTAACTAGCCACAGAGAGAAGCAAGAGATGGAGTTACTAGTCACAGCGAGAAGCAAGAGATGGCGTTACTAGTCACAGCGAGAAGCAAGAGATTGCGTTACTAGTCACAGCGAGAAGCAAGAGATGGCGTAACTATAGTCAACGCGAGAAGCAAAAGATGACGTTACTAGTCACAGCGAGAAGCAAGAGATGACGTTACTAGTCACAGCGAGAAGCAAGAGATGACGTTACTAGTCACAGCGAGAAGCAAGAGATGGCGTTACTAGTCACAGCGAGAAGCAAGAGATGGCGTTACTAGTCACAGCGAGAAGCAAGAGATGACGTTACTAGTCACAGCGAGAAGCAAGAGATGACGTTACTAGTCACAGCGAGAAGCAAGAGATGGCGTTACTAGTCACAGCGAGAAGCAAGAGATGGAGTTACTAGTCACAGCGAGAAGCAAGAGATGGCGTTACTAGTCACAGCGAGAAGCAAGAGATGGCGTTACTAGTCACAGCGAGAAGCAAGAGATGGCGTTACTAGTCACAGCGAGAAGCAAAAGATGACGTTACTAGTCACAGCGAGAAGCAAGAGATGGCGTTACTAGTCACAGCGAGAAGCAAGAGATGACGTTACTAGTCACAGCGAGAAGCAAGAGATGGCGTTACTAGTCACAGCGAGAAGCAAGAGATGGCGTTAATTTAGTCAACGCGAGAAGCAAGAGATGACGTTACTAGTCACAGCGAGAAGCAAGAGATGGCGTTACTAGTCAACGCGAGAAGCAAGAGATGGCGTTACTATAGTCAACGCGAGAAGCAAGAGATGACGTTACTAGTCACAGCGAGAAGCAAGAGATGGCGAAACTAGTCACAGCGAGAAGCAAGAGATGGCGTTACTAGTCACAGCGAGAAGCAAGAGATGACGTTACTAGTCACAGCGAGAAGCAAGAGATGACGTTAC
Source organism: Isoperla grammatica (assembly GCA_945910005.1). NCBI lineage: Eukaryota > Metazoa > Arthropoda > Insecta > Plecoptera > Perlodidae > Isoperla > Isoperla grammatica. The sequence goes on along the minus strand of OX246739.1, from coordinate 53,951,723 downwards.
TAGTCACAGCGAGAAGCAAGAGATGACGTTACTAGTCAAAGCGAGAAGCAAGAGATGACGTTACTAGTCACAGCGAGAAGCAAGAGATGACGTTACTAGTCACAGCGAGAAGCAAGAGATGACGTTACTAGCCACAGCGAGAAGCAAGAGATGGCGTTACTATAGTCAACGCGAGAAGCAAGAGATGACGTTACTAGTCACAGCGAGAAGCAAGAGATGGCGTTACTAGTCACAGCGAGAAGCAAGAGATGGCGTTACTAGTCCCAGCGAGAAGCAAGAGATGACGTTACTAGCCACAGCGAAAAGCACGAGATGGCGTTACTAGTCACAGCGAGAAGCAAGAGATGGCGTTACTAGTCACAGCGAGAAGCAAGAGATTGCGTTACTAGTCCCAGCGAGAAGCAAGAGATGGCGTTACTAGTCACAGCGAGAAGCAAGAGATGGCGTTACTAGTCCCAGCGAGAAGCAAGAGATGACGTTACTAGCCACAGCGAGAAGCAAGAGATGGCGTTACTATAGTCAACGCGAGAAGCAAGAGATGACGTTACTAGTCACAGCGAGAAGCAAGAGATGACGTTACTAGTCACAGCGAGAAGCAAGAGATGGCGTTACTATAGTCACAGCGAGAAGCAAGAGATGACGTTACTAGCCACAGCGAGAAGCACGAGATGGCGTTACTATAGTCAACGCGAGAAGCAAGAGATGACGTTACTAGTCACAGCGAGAAGCAAGAGATGACGTTACTAGTCACAGCGAGAAGCAAGAGATGGCGTTACTATAGTCAACGCGACAAGCAAGAGATGGCGTTACTAGTCACAGCGAGAAGCAAGAGTTGGCGTTACTAGTCACAGCGAGAAGCAAGAGATGGCGTTACTAGTCACAGCGAGAAGCAAGAGATGGCGTTACTAGTCACAGCGAGAAGCAAGAGATGGCGTTACTAGTCACAGCGAGAAGCAAGAGATGGCGTTACTATAGTCAACGCGAGAAGCAAGAGATGACGTTACTAGTCACAGCGAGAAGCAAGAGATGGCGTTACTAGTCAACGCGAGAAGCAAGAGATGGCGTTACTATAGTCAACGCGAGAAGCAAGAGATGACGTTACTAGTCACAGCGAGAAGCAAGAGATGGCGTTACTAGTCACAGCGAGAAGCAAGAGATGGCATTACTAGTCTCAGCGAGAAGCAAGAGATGACGTTACTAGTCACCGCGAGAAGCAAGAGATGGCGTTACTAGTCAACGCGAGAAGCAAGAGATGGCGTTACTATAGTCAACGCGAGAAGCAAAAGATGACGTTAATAGTCACAACGAGAAGCAAGAGATGGCGTTACTAGTCAACGCGAAAAGCAAGAGATGGCGTTACTATAGTCAACGCGAGAAGCAAGAGATGACGTTACTAGTCACAGCGAGAATCAAGAGATGGCGTTACTAGTCACAGCGAGAAGCAAGAGATGGCGTTACTAGTCACAGCGAGAAGCAAGAGATGACGTTACTAGTCACAGCGAGAAGCAAAAGATGACGTTACTAGCCACAGCGAGAAGCAAAAGATGACGTTACTAGCCACAGCGAGAAGCAAGAGATGGCGTTACTATAGTCAACGCGAGAAGCAAGAGATGACGTTACTAGTCACAGCGAGAAGCAAGAGATGGCGCTACAAGTCACAGCGAGAAGCAAGAGGTGGCGTTACTAGTCACAGCGAGAAGCAAGAGATGACGTTACTAGTCACAGCGAGAAGCAAGAGATGACGTTACTATAGTCAACGCGAGAGCACAAGAGATGACGTTACTAGTCACAGCGAGAACCAAGAGATGGCGTTACTAGTCACAGCGAGAAGCAAGAGATGGCGTTACTAGTCACAGCGAGAAGCAAAAGATGACGTTACTAGTCACAGCGAGAAGCAAGAGATGAAGTTACTAGTCACAGCGATTAGCAAGAGATGGCGTTACTAGTCACAGCGAGAAGCAAGAGTGGCGTTACTAGTCACAGCAAGAAGCAAGAGATGGCGTTTCTATAGGCAACGCGAGAAGCAAGAGAATACGTTACTAGTCACAGCGAGAAGCAAGAGATGGCGTTACTAGTCACAGCGAGAAGCAAGAGATGACGTTACAAGTCATAGCGAGAAGCAAGAGATGACGTTACTAGTCACAGCGAGAAGCAAAAGATGACGTTACTAGTCACAGCGAGAAGCAAGAGATGGCGTTACTAGTCACAGCGAGAAGCAAGAGATGGCGTTACTTGTCACAGCGAGAAGCAAAAGATGACGTTACTAGTCACAGCAAAAAGCAAGCGATGACGTTACTAGTCACAGCGAGAAGCAAGAGATGACGTTACTAGTCACAGCGAGAAGCAAGAGATGACGTTACTAGTCACAGCGAGAAGCAAGAGATGACGTTACAAGTCACAGCGACAAGCAAGAGATGGCGTTACTAGTCACAGCGAGAAGCAAGAGATGGCGTTACTAGTCACAGCGAGAAGCAGGAGATGACGTTACTAGTCACAGCGACAAGAAAGAGATGGCGTTACTAGTCACAGCGACAAGCAAGAGATGGCGTTAAAAGTCACAGCGACAAGCAAGAGATGACGTTACTAGTCACAGCGAGAAGCAAGAGATGACGTTACTAGTCACAGCGACAAGCAAGAGATGGCGTTACTAGTCACAGCGACAAGCAAGAGATGACGTTTCTAGTCACAGCGACAAGCAAGAGATGACGTTACTATAGTCAACGCGAGAAGCAAGAGATGGCGTTACTAGTCACAGCGACAAGGAAGAGATGGCGTTACTAGTCACAGCGAGAAGCAAGAGATGACGTTACTAGTCACAGCGACAAGGAAGAGATGGCGTTACTAGTCACAGCGAGAAGCAAGAGATGGCGTTACTATAGTCACCGCGAGAAGCAAGAGATGGCGTTACTAGTCACAGCGAGAAGCAAGAGATGACGTTACTAGTCACAGCGACAAGCAAGAGATGACGTTACTAGTCACAGCGAGAAGCAAGAGATGACGTTACTAGTGACAGCGAGAAGCAAGAGATGACGTTTCTAGTCACAGCGAGAAGCAAGAGATGGCGTTACTAGTCACAGCGAGAAGCAAGAGATGGCGTTACTATAGTCACCGCGAGAAGCAAGAGATGGCGTTACTAGTCACAGCGAGAAGCAAGAGATGACGTTACTAGTCACAGCGACAAGCAAGAGATGGCGTTACTAGTCACAGCGAGAAGCAAGATATGGCGTTACTAGTCACAGCGAGAAGCAAGAGATGGCGTTACTAGTCACAGCGAGAAGCAAGAGATGGCGTTACTATAGTCACCGCGAGAAGCAAGAGATGGCGTTACTAGTCACAGCGAGAAGCAAGAGATGACGTTACTAGTCACAGCGACAAGCAAGAGATGACGTTACTAGTCACAGCGAGAAGCAAGAGATGACGTTACTAGTCACAGCGACAAGCAAGAGATGGCGTTACTATAGTCAACGCGAGAAGCAAGAGATGACGTTACTAGTCACAGCGAGCAGCAAGAGATGGCGTTACTATAGTCAACGCGAGAAGCAAGAGATGGCGTTACTAGTCACAGTGAGAAGCAAGAGATGGCGTTACTAGTCACAGCGAGAAGCAAGAGATTGCGTTACTATAGTCAACGCGAGAAGCAAGAGATGGCGTTACTAGTCACAGCGAGAAGCAAGAGATGGCGTTACTAGTCACAGCGAGAAGCAAAAGATGACGTTACTAGTCACAGCGAGAAGCAAGAGATGGCGTTACTAGTCACAGCGAGAAGCAAGAGATGACGTTACTAGTCACAGCGAGAAGCAAGAGATGGCGTTACTAGTCACAGCGAGAAGCAAGAGATGGCGTTAATATAGTCAACGCGAGAAGCAAGAGATGACGTTACTAGTCACAGCGAGAAGCAAGAGATGGCGTTACTAGTCAACGCGAGAAGCAAGAGATGGCGTTACTATAGTCAACGCGAGAAGCAAGAGATGACGTTACTAGTCACAGCGAGAAGCAAGAGATGGCGAAACTAGTCACAGCGAGAAGCAAGAGATGGCGTTACTAGTCACAGCGAGAAGCAAGAGATGACGTTACTAGTCACAGCGAGAAGCAAGAGATGACGTTACTAGTCACAGCGAGAAGCAAGAGATGACGTTACTAGTCAAAGCGAGAAGCAAGAGATGACGTTACTAGTCAACGCGAGAAGCAAGAGATGACGTTACTAGTCACAGCGAGAAGCAAGAGATGACGTTACTAGCCACAGCGAGAAGCAAGAGATGGCGTTACTATAGTCAACGCGAGAAGCAAGAGATGACGTTACTAGTCACAGCGAGAAGCAAGAGATGGCGTTACTAGTCACAGCGAGAAGCAAGAGATGGCGTTACTAGTCCCAGCGAGAAGCAAGAGATGACGTTACTAGCCACAGCGAAAAGCACGAGATGGCGTTACTAGTCACAGCGAGAAGCAAGAGATGGCGTTACTAGTCACAGCGAGAAGCAAGAGATTGCGTTACTAGTCCCAGCGAGAAGCAAGAGATGGCGTTACTAGTCACAGCGAGAAGCAAGAGATGGCGTTACTAGTCCCAGCGAGAAGCAAGAGATGACGTTACTAGCCACAGCGAGATGCAAGAGATGGCGTTACTATAGTCAACGCGAGAAGCAAGAGATGACGTTACTAGTCACAGCGAGAAGCAAAAGATGACGTTACTAGTCACAGTGAGAAGCAAGAGATGGCGTTACTATAGTCACAGCGAGAAGCAAGAGATGACGTTACTAGCCACAGCGAGAAGCACGAGATGGCGTTACTATAGTCAACGCGAGAAGCAAGAGATGACGTTACTAGTCACAGCGAGAAGCAAGAGATGACGTTACTAGTCACAGCGAGAAGCAAGAGATGGCGTTACTATAGTCAACGCGACAAGCAAGAGATGGCGTTACTAGTCACAGCGAGAAGCAAGAGATGGCGTTACTAGTCACAGCGAGTGGCAAGAGATGGCGTTACTAGTCACAGCGAGAAGCAAGAGATGGCGTTACTAGTCACAGCGAGAAGCAAGAGATGGCGTTACTAGTCACAGCGAGAAGCAAGAGATGGCGTTACTATAGTCAACGCGAGAAGCAAGAGATGACGTTACTAGTCACAGCGAGAAGCAAGAGATGGCGTTACTAGTCAACGCGAGAAGCAAGAGATGGCGTTACTATAGTCAACGCGAGAAGCAAGAGATGACGTTACTAGTCACAGCGAGAAGCAAGAGATGGCGTTACTAGTCACAGCGAGAAGCAAGAGATGGCATTACTAGTCTCAGCGAGAAGCAAGAGATGACGTTACTAGTCACCGAAAGAAGCAAGAGATGGCGTTACTAGTCAACGCGAGAAGCAAGAGATGGCGTTACTATAGTCAACGCGAGAAGCAAAAGATGACGTTAATAGTCACAACGAGAAGCAAGAGATGGCGTTACTAGTCAACGCGAGAAGCAAGAGATGGCGTTACTATAGTGAACGCGAGAAGCAAGAGATGACGTTACTAGTCACAGCGAGAATCAAGAGATGGCGTTACTAGTCACAGCGAGAAGCAAGAGATGGCGTTACTAGTCACAGCGAGAAGCAAGAGATGGCGTTACTAGTCACAGCGAGAAGCAAGAGATGACGTTACTAGTCACAGCGAGAAGCAAGAGATGACGTTACTAGTCACAGCGAGAAGCAAGAGATGGCGTTACTAGTCACAGCGAGAAGCAAGAGATGGAGTTACTAGTCACAGCGAGAAGCAAGAGATGGCGTTACTAGTCACAGCGAGAAGCAAGAGATGGCGTTACTAGTCACAGCGAGAAGCAAGAGATGGCGTTACTAGTCACAGCGAGAAGCAAAAGATGACGTTACTAGTCACAGCGAGAAGCAAGAGATGGCGTTACTAGTCACAGCGAGAAGCAAGAGATGACGTTACTAGTCACAGCGAGAAGCAAGAGATGGCGTTACTAGTCACAGCGAGAAGCAAGAGATGGTGTTAATATAGTCAACGCGAGAAGCAAGAGATGACGTTACTAGTCACAGCGAGAAGCAAGAGATGGCGTTACTAGTCAACGCGAGAAGCAAGAGATGGCGTTACTATAGTCAACGCGAGAAGCAAGAGATGACGTTACTAGTCACAGCGAGAAGCAAGAGATGGCGGAACTAGTCACAGCGAGAAGCAAGAGATGGCGTTACTAGTCACAGCGAGAAGCAAGAGATGACGTTACTAGTCACAGCGAGAAGCAAGAGATGACGTTACTAGTCACAGCGAGAAGCAAGAGATGACGTTACTAGTCAAAGCGAGAAGCAAGAGATGACGTTACTAGTCACAGCGAGAAGCAAGAGATGACGTTACTAGTCACAGCGAGAAGCAAGAGATGACGTTACTAGCCACAGCGAGAAGCAAGAGATGGCGTTACTATAGTCAACGCGAGAAGCAAGAGATGACGTTACTAGTCACAGCGAGAAGCAAGAGATGGCGTTACTAGTCACAGCGAGAAGCAAGAGATGGCGTTACTAGTCCCAGCGAGAAGCAAGAGATGACGTTACTAGCCACAGCGAAAAGCACGAGATGGCGTTACAAGTCACAGCGAGAAGCAAGAGATGGCGTTACTAGTCACAGCGAGAAGCAAGAGATTGCGTTACTAGTCCCAGCGAGAAGCAAGAGATGGCGTTACTAGTCACAGCGAGAAGCAAGAGATGGCGTTACTAGTCCCAGCGAGAAGCAAGAGATGACGTTACTAGCCACAGCGAGAAGCAAGAGATGGCGTTACTATAGTCAACGCGAGAAGCAAGAGATGACGTTACTAGTCACAGCGAGAAGCAAGAGATGACGTTACTAGTCACAGCGAGAAGCAAGAGATGGCGTTACTATAGTCACAGCGAGAAGCAAGAGATGACGTTACTAGCCACAGCGAGAAGCACGAGATGGCGTTACTATAGTCAACGCGAGAAGCAAGAGATGACGTTACTAGTCACAGCGAGAAGCAAGAGATGACGTTACTAGTCACAGCGAGAAGCAAGAGATGGCGTTACTATAGTCAACGCGACAAGCAAGAGATGGCGTTACTAGTCACAGCGAGAAGCAAGAGTTGGCGTTACTAGTCACAGCGAGAAGCAAGAGATGGCGTTACTAGTCACAGCGAGAAGCAAGAGATGGCGTTACTAGTCACAGCGAGAAGCAAGAGATGGCGTTACTAGTCACAGCGAGAAGCAAGAGATGGCGTTACTATAGTCAACGCGAGAAGCAAGAGATGACGTTACTAGTCACAGCGAGAAGCAAGAGATGGCGTTACTAGTCAACGCGAGAAGCAAGAGATGGCGTTACTATAGTCAACGCGAGAAGCAAGAGATGACGTTACTAGTCACAGCGAGAAGCAAGAGATGGCGTTACTAGTCACAGCGAGAAGCAAGAGATGGCATTACTAGTCTCAGCGAGAAGCAAGAGATGACGTTACTAGTCACCGCGAGAAGCAAGAGATGGCGTTACTAGTCAACGCGAGAAGCAAGAGATGGCGTTACTATAGTCAACGCGAGAAGCAAAAGATGACGTTAATAGTCACAACGAGAAGCAAGAGATGGCGTTACTAGTCAACGCGAAAAGCAAGAGATGGCGTTACTATAGTCAACGCGAGAAGCAAGAGATGACGTTACTAGTCACAGCGAGAATCAAGAGATGGCGTTACTAGTCACAGCGAGAAGCAAGAGATGGCGTTACTAGTCACAGCGAGAAGCAAGAGATGACGTTACTAGTCACAGCGAGAAGCAAAAGATGACGTTACTAGCCACAGCGAGAAGCAAAAGATGACGTTACTAGCCACAGCGAGAAGCAAGAGATGGCGTTACTATAGTCAACGCGAGAAGCAAGAGATGACGTTACTAGTCACAGCGAGAAGCAAGAGATGGCGCTACAAGTCACAGCGAGAAGCAAGAGGTGGCGTTACTAGTCACAGCGAGAAGCAAGAGATGACGTTACTAGTCACAGCGAGAAGCAAGAGATGACGTTACTATAGTCAACGCGAGAGCACAAGAGATGACGTTACTAGTCACAGCGAGAACCAAGAGATGGCGTTACTAGTCACAGCGAGAAGCAAGAGATGGCGTTACTAGTCACAGCGAGAAGCAAAAGATGACGTTACTAGTCACAGCGAGAAGCAAACGATGAAGTTACTAGTCACATCGATTAGCAAGAGATGGCGTTACTAGTCACAGCGAGAAGCAAGAGATGGCGTTACTAGTCACAGCAAGAAGCAAGAGATGGCGTTTCTATAGGCAACGCGAGAAGCAAGAGAATACGTTACTAGTCACAGCGAGAAGCAAGAGATGGCGTTACTAGTCACAGCGAGAAGCAAGAGATGACGTTACAAGTCATAGCGAGAAGCAAGAGATGACGTTACTAGTCACAGCGAGAAGCAAGAGATGACGTTACTAGTCACAGCGAGAAGCAAGAGATGGCGTTACTAGTCACAGCGAGAAGCAAGAGATGGCGTTACTTGTCACAGCGAGAAGCAAAAGATGACGTTACTAGTCACAGCAAAAAGCAAGCGATGACGTTACTAGTCACAGCGAGAAGCAAGAGATGACGTTACTAGTCACAGCGAGAAGCAAGAGATGACGTTACTAGTCACAGCGAGAAGCAAGAGATGACGTTACAAGTCACAGCGACAAGCAAGAGATGGCGTTACTAGTCACAGCGAGAAGCAAGAGATGGCGTTACTAGTCACAGCGAGAAGCAGGAGATGACGTTACTAGTCACAGCGACAAGAAAGAGATGGCGTTACTAGTCACAGCGACAAGCAAGAGATGGCGTTAAAAGTCACAGCGACAAGCAAGAGATGACGTTACTAGTCACAGCGAGAAGCAAGAGATGACGTTACTAGTCACAGCGACAAGCAAGAGATGGCGTTACTAGTCACAGCGACAAGCAAGAGATGACGTTTCTAGTCACAGCGACAAGCAAGAGATGACGTTACTATAGTCAACGCGAGAAGCAAGAGATGGCGTTACTAGTCACAGCGACAAGGAAGAGATGGCGTTACTAGTCACAGCGAGAAGCAAGAGATGACGTTACTAGTCACAGCGACAAGGAAGAGATGGCGTTACTAGTCACAGCGAGAAGCAAGAGATGGCGTTACTATAGTCACCGCGAGAAGCAAGAGATGGCGTTACTAGTCACAGCGAGAAGCAAGAGATGACGTTACTAGTCACAGCGACAAGCAAGAGATGACGTTACTAGTCACAGCGAGAAGCAAGAGATGACGTTACTAGTGACAGCGAGAAGCAAGAGATGACGTTTCTAGTCACAGCGAGAAGCAAGAGATGGCGTTACTAGTCACAGCGAGAAGCAAGAGATGGCGTTACTATAGTCACCGCGAGAAGCAAGAGATGGCGTTACTAGTCACAGCGAGAAGCAAGAGATGACGTTACTAGTCACAGCGACAAGCAAGAGATGGCGTTACTAGTCACAGCGAGAAGCAAGATATGGCGTTACTAGTCACAGCGAGAAGCAAGAGATGGCGTTACTAGTCACAGCGAGAAGCAAGAGATGGCGTTACTATAGTCACCGCGAGAAGCAAGAGATGGCGTTACTAGTCACAGCGAGAAGCAAGAGATGACGTTACTAGTCACAGCGACAAGCAAGAGATGACGTTACTAGTCACAGCGAGAAGCAAGAGATGACGTTACTAGTCACAGCGAGAAGCAAGAGATGACGTTACTAGTCACAGCGACAAGCAAGAGATGGCGTTACTAGTCACAGCGAGAAGCAAGAGATGACGTAACTAGCCACAGCGAGAAGCAAGAGATGGCGTTACTAGTCACAGCGAGAAGCAAGAGATGACGTTACTAGTCACAGCGACAAGCAAGAGATGGCGTTACTAGTCACAGCGAGAAGCAAGAGATGACGTTACTAGTCACAGCGAGAAGCAAGAGATGACGTTACTAGTCACAGCGAGAAGCAAGAGATGACGTTACTAGTCACAGCGAGAAGCAAGAGATGACGTTACTAGTCACAGCGAGAAGCAAGAGATAACGTTACTAGTCACAGCGACAAGCAAGAGATGGCGTTACTAGTCACAGCGACAAGCAAGAGATGGCGTTACTATAGTCAACGCGAGAAGCAAGAGATGACGTTACTAGTCACAGCGAGCAGCAAGAGATGGCGTTACTATAGTCAACGCGAGAAGCAAGAGATGGCGTTACTAGTCACAGTGAGAAGCAAGAGATGGCGTTACTAGTCACAGCGAGAAGCAAGAGATTGCGTTACTATAGTCAACGCGAGAAGCAAGAGATGGCGTTACTAGTCACAGCGAGAAGCAAGAGATGGCGTTACTAGTCACAGCGAGAAGCAAAAGATGACGTTACTAGTCACAGCGAGAAGCAAGAGATGGCGTTACTAGTCACAGCGAGAAGCAAGAGATGACGTTACTAGTCACAGCGAGAAGCAAGAGATGGCGTTACTAGTCACAGCGAGAAGCAAGAGATGGCGTTAATATAGTCAACGCGAGAAGCAAGAGATGACGTTACTAGTCACAGCGAGAAGCAAGAGATGGCACTACTAGTCAACGCGAGAAGCAAGAGATGGCGTTACTATAGTCAACGCGAGAAGCAAGAGATGACGTTACTAGTCACAGCGAGAAGCAAGAGATGGCGAAACTAGTCACAGCGAGAAGCAAGAGATGGCGTTACTAGTCACAGCGAGAAGCAAGAGATGACGTTACTAGTCACAGCGAGAAGCAAGAGATGACGTTTCTAGTCACAGCGAGAAGCAAGAGATGACGTTACTAGTCAAAGCGAGAAGCAAGAGATGACGTTACTAGTCACAGCGAGAAGCAAGAGATGACGTTACTAGTCACAGCGAGAAGCAAGAGATGACGTTACTAGCCACAGCGAGAAGCAAGAGATGGCGTTACTATAGTCAACGCGAGAAGCAAGAGATGACGTTACTAGTCACAGCGAGAAGCAAGAGATGGCGTTACTAGTCACAGCGAGAAGCAAGAGATGGCGTTACTAGTCCCAGCGAGAAGCAAGAGATGACGTTACTAGCCACAGCGAAAAGCACGAGATGGCGTTACTAGTCACAGCGAGAAGCAAGAGATGGCGTTACTAGTCACAGCGAGAAGCAAGAGATTGCGTTACTAGTCCCAGCGAGAAGCAAGAGATGGCGTTACTAGTCACAGCGAGAAGCAAGAGATGGCGTTACTAGTCCCAGCGAGAAGCAAGAGATGACGTTACTAGCCACAGCGAGATGCAAGAGATGGCGTTACTATAGTCAACGCGAGAAGCAAGAGATGACGTTACTAGTCACAGCGAGAAGCAAAAGATGACGTTACTAGTCACAGTGAGAAGCAAGAGATGGCGTTACTATAGTCACAGCGAGAAGCAAGAGATGACGTTACTAGCCACAGCGAGAAGCACGAGATGGCGTTACTATAGTCAACGCGAGAAGCAAGAGATGACGTTACTAGTCACAGCGAGAAGCAAGAGATGACGTTACTAGTCACAGCGAGAAGCAAGAGATGGCGTTACTATAGTCAACGCGACAAGCAAGAGATGGCGTTACTAGTCACAGCGAGAAGCAAGAGATGGCGTTACTAGTCACAGCGAGTGGCAAGAGATGGCGTTACTAGTCACAGCGAGAAGCAAGAGATGGCGTTACTAGTCACAGCGAGAAGCAAGAGATGGCGTTACTAGTCACAGCGAGAAGCAAGAGATGGCGTTACTATAGTCAACGCGAGAAGCAAGAGATGACGTTACTAGTCACAGCGAGAAGCAAGAGATGGCGTTACTAGTCAACGCGAGAAGCAAGAGATGGCGTTACTATAGTCAACGCGAGAAGCAAGAGATGACGTTACTAGTCACAGCGAGAAGCAAGAGATGGCGTTACTAGTCACAGCGAGAAGCAAGAGATGGCATTACTAGTCTCAGCGAGAAGCAAGAGATGACGTTACTAGTCACCGAAAGAAGCAAGAGATGGCGTTACTAGTCAACGCGAGAAGCAAGAGATGGCGTTACTATAGTCAACGCGAGAAGCAAAAGATGACGTTAATAGTCACAACGAGAAGCAAGAGATGGCGTTACTAGTCAACGCGAGAAGCAAGAGATGGCGTTACTATAGTGAACGCGAGAAGCAAGAGATGACGTTACTAGTCACAGCGAGAATCAAGAGATGGCGTTACTAGTCACAGCGAGAAGCAAGAGATGGCGTTACTAGTCACAGCGAGAAGCAAGAGATGACGTTACTAGTCACAGCGAGAAGCAAAAGATGACGTTACTAGCCACAGCGAGAAGCAAAAGATGACGTTACTAGCCACAGCGAGAAGCAAGAGATGGCGTTACTATAGTCAACGCGAGAAGCAAGAGATGACGTTACTAGTCACAGCGAGAAGCAAGAGATGGCGCTACTAGTCACAGCGAGAAGCAAGAGGTGGCGTTACTAGTCACAGCGAGAAGCAAGAGATGACGTTACTAATCACAGCGAGAAGCAAGAGATGACGTTACTATAGTCAACGCGAGAGCACAAGAGATGACGTTACTAGTCACAGCGAGAAGCAAGAGATGGCGTTACTAGTCACAGCGAGAAGCAAGAGATGGCGTTACTAGTCACAGCGAGAAGCAAGAGATGACGTTACTAGTCACAGCGAGAAGCAAGAGATGAAGTTACTAGTCACAGCGATTAGCAAGAGATGGCGTTACTAGTCACAGCGAGAAGCAAGAGATGGCGTTACTAGTCACAGCAAGAAGCAAGAGATGGCGTTTCTATAGGCAACGCGAGAAGCAAGAGAATACGTTACTAGTCACAGCGAGAAGCAAGAGATGGCGTTACTAGTCACAGCGAGAAGCAAGAGATGACGTTACAAGTCATAGCGAGAAGCAAGAGATGACGTTACTAGTCACAGCGAGAAGCAAGAGATGACGTTACTAGTCACAGCGAGAAGCAAGAGATGGCGTTACTAGTCACAGCGAGAAGCAAGAGATGGCGTTACTTGTCACAGCGAGAAGCAAAAGATGACGTTACTAGTCACAGCAAAAAGCAAGAGATGACGTTACTAGTCACAGCGAGAAGCAAGAGATGACGTTACTAGTCACAGCGAGAAGCAAGAGATGACGTTACTAGTCACAGCGAGAAGCAAGAGATGACGTTACAAGTCACAGCGACAAGCAAGAGATGGCGTTACTAGTCACAGCGAGAAGCAAGAGATGGCGTTACTAGTCACAGCGAGAAGCAGGAGATGACGTTACTAGTCACAGCGACAAGAAAGAGATGGCGTTACTAGTCACAGCGACAAGCAAGAGATGGCGTTACTAGTCACAGCGACAAGCAAGAGATGACGTTACTAGTCACAGCGAGAAGCAAGAGATGACGTTACTAGTCACAGCGACAAGCAAGAGATGGCGTTACTTGTCACAGCGACAAGCAAGAGATGACGTTTCTAGTCACAGCGACAAGCAAGAGATGACGTTACTATAGTCAACGCGAGAAGCAAGAGATGGCGTTACTAGTCACAGCGACAAGGAAGAGATGGCGTTACTAGTCACAGCGAGAAGCAAGAATGACGTTACTAGTCACAGCGACAAGGAAGAGATGGCGTTACTAGTCACAGCGAGAAGCAAGAGATGGCGTTACTATAGTCACCGCGAGAAGCAAGAGATGGCGTTACTAGTCACAGCGAGAAGCAAGAGATGACGTTACTAGTCACAGCGACAAGCAAGAGATGACGTTACTAGTCACAGCGAGAAGCAAGAGATGACGTTACTAGTGACAGCGAGAAGCAAGAGATGACGTTTCTAGTCACAGCGAGAAGCAAGAGATGGCGTTACTAGTCACAGCGAGAAGCAAGAGATGGCGTTTCTATAGTCACCGCGAGAAGCAAGAGATGGCGGTACTAGTCACAGCGAGAAGCAAGAGATGACGTTACTAGTCACAGCGACAAGCAAGAGATGGCGTTACTAGTCACAGCGAGAAGCAAGATATGGCGTTACTAGTCACAGCGAGAAGCAAGAGATGGCGTTACTAGTCACAGCGAGAAGCAAGAGATGGCGTTACTATAGTCACCGCGAGAAGCAAGAGATGGCGTTACTAGTCACAGCGAGAAGCAAGAGATGACGTTACTAGTCACAGCGACAAGCAAGAGATGACGTTACTAGTCACAGCGAGAAGCAAGAGATGACGTTACTAGTCACAGCGAGAAGCAAGAGATGACGTTACTAGTCACAGCGACAAGCAAGAGATGGCGTTACTAGTCACAGCGAGAAGCAAGAGATGACGTAACTAGCCACAGCGAGAAGCAAGAGATGGCGTTACTAGTCACAGCGAGAAGCAAGAGATGACGTTACTAGTCACAGCGACAAGCAAGAGATGGCGTTACTAGTCACAGCGAGAAGCAAGAGATGACGTTACTAGTCACAGCGAGAAGCAAGAGATGACGTTACTAGTCACAGCGAGAAGCAAGAGATGACGTTACTAGTCACAGCGAGAAGCAAGAGATGACGTTACTAGTCACAGCGAGAAGCAAGAGATAACGTTACTAGTCACAGCGACAAGCAAGAGATGGCGTTACTATAGTCAACGCGAGAAGCAAGAGATGACGTTACTAGTCACAGCGAGCAGCAAGAGATGGCGTTACTATAGTCATCGCGAGAAGCAAGAGATGGCGTTACTAGTCACAGTGAGAAGCAAGAGATGGCGTTACTAGTCACAGCGAGAAGCAAGAGATTGCGTTACTATAGTCAACGCGAGAAGCAAGAGATGGCGTTACTAGTCACAGCGACAAGCAAGAGATGGCGTTACTAGTCACAGCGACAAGCAAGAGATGGCGTTACTATAGTCAACGCGAGAAGCAAGAGATGGCGTTACTAGTCACAGCGAGAAGCAAGAGATGGCGTTACTATAGTCAACGCGAGAAGCAAGAGATGACGTTACTAGTCACAGCGACAAGCAAGAGATGGCGTTACTATAGTCAACGCGAGAAGCAAGAGATGGCGTTACTATAGTCAACGCGAGAAGCAAGAGATGGCGTTACTATAGTCAACGCAAGAAGCAAGAGATGGCGTTACTAGTCACAGCGAGAAGCAAGAAATGGCGTTACTATAGTCAACGCGAGAAGCAAGACATGGCGTTACTAGTCGCAGCGAGAAGCAAGAGATGAAGTTACTATAGTCAACGCGAGAAGCAAGACATGGCGTTACTAGTCACAGCGAGAAGCAAGAGATGACGTTACTAGTCCAAGCGACAAGCAAGAGATGGCGTTACTATAGTCAACGCGAGAAGCAAGGGATGACGTTACTATAGTCAACGCGAGAAGCAAGAAATGGCGTTACTATAGTCAACGCGAGAAGCAAGACATGGCGTTACTAGTCACAGCGAGAAGCAAGTGATGACGTTACTAGTCACAGCGACAAGCAAGAGATGGCGTTACTATAGTCAACGCGAGAAGCAAGGGATGACGTTACTATAGTCAACGCGAGAAGCAAGAGATGGCGTTACAAGTCACAGCGAGAAGCAAGAAATGGCGTTATTATAGTCAACGCGAGAAGCAAGACATGGCGTTACTAGTCGCAGCGAGAAGCAAGAGATGACGTTACTAAAGTCAACGCGAGAAGCAAGAGATGGCGTTACAAGTCACAGCGAGAAGCAAGAGATGGCGTTACAAGTCACAGCGAGAAGCAAGAGATGACGTTACTATAGTCAACGCGAGAAGCAAGAGATGACGTTACTAGTCACAGCGAGAAGCAAGAGATGGCGTTACTAGCCACAACGAGAAGCAAGACATGGCGTTACTAGTCACAGCGAGAAGCAAGAGATGACGTTACTAGTCACATCGAGAAGCAAGAGATGACGTTACTATAGTCAACGCGAGAAGCAAGAGATGGCGTTACAAGTCACAGCGAGAAGCAAGAGATGGCGTTACTAGTCACAGCGAGAAGCAAGAGATGGCGTTACTATAGTCAACGCAAGAAGCAAGAGATGGCGTTACAAGTCACAGCGAGAAGCAAGAGATGGCGTTACTAGTCACAGCGAGAAGCAAGAGATGGCGTTACTAGCCACAGCGAGAAGCAAGAGATGACGTTACTAGTCACAGCGAGAAGCAAGAGATGACGTTACTAGCCACAGCGAGAAGCAAGAGATGGCGTTACTAGTCACAGCGAGAAGCAAAGATGACGTTACTATAGTCAACGCGAGAAGCAAGAGATGGCGTTACAAGTCACATCGAGAAGCAAGAGATGGCGTTACAAGTCACAGCGAGAAAAAAGAGATGGCGTTACTAGTCACAGCGAGAAGCAAGAGATGGCGTTACTAGTCACAGCGAGAAGCAAGAGATGACGTTACTATAGTCAACGCGAGAAGCAAGAGATGGCGTTACAAGTCACAGCGAGAAGCAAGAGATGGCGTTACTAGTCACAGCGAGAAGCAAGAGATGGCGTTACTATAGTCAACGCGAGAAGCAAGAGATGGCGTTACTAGTCACAGCGAGAAGCAAGAGATGGCGTTACAAGTCACAGCGAGAAGCAAGAGATTGCGTTACTAGTCACAGCGAGAAGCAAGAGATGGCGTTACTAGTCACAGCGAGAAGCAAGAGATGACGTTACTATAGTCAACGCGAGAAGCAAGAGATGGCGTTACAAGTCACAGCGAGAGGCAAGAGATGGCGTTACTAGTCACAGCGAGAAGCAAGAGATGGCGTTACTAGCCTTAGCGAGAAGCAAGAGATGACGTTACTAGTCACAGCGAGAAGCAAGAGATGACGTTACTAGCCACAGCGAGAAGCAAGACATGGCGTTACTTGTCACAGCGAGAAGCAAGAGATGACGTTACTAGTCACAGCGAGAAGCAAGAGATGGCGTTACTAGTCACAGCGAGAAGCAAGAGATGGCGTTACTAGTCACAGCGAGAAGCAAGAGATGGCGTTACTAGTCACAGCGAGAAGCAAGAGATGGCGTGACTAGTCAAAGCGAGAAGCAAGAGATGGCGTTACTAGTCACAGCAAGAAGCAAGAGATGACGTTACTAGTCACAGCGAGAAGCAAGACATGGCGTTACTAGTCACAGCGAGAAGCAAGAGATGACGTATCTAGTCACAGCGAGAAGCAAGAAATGGCGTTACTTGTCACAGCGAGAAGCAAGAGATGGCGTTACTAGTCACAGCGAGAAGCAAGAGATGGCGTTACTATAGTCAACGCGAGAAGTAAGAGGTGACGTTACTAGTCACAGCGAGAAGCAAGAGATGGCTTTACTATAGTCAACGCGAGAAGTAAGAGGTGACGTTACTATTCACAGCGAGAAGCAAGAGATGGCTTTACTAGTCACAGCGAGAAGCAAGAGATGACGTTACTAGTCACAGCGAGAAGCAAGAGATGGCGTGACTATAGTCAACGCGAGAAGCAAGAGATGGCGTTACTATAGTCATCGCGAGAAGCAAGAGATGGCGTTCCTATAGTCAACGCGAGAAGCAAGAGATGACGTTACTAGTCACAGCGAGAAGCAAGAGATGACGTTACTAAAGTCAACGCGAGAGCAAGAGATGACGTTACTATAGTCACAGCGAGAAGCAAGAGATGACCTTACTAGTCACAGCGAGAAGCAAGAGATGACGTTACTATAGTCAACGCGAGAGCAAGAGATGGCGTTACTATAGTCACAGCGAGAAGCAAGAGATGACGTTACTAGTCACAGCGAGAAGCAAGAGATGGCGTTACTATAGTCAACGCGAGAAGCAAGAGATGGCGTTACTAGTCACAGCGAGAAGCAAGAGATGGCGTTACTAGTCACAGCGAGAAGCAAGAGATGACGTTACTAGTCACAGCGAGAAGCAAGAGATGACGTTACTAGCCACAGCGAGAAGCAAGAGATGACGTTACTAGTAACAGCCAGAAGCAAGAGATGACGTTACTAGTCACAGCGAGAAGCAAGTGATGACGTTACTAGTCACAGCGAGAAGCAAGAGATGACGTTACTATAGTCAACGCGAGAAGCAAGAGATGACGTTACTATAGTCAACGCGAGAGGCAAGAGATGACGTTACTATAGTCAACGCGAGAAGCAAGAGATGACGTTACTAGTCACAGCAAGAAGCAAGAGATGGCGTTACTATAGTCAACGCGAGAAGCAAGAGATGACGTTACTATAGTCAACGCGAGAAGCAAGAGATGGCGTTACTATAGTCAAAGCGAGAAGCAAGAGATAGCGTTACTATAGTCAACGCGAGAAGCAAGAGATGACGTTACTATAGTCAACGCGAGAAGCAAGAGATGGCGTTACTAGTCACAGCGAGAAGCAAGAGATGACGTTACTATAGTCAACGCGAGAAGCAAGAGATGACGTTACTATAGTCAACGCAAGAAGCAAGAGATGGCGTTACTATAGTCAACGCGAGAAGCAAGAGATGACGTTACTAGTCACAGCGAGAAGCAAGAGATGACGTTACTATAGTCAACGCGAGAAGCAAGAGATGGCGTTACTATAGTCAACGCGAGAAGCAAGAGATGGCGTTACTATAGTCAACGCGAGAAGCAAGAGATGACGTTACTAGTCACAGCGAGAAGCAAGAGATGACGTTACTATAGTCAACGCGAGAGCAAGAGATGACGTTACAAGTCACAGCGAGAAGCAAGAGATGACGTTACTATAGTCAACGCGAGAAGCAAGAGATTGCGTTACTATAGTCAACGCGAGAAGCAAGAGATGACGTTACTATAGTCAACGCGAGAAGCAAGAGAGGGCGTTACTATAGTCAACGCGAGAAGCAAGAGATGACGTTACTATAGTCAACGCGAGAAGCAAGAAATGACGTTACTATCGTCAACGCGAGAGCAAGAGATGGCGTTACTATAGTCACAGCGAGAAGCAAGAGATGACGTTACTGGTCACAGCGAGAAGCAAGAGATGACGTT
Source organism: Isoperla grammatica (assembly GCA_945910005.1). Taxonomy (NCBI): domain Eukaryota; kingdom Metazoa; phylum Arthropoda; class Insecta; order Plecoptera; family Perlodidae; genus Isoperla; species Isoperla grammatica. The sequence goes on along the minus strand of OX246739.1, from coordinate 53,932,855 downwards.
AGTAGTCACAGCGAGAAGCAAGAGGTGGCGTTACTATAGTCAACGCGAGAAGCAAGTGATGACGTTACTAGTCACAGCGAGAAGCAAGAGATGGCGTTACTATAGTCACAGCGAGAAGCAAGAGATGGCGTTACTATAGTCAACGCGAGAAGCAAGAGATGACGTTACTAGTCACAGCGAGAAGCAAGAGATGGCGTTACTATAGTCAACGCGAGAAGCAAGAGATGACGTTACTAGTCACAGCGAGAAGCAAGAGATGGCGTTACTATAGTCACAGCGAGAAGCAAGAGATGGCGTTACTAGTCACAGCGAGAAGCAAGAGATGGCGTTACTATAGTCAACGCGAGAAGCAAGAGATGACGTTACTAGTCACAGCGAGAAGCAAGAGATGGCGTTACTATAGTCACAGCGAGAAGCAAGAGATGGCGTTACTATAGTCAACGCGAGAAGCAAGAGATGACGTTACAAGTCACAGCGAGAAGCAAGAGATGACGTTACTAGTCACAGCAAGAAGCAAGAGATGGCGTTACTAGTCACAGCGAGAAGCAAGAGATGGCGTTACTAGTCACAGCGAGAAGCAAGAGATGGCGTTACTATAGTCAACGCGAGAAGCAAGAGATGACGTTACTATAGTCAACGCGAGAAGCAAGAGATGGCGTTACTAGTCACAGCGACAAGCAAGAGATGGCGTTACTAGTCACAGCGACAAGCAAGAGATGGCGTTACTATAGTCAACGCGAGAAGCAAGAGATGGCGTTACTAGTCACAGCGAGAAGCAAGAGATGGCGTTACTATAGTCAACGCGAGAAGCAAGAGATGACGTTACTAGTCACAGCGACAAGCAAGAGATGGCGTTACTATAGTCAACGCGAGAAGCAAGAGATGGCGTTACTATAGTCAACGCGAGAAGCAAGAGATGGCGTTACTATAGTCAACGCAAGAAGCAAGAGATGGCGTTACTAGTCACAGCGAGAAGCAAGAAATGGCGTTACTATAGTCAACGCGAGAAGCAAGACATGGCGTTACTAGTCGCAGCGAGAAGCAAGAGATGAAGTAACTATAGTCAACGCGAGAAGCAAGACATGGCGTTACTAGTCACAGCGAGAAGCAAGAGATGACGTTACTAGTCCCAGCGACAAGCAAGAGATGGCGTTACTATAGTCAACGCGAGAAGCAAGGGATGACGTTACTATAGTCAACGCGAGAAGCAAGAAATGGCGTTACTATAGTCAACGCGAGAAGCAAGAGATGGCGTTACTAGTCACAGCGACAAGCAAGAGATGGCGTTACTATAGTCAACGCGAGAAGCAAGAGATGGCGTTACTAGTCACAGCGAGAAGCAAGAGATGGCGTTACTATAGTCAACGCGAGAAGCAAGAGATGACGTTACTAGTCACAGCGACAAGCAAGAGATGGCGTTACAATAGTCAACGCGAGAAGCAAGAGAGGGCGTTACTATAGTCAACGCGAGAAGCAAGAGATGACGTTACTATAGTCAACGCGAGAAGCAAGAAATGACGTTACTATCGTCAACGCGAGAGCAAGAGATGGCGTTACTATAGTCACAGCGAGAAGCAAGAGATGACGTTACTGGTCACAGCGAGAAGCAAGAGATGACGTTACTAGTCACAGCGAGAAGCAAGAGGTGGCGTTACTATAGTCAACGCGAGAAGCAAGTGATGACGTTACTAGTCACAGCGAGAAGCAAGAGATGGCGTTACTATAGTCACAGCGAGAAGCAAGAGATGGCGTTACTATAGTCAAAGCGAGAAGCAAGAGATGACGTTACTAGTCACAGCGAGAAGCAAGAGATGGCGTTACTATAGTCAACGCGAGAAGCAAGAGATGACGTTACTAGTCACAGCGAGAAGCAAGAGATGGCGTTACTATAGTCACAGCGAGAAGCAAGAGATGGCGTTACTAGTCACAGCGAGAAGCAAGAGATGGCGTTACTATAGTCAACGCGAGAAGCAAGAGATGACGTTACTAGTCACAGCGAGAAGCAAGAGATGGCGTTACTATAGTCACAGCGAGAAGCAAGAGATGGCGTTACTATAGTCAACGCGAGAAGCAAGAGATGACGTTACAAGTCACAGCGAGAAGCAAGAGATAGCGTTACTATAGTCAACGCGAGAAGCAAGAGATGACGTTACTAGTCACAGCGAGAAGCAAGAGATGGCGTTACTATAGTCACAGCGAGAAGCAAGAGATGGCGTTACTAGTCACAGCGAGAAGCAAGAGATGGCGTTACTATAGTCAACGCGAGAAGCAAGAGATGACGTTACTATAGTCAACGCGAGAAGCAAGAGATGGCGTTACTTTAGTCAACGCGAGAAGCAAGAGATGACGTTACTATAGTCAACGCGAGAAGCAAGAGATGACGTTACTAGTCACAGCAAGAAGCAAGAGATGGCGTTACTAGTCACAGCGAGAAGCAAGAGATGGCGTTACTAGTCACAGCGAGAAGCAAGAGATGGCGTTACTATAGTCAACGCGAGAAGCAAGAGATGACGTTACTATAGTCAACGCGAGAAGCAAGAGATGGCGTTACTATAGTCAACGCGAGAAACAAGAGATGACGTTACTATAGTCAACGCGAGAAGCAAGAGATGGCGTTACTATAGTCAACGCGAGAAGCAAGAGATGACGTTACTATAGTCAACGCGAGAAGCAAGAGATGGCGTTACTATAGTCAACGCGAGAAGCAAGAGATGACGTTACTATAGTCAACGCGAGAAACAAGAGATGGCGTTACTATAGTCAACGCGAGAAGCAAGAGATGACGTTACTATAGTCAACGCGAGAAGCAAGAGATGACGTTACTAGTCACAGCAAGAAGCAAGAGATGGCGTTACTAGTCACAGCGAGAAGCAAGAGATGACGTTACTATAGTCAACGCGAGAGCAAGAGATGGCGTTACTATAGTCACAGCGAGAAGCAAGAGATGACGTTACTAGTCACAGCGAGAAGCAAGAGATGACGTTACTAGTCACAGCGAGAAGCAAGAGATGGCGTTACTATAGTCAACGCGAGAAGCAAGAGATGACGTTACTAGTCACAGCGAGAAGCAAGAGATGACGTTACTATAGTCAACGCGAGAGCAAGAGATGACGTTACTATAGTCAACGCGTGAAGCAAGAGATGACTTTACTAGTCACAGCGAGAAGCAAGAGATGTCGTTACTAGTCACAGAGAGAAGCAAGAGATGACGTTACTATAGTCAACGCGAGAAGCAAGAGATGACGTTACTAGTCACAGCGAGTTTCAAGAGATGACGTTACTATAGTCAACGCGAGAAGCAAGAGATGACGTTACTAGTCACAGCGAGAAGCAAGAGATGACGTTACTATAGTCACCGCGAGAAGCAAGAGATGGCGTTACTAGCCACAGCGAGGAGCAAGAGATGACGTTACTTGTCACAGCGAGAAGCAAGAGATGACGTTACTTTAGTCAACGCGAGCAGCAAGAGATGACGTTACTATAGTCAACGCGAGAAGCAAGAGATGACGTTACTAGTCACAGCGAGAAGCAAGAGATGACGTTACTAGTCACAGCGAGAAGCAAGAGATGACGTTACTAGTCACAGCGAGAAGCAAGAGATGATGTTACTTGTCACAGCGAGAAGCAAGAGATGACGTTACTATAGTCAACGCGAGAAGCAAGAGATGACGTTACTATAGTCAACGCGAGAAGCAAGAGATGACGTTACTAGTCACAGCGAGAAGCAAGAGATGACGTTACTATAGTCAACGCGAGAAGCAAGAGATGACGTTAGTATAGTCAACGCGAGAAGCAAGAGATGACGTTACTATAGTCAACGCGAGAATCAAGAGATGACGTTACTTTAGTCAACGCGAGAAGCAAGAGATGACGTTACTATAGTCAACGCGAGAAGCAAGAGATGACGTTACTATAGTCAACGCGAGAAGCAAAAGATGGCGTTACTATAGTCAACGCGAGAAGCAAGAGTTGACGTTACTAGTCACAGCGAGAAGCAAGAGATGGCGTTACTAGTCACAGCGAGAAGCAAGGGATGGCGTTACTATAGTCAACGCGAGAAGCAAGAGATGACGTTACTTTAGTAAACGCGAGAAGCAAGGGATGACCTTACTATAGTCAACGCGAGAAGCAAGAGATGACGTTACTATAGTCAACGCGAGAAGCAAGAGATGACGTTACTATAGTCAACGCGAGAAGCAAGGGATGGCGTTACTAGTCACAGCGAGAAGCAAGAGATGGCGTTACTAGTCACAGCGAGAAGCAAGAGATGACGTTACTATAGTCAACGCGAGCAGCAAGAGATGACGTTACTACTCAGAGCGAGAAGCAAGGTATGGCGTTACTATAGTCAACGCGAGAAGCAAGAGATGACGTTACTAGTCACAGCGAGAAGCAAGAGATGACGTTACTATAGTCAACGCGAGAAGCAAGAGATGACGTTACTAGTCACAGCGAGAAGCAAGGGATGGCGTTACTAGTCACAGCGAGAAGCCAGAGATGACGTTACTATAGTCAACGCGAGAAGCAAGAGATGACGTTACTAGTCACAGCGAGAAGCAAGGGATGGCGTTACTATAGTCAACGCGAGAAGCAAGAGATGACGTTACTAGTCACAGCGAGAAGCAAGAGATGGCGTTACTAGTCACAGCGAGAAGCAAGAGATGGCGTTACTAGTCACAGCGAGAAGCAAGAGATGGCGTTACTAGTCACAGCGAGAAGCCAGAGATGACGTTACTATAGTCAACGCGAGAAGCAAGAGATGACGTTACTAGTCACAGCGAGAAGCAAGGGATGGCGTTACTATAGTCAACGCGAGAAGCAAGAAATGGCGTTACTAGTCACAGCGAGAAGCAAGAGAACACGTTACTATTCACAGCGAGAAGCAAGAGATGGCGTTACTATAGTCAACGCGAGAAGCAAGAGATGACGTTACTATAGTCAACGCGAGAAGCAAGGGATGGCGTTACTATAGTCAACGCGAGAAGCAAGAGATGACGTTACTAGTCACAGCGAGAAGCAAGAGATGACGTTACTAGTCACAGCGAGAAGCAAGAGATGGCGTTACTAGTCACAGCGAGAAGCCAGAGATGACGTTACTATAGTCAACGCGAGAAGCAAGAGATGACGTTACTAGTCACAGCGAGAAGCAAGAGATTACGTTACTTTAGTCTTCGCGAGAAGCAAGGGATGGCGTTACTAGTCACAGCGAGAAGCAAGAGATGACGTTACTATAGTCAACGCGAGAAGCAAGGGATGGCGTTACTAGTCACAGCGAGAAGCCAGAGATGACGTTACTATAGTCAACGCGAGAAGCAAGAGATGACGTTACTAGTCACAGCGAGAAGCAAGAGATGACGTTACTATAGTCAATGCGAGAAGCAAGGGATGGCGTTACTATAGTCAACGCGAGAAGCAAGAGATGACGTTACTATAGTCAACGCGAGAAGCAAGGGATGACGTTACTATAGTCAACGCGAGAAGCAAGGGATGGCGTTACTTGTCACAGCAAGAAGCAAGAGATGCCGTTACTAGTCACAGCGAGAAGCAAGGGATGGCGTTACTAGTCACAGCGAGAAGCAAGAGATGACGTTACTTGTCACAGCGAGAAGCAAGGGATGGCGTTACTATAGTCAACGCGAGAAGCAAGGGATGACTTTACTTCAGTCAACGCGAAAAGCAAGGGATGGCGTTACTAGTCACAGCGAGAAGCAAGAGATGACGTTACTAGTCACAGCGAGAAGCAAGGGATGGCGTTACTAGTCAACGCGAGAAGCAAGGGATGGCGTTACTAGTCACAGCGAGAAGCAAGAGATGACGTTACTAGTCACAGCGAGAAGCAAGAGATGGCGTTACTATAGTCACAGCGAGAAGCAAGAGATGGCGTTACTTTAGTCAACGCGAGAAGCAAGAGATGACGTTACAAGTCACAGCGAGAAGCAAGAGATGGCGTTACTATAGTCAACGCGAGAAGCAAGAGATGACGTTACTAGTCACAGCGAGAAGCAAGAGATGGCGTTACTATAGTCACAGCGAGAAGCAAGAGATGGCGTTACTAGTCACAGCGAGAAGCAAGAGATGGCGTTACTATAGTCAACGCGAGAAGCAAGAGATGACGTTACTATAGTCAACGCGAGAAGCAAGAGATGGCGTTACTATAGTAAACGCGAGAAGCAAGAGATGACGTTACTATAGTCAACGCGAGAAGCAAGAGATGACGTTACTATAGTCAACGCGAGAGCAAGAGATGGCGTTACTATAGTCACAGAGAGAAGCAAGGGATGGCGTTACTAGTCAACGCGAGAAGCAAGAGATGGCGTTACTATAGTCAACGCGAGAAGCAAGAGATGACGTTACTAGTCACAGCGAGAAGCAAGAGATGGCGTTACTATAGTCACAGCGAGAAGCAAGAGATGGCGTTACTATAGTCAACGCGAGAAGCAAGAGATGACGTTACAAGTCACAGCGAGAAGCAAGAGATGGCGTTACTATAGTCAACGCGAGAAGCAAGAGATGACGTTACTAGTCACAGCGGGAAGCAAGTGATGGCGTTACTATAGTCACAGCGAAAAGCAAGAGATGGCGTTACTAGTCACAGCGAGAAGCAAGAGATGGCGTTACTATAGTCACGCGTGAAGCAATAGATGACGTTACTATAGTCAACGCGAGAAGCAAGAGATGGCGTTACTATAGTCAACGCGAGAAGCAAGAGATGACGTTACTATAGTCAACGCGAGAAGCAAGAGATGACGTTACTATAGTCAACGCGAGAGCAAGAGATGGCGTTACTATAGTCACAGCGAGAAGCAAGAGATGACGTTACTAGTCACAGCGAGAAGCAAGAGATGACGTTACTTGTCACAGCGAGAAGCAAGAGATGGCGTTACTATAGTCAACGCGAGAAGCAAGAGATGACGTTACTAGTAACAGCGAGAAGCAAGAGATGACGTTACTATAGTCAACGCGAGAGCAAGAGATGACGTTACTATAGTCAACGCGTGAAGCAAGAGATGACTTTACTAGTCACAGCGAGAAGCAAGAGATGACGTTACTAGTCACAGCGAGAAGCAAGAGATGACGTTACTATAGTCAACGCGAGAAGCAAGAGATGACGTTACTAGTCACAGCGAGAAGCAAGAGATGACGTTACTATAGTCAACGCGAGAAGCAAGAGATGACGTTACTAGTCACAGCGAGAAGCAAGAGATGGCGTTACTAGCCACAGCGAGAAGCAAGAGATGACGTTACTTGTCACAGCGAGAAGCACGAGATGACGTTTCTTTAGTCAACGCGAGAAGCAAGAGATGACGTTACTATAGTCAACGCGAGAAGCAAGAGATGACGTTACTAGTCACAGCGAGAAGCAAGAGATGATGTTACTTGTCACAGCGAAAAGCAAGAGATGACGTTACTATAGTCAACGCGAGAAGCAAGAGATGACGTTACTATAGTCAACGCGAGAAGCAAGAGATGACGTTACTAGTCACAGCGAGAAGCAAGAGATGACGTTACTATAGTCAACGCGAGAAGCAAGAGATGACGTTACTATAGTCAACGCGAGAAGCAAGAGATGACGTTACTATAGTCAACGCGAGAATCAAGAGATGACGTTACTATAGTCAACGCGAGAAGCAAGAGATGACGTTACTATAGTCAACGCGAGAAGCAAGAGATGACGTTACTATAGTCAACGCGAGAAGCAAAAGATGGCGTTACTATAGTCAACGCGAGAAGCAAGAGTTGACGTTACTAGTCACAGCAAAAAGCAAGAGATGGCGTTACTAGTCACAGCGAGAAGCAAGGGATGGCGTTACTATAGTCAACGCGAGAAGCAAGAGATGACGTTACTTTAGTAAACGCGAGAAGCAAGGGATGACCTTACTATAGTCAACGCGAGAAGCAAGAGATGACGTTACTATAGTCAACGCGAGAAGCAAGAGATGACGTTACTATAGTCAACGCGAGAAGCAAGGGATGGCGTTACTAGTCACAGCGAGAAGCAAGAGATGGCGTTACTAGTCACAGCGAGTAGCCAGAGATGACGTTACTATAGTCAACGCGAGAAGCAAGAGATGACGTTACTAGTCACAGCGAGAAGCAAGGGATGGCGTTACTATAGTCAACGCGAGAAGCAAGAGATGGAGTTACTAGTCACAGCGAGAAGCAAGAGATGACGTTACTATTCACAGCGAGAAGCAAGAGATGGCGTTACTTTAGTCAACGCGAGAAGCAAGAGATGACGTTACTATAGTCAACGCGAGAAGCAAGGGATGGCGTTACTATAGTCAACGCGAGAAGCAAGAGATGACGTTACTAGTCACAGCGAGAAGCAAGAGATGACGTTACTAGTCACAGCGAGAAGCAAGAGATGGCGTTACTAGTCACAGCGAGAAGCCAGAGATGACGTTACTATAGTCAACGCGAGAAGCAAGAGATGACGTTACTAGTCACAGCGAGAAGCAAGAGATTACGTTACTATAGTCTTCGCGAGAAGCAAGGGATGGCGTTACTAGTCACAGCGAGAAGCAAGAGATGACGTTACTATAGTCAACGCGAGAAGCAAGGGATGGCGTTACTAGTCACAGCGAGAAGCCAGAGATGACGTTACTATAGTCAACGCGAGAAGCAAGAGATGACGTTACTAGTCACAGCGAGAAGCAAGAGATGACGTTACTATAGTCAACGCGAGAAGCAAGGGATGGCGTTACTATAGTCAACGCGAGAAGCAAGAGATGACGTTACTTTAGTCAACGCGAGAAGCAAGGGATGACGTTACTATAGTCAACGCGAGAAGCAAGGGATGGCGTTACTAGTCACAGCAAGAAGCAAGAGATGACGTTACTAGTCACAGCGAGAAGCAAGGGATGGCGTTACTAGTCACAGCGAGAAGCAAGAGATGACGTTACTTGTCACAGCGAGAAGCAAGGGATGGCGTTACTATAGTCAACGCGAGAAGCAAGAGATGACGTTACTATAGTCAACGCGAGAAGCAAGGGATGACGTTACTTCAGTCAACGCGAAAAGCAAGGGATGGCGTTACTAGTCACAGCGAGAAGCAAGAGATGACGTTACTAGTCACAGCGAGAAGCAAGGGATGGCGTTACTAGTCAACGCGAGAAGCAAGGGATGGCGTTACTAGTCACAGCGAGAAGCAAGAGATGACGTTACTACACACAGCGAGAAGCAAGGGATGGCGTTACTATAGTCAACGCGAGAAGCAAGAGATGGCGTTACTATAGTCAACGCGAGAAGCAAGAGATGACGTTACTATAGTCAACGCGAGAAGCAAGAGATGACGTTACTATAGTCAACGCGAGAAGCAAGGGATGGCGTTACTAGTCACAGCGAGAAGCAAGAGATGACGTTACTATAGTCAACGCGAGAAGCAAGAGATGACGTTACTAGTCACAGCGAGAAGCAAGAGATGACGTTACTAGTCACAGCGAGAAGCAAAAGATGGCATTACTATAGTCAACGCGAGAAGCAAGAGATGACGTTACTAGTCACAGCGAGAAGCAAGAGATGACGTTACTAGTCACAGCGAGAAGCAAGAGATGGCGTTACTATAATCAACGCGAGAAGCAAGAGATGACGTTACTAGTCACAGCGAGAAGCAAGAGATGACGTTACTAGTCACAGCGAGAAGCAAGAGATGGCGTTACTATAGTCAACGCGAGAAGCAAGAGATGGCGTTACTAGTCACAGCGAGAAGCAAGAGATGGCGTTACTTGTCACAGCGAGAAGCAAGAGATGACGTTACTAGTCACAGCGAGAAGCAAGAGATGACGTTACTAGTCACAGCGAGAAGCAAGAGATGACGTTACTAGTCACAGCGAGAAGCAAGAGATGGCGTTACTATAGTCAACGCGAGAAGCAAGAGATGACGTTACTAGTCACAGCGAGAAGCAAGAGATGACGTTACTATAGTCACAGCGAGAAGCAAGAGATGACGTTACTAGTCACAGCGAGAAGCAAGAGATGGCGTTACTATAGTCAACGCGAGAAGCAAGAGATGACGTTACTATAGTCAACGCGAGAAGCAAGAGATGGCGTTACTAGTCACAGCGGGAAGCAAGAGATGGCGTTACTAGCCACAGCGAGAAGCAAGAGATGACGTTACTAGTCACAGCGAGAAGCAAGAGATGACGTTACTAGTCACAGCGAGAAGCAAGAGATGACGTTACTAGTCACAGCGAGAAGCAAGAGATGACGTTACTAGTCACAGCGAGAAGCAAGAGATGGCGTTACTATAGTCAACGCGAGAAGCAAGAGATGACGTTACTAGTCACAGCGAGAAGCAAAAGATGGCGTTACTATAGTCAACGCGAGAAGCAAGAGATGACGTTACTAGTCACAGCGACAAGCAAGAGATGACGTTACTAGTCACAGCGAGAAGCAAGAGATGACGTTACTAGTCACAGCGAGAAGCAAGAGATGACGTTACTAGTCACAGCGAGAAGCAAGAGATGACGTTACTAGTCACAGCGAGAAGCAAGAGATTACGTTACTAGTCACAGCGAGAAGCAAGAGATGACGTTACTAGTCACAGCGAGAAGCAAGAGATGACGTTACTAGTCACAGCGAGAAGCAAGAGATGACGTTACTAGTCACAGCGAGAAGCAAGAGATGACGTTACTAGTCACAGCGAGAAGCAAGAGATGGCGTTACTATAGTCACAGCGAGAAGCAAGAGATGACGTTACTATAGTCAACGCGAGAAGCAAGAGATGACGTTACTAGTCACAGCGAGGAGCAAGAGATGGCGTTACTAGTCACAGCGAGAAGCAAGAGATGACGTTACTAGTCACAGCGAGAAGCAAGAGATGACGTTACTAGTCACAGCGAGAAGCAAGAGATGACGTTACTAGTCACAGCGAGGAGCAAGAGATGGCGTTACTAGTCACAGCGAGAAGCAAGAGATGACGTTACTAGTCACAGCGAGAAGCAAGAGATGACGTTACTAGTCACAGCGAGAAGCAAGAGATGACGTTACTAGTCACAGCGAGAAGCAAGAGATGACGTTACTAGTCACAGCGAGAAGCAAGAGATGACGTTACTAGTCACAGCGAGGAGCAAGAGATGGCGTTACTAGTCACAGCGAGAAGCAAGAGATGACGTTACTAGTCACAGCGAGAAGCAAGAGATGACGTTACTAGTCACAGCGAGAAGCAAGAGATGGCGTTACTAGTCACAGCGAGAAGCAAGAGATGACGTTACTAGTCACAGCGAGAAGCAAGAGATGACTTTACTAGTCACAGCGAGAAGCAATAGATGACGTTACTAGTCACAGCGAGAAGCAAGAGATGACGTTACTAGTCACAGCGAGAAGCAAAAGATGGCGTTACTATAGTCAACGCGAGAAGCAAGAGATGGCGTTACTATAGTCAACGCGAGAAGCAAGAGATGGCGTTACTATAGTCACCGCGAGAACCAAATTTTCTGTGTCGCGCACAGGTCAGATTGACGGACTTTGCTGAAATTTTAAGTCAACACCCGTGACCACTAAACCAGATGCTGTTAAA
>OX246739.1:53846076-53921137 GCA_945910005.1 Isoperla grammatica | reverse complement strand
TTTTTCAACTTATATTTATTGTAATTGGGGAAGTTTCTCATCAAACATATATACAATTATAAACGCATATAGAAATATAATCATTATTTACAGTTCATTTCCATATATCTACACGGAAATTTATATAGATTCACATTATTCCACATATCTTTCGATTTGACGTCTCCTGACGAACTCGTATCACATAATTAAATCTTAAAACAATGTATGATGGACGTAACAAGCCAACAAAGGACGTTTTAATCACGTTAACGACTCTGTTAGCTTTAATAAAAAACGGCAAAGTCTCCAATTACAAAGCAAAAATTACGTTTGATTATGGATAAAGCCCGTGATGGCCGGTGACGCAAATGAGCTTTTGTTCGGGAATTCCGTTACAGGATTGGCTGCTGAATTTTTTCGTTGTTGTAGACTGTACGATTCAGTGGTTGGGGGAGTTTTAATTTAATAATGAATCAGATAACTCTTGCACGAGTATCGAATTAACATTACGGGATCCCATCAAACTGCCATGCAATTTTGCGAAAATTCAATTACAACAAAATCTATTAATTAAACATAAGGCTATCATAACTGGAATCTAAACTTCAAACACAAAACCACTTTCTAATAAATGATGTAAATAATCTCGGATGAAAAGTAAATACAAAATAACAACATAACATAAAACATATTATTTCTTCGATTGTTAGCGATACATCTTATCAAAATTGCATGGCCGGAGATTTGGTTCTGGAGGATATGGCGACATATCTGACAATTCTCACTCATAACTGAAAGTGTGATAGTGTTGCAAGTTTCAATAGTTTCTTGTCAGTTTACATCAAAGATCTCAGACTTGATTAGCCGGAGAGTACATACGTTGCCGGACTCAATCTTTGTTTGTAGCTGATGTTTTGAGTATATCCATTTAATGTACTACGTCCACATGTGTCAATATTATCATATCCCAATTATGTCAGTATTATTTTAACTGTGACTATTTTGTTGTGTGTAGATACTGACGCACGCTGATTACTGGTATGGCTAACGGTCCTTCTATTCGTATCGGTCTATCGGCTACTGGTATGGCTAACGGTCCTCCTATTCGTATCGGTCTATCGGCTACTGGTATGGCTAACGGTCCTCCTATTCGTATCGGTCTATCGGCTACTGGTATGGCTAACGGTCCTCCTATTCGTATCGGTCTATCGGCTACTGGTATGGCTAACGGTCCTCCTATTCGTATCGGTCTATCGGCTACTGGTATGGCTAACGGTCCTTCTATTCGTATCGGTCTATCGGCTACTGGTATGGCTAACGGTCCTCCTATTCGTATCGGTCTATCGGCTACTGGTATGGCTAACGGTCCTTCTATTCGTATCGGTCTATCGGCTACTGGTATGGCTAACGGTCCTTCTATTCGTATCGGTCTATCGGCTACTGGTATGGCTAACGGTCCTCCTATTCGTATCGGTCTATCGGCTACTGGTATGGCTAACGGTCCTCCTATTCGTATCGGTCTATCGGCTACTGGTATGGCTAACGGTCCTCCTATTCGTATCGGTCTATCGGCTACTGGTATGGCTAACGGTCCTTCTATTCGTATCGGTCTATCGGCTACTGGTATGGCTAACGGTCCTCCTATTCGTATCGGTCTATCGGCTACTGGTATGGCTAACGGTCCTCCTATTCGTATCGGTCTATCGGCTACTGGTATGGCTAACGGTCCTCCTATTCGTATCGGTCTATCGGCTACTGGTATGGCTAACGGTCCTCCTATTCGTATCGGTCTATCGGCTACTGGTATGGCTAACGGTCCTCCTATTCGTATCGGTCTATCGGCTACTGGTATGGCTAACGGTCCTCCTATTCGTATCGGTCTATCGGCTACTGGTATGGCTAACGGTCCTTCTATTCGTATCGGTCTATCGGCTACTGGTATGGCTAACGGTCCTCCTATTCGTATCGGTCTATCGGCTACTGGTATGGCTAACGGTCCTTCTATTCGTATCGGTCTATCGGCTACTGGTATGGCTAACGGTCCTTCTATTCGTATCGGTCTATCGGCTACTGGTATGGCTAACGGTCCTCCTATTCGTATCGGTCTATCGGCTACTGGTATGGCTAACGGTCCTCCTATTCGTATCGGTCTATCGGCTACTGGTATGGCTAACGGTCCTCCTATTCGTATCGGTCTATCGGCTACTGGTATGGCTAACGGTCCTTCTATTCGTATCGGTCTATCGGCTACTGGTATGGCTAACGGTCCTCCTATTCGTATCGGTCTATCGGCTACTGGTATGGCTAACGGTCCTCCTATTCGTATCGGTCTATCGGCTACTGGTATGGCTAACGGTCCTTCTATTCGTATCGGTCTATCGGCTACTGGTATGGCTAACGGTCCTCCTATTCGTATCGGTCTATCGGCTACTGGTATGGCTAACGGTCCTCCTATTCGTATCGGTCTATCGGCTACTGGTATGGCTAACGGTCCTTCTATTCGTATCGGTCTATCGGCTACTGGTATGGCTAACGGTCCTCCTATTCGTATCGGTCTATCGGCTACTGGTATGGCTAACGGTCCTCCTATTCGTATCGGTCTATCGGCTACTGGTATGGCTAACGGTCCTCCTATTCGTATCGGTCTATCGGCTACTGGTATGGCTAACGGTCCTCCTATTCGTATCGGTCTATCGGCTACTGGTATGGCTAACGGTCCTTCTATTCGTATCGGTCTATCGGCTACTGGTATGGCTAACGGTCCTTCTATTCGTATCGGTCTATCGGCTACTGGTATGGCTAACGGTCCTTCTATTCGTATCGGTCTATCGGCTACTGGTATGGCTAACGGTCCTCCTATTCGTATCGGTCTATCGGCTACTGGTATGGCTAACGGTCCTCCTATTCGTATCGGTCTATCGGCTACTGGTATGGCTAACGGTCCTCCTATTCGTATCGGTCTATCGGCTACTGGTATGGCTAACGGTCCTTCTATTCGTATCGGTCTATCGGCTACTGGTATGGCTAACGGTCCTCCTATTCGTAACGGTCTATCGGCTACTGGTCGGGCCATCGGTTCCCGAATCATTGTATTCTATTTACTTAGTATGTAATGTTTGTCCTATTCATTTAAAAAACTGGAATGAAGGAAATATGGGGGTTTTCATCTCCATATATTATCCACAAATCTAATCGATTTGTTAACACGTAGTATGGAAAGATCATCCTGATTATTATGAATACACCATATCAAGTATCTGTGAAGACCTAACATTGTACCATTCATGTATTGCTTGTGCTTAAATACTATCATAAGTGTGTGTGTGTTTAGTACTAGGCGAATACCCTTCTAAAAGTGAAGATCCACCTAAAGGGTTACAGGTGGGGTAAATCGGCTCAGTCCCTGCTTATAAGCGCCGGTCACTTCTGTCGATAAGCTAGCACAGTAGTTAGCAGTAGTAATTAACAGCCCAAATAGGCTACCATGAGTGGGCAGATGTGTGAAGTATCGCCAGTGAGTCGTTCAGGATTATTGCTAGGCGCAGATTATGTCTCCAACTCAGTCACCCCACCCACACTCAAGACAAGCAGCAGGATAGGTCTCAGCTGCCGGACACAAAAACAATCTCAAGACTATAATTGCCTGGAAAACATTTTCGGTTTTCATTCGGCGGTTTGGTTTGATAACACGTTCCAATTTTATTTAGGTATTTTCTTATCCAGTAGGGCTCATATGTATTAAATTATTACACATTTGTAATATTGTATTATTATCCAGAGAAGTTAGGATGTCTAAATTGTGAGTTCTGGTAAACGGATTTTTGCTTGAAAGTTTGTGTTTCCAAGCTTATTTGCATTATTGTGTATAATTATGCTAAATTCCCTTATGTTCAGACAAAATATTTTACTGTCAAACTAAATACTTGTAGCGTAATTAGACCAGCTGTGGTTTCTTTTGAAAATTTTCCTGTGACTGTGAGATAGGCCCTAGACTCCACCTTGCCGTTCAAAGGCTTAGAAGTCACACCCAATACACATATGGTTACGCTAATTCTGCATGATATAATCTAGACACAAGTTTTAGTTTTTCATAAGAAACCTGCCCAGGAACAATATTCTTCTGGTGACTAACTAGGTAGTTTGGTATATGGATAGCTGGAACTGGAAATAAGGTACGAGGCCTTTTAGTATATGAATCAATGAGAGCATATGCCTTGTGACTGAGGAAAATCTCGGCAAAACCACTTATTCAGGAATCAGGATTGCCGGCAGCGGGTATCGAATCACCGGGTTACATGATTATATCTCGTGTGTTAGCACTAGGCCATCTTTATCGGTAGGACTACAATGTAGACTTAATGGTGATTTTGGAATGAATAATTTAATAACATTTATAGAATAGTTATGACTGGTAATCTACCTGAAACCATTTGTTATCCGTTAAAGCTTTGAGATGGAAATTATTTGGGCGAAGTATCTTTATAATTGAGGTACTGTATGGGTTTATATTGAAAATCGCCATTTCTTATTTTGTAAACATTTATGTCTTGATTTATGCGTCTGAAAAAACTTGTATTAAACATTTACAAATTAAAAACAAGAAGTTTTAAAAGTACATCAAGTGTCTGGAGGCCACACAGCGTAACAGGTGCTCCTTGAGAACAATTTAGTGCATGCAAATTCAATTTCATATCGTTTTTAAAAGCAATTCCATTATACAAAGTATGCTAGAAAAATGAAATTTAGGAATACCAAATATTTACCTTTATTCTGATTTGGGGTGGTTGAAGAGGAGGGTTGTGATTTGACCCCCCCTCTAGTCATACACAATGTCCAACAGAAACATACGAAAAATGATTGATGTATCTAGTTAGCACGTTCAAACAATGTTTATCTATCCCGATATGTACAGTGTACACGTCTATGTTTATCTTATTAGTTTGAGTCTGAGGAGCGGTAAAGTAGCTGAATAGAGAAGTAGACCCCTTGAGCTCGTGAATTATTCGTCGAATAAATTGTACCGCAAGCCTAGGGCGCATGCGTTGTGTTGCGCGGTGTTGACTTGGTTGCTCTCATGTGGTAGGGTTCCATGTACGGCTCTAATAAGCCCGCGCACCCTACTTGAGGGGATGTAAATGCAAGGTTTGATTAATGGCATCACTATTGCAATATAGCAGGGACTTTACTGTACGCCAATTAGTATTATTCTATCCAACACTAGCATATTAATCAAACCGAGCAGATGTTATTGTGAGGTTAAGTAAACACTGCGCCCTATACAATCGCGTGCTTGTATTTTCAGTTATGTAGTTATATTGAATTGCACATGAAAATCGCCAGAGAATACTTTGCTCTAAGCCCTTCCTCTTTTTAATGGTTTTTGCAAAGAGGATCCGAGAAACGATGCATATTGGAAGAGCGGCTTAAGCTTCAATAGCAAACTATAACTAATTATGCCATGACTTGTATATGAATGAGAAGGATTTTACATTGTGGAGTTTTATTCGTCTGAAAGTTTACTTAACAAAAAACACATACAAAATCCCAAAACATGATCGATTATGTGGTTGACGAATAATGTAAATGTTAATGTGAAAACATCAGTGCGTAGCTGACTGCTGTTGAAACGCGAAAGTTTCGAACACGCAGCTAAACGAATATAATTACATAAAACCCTCCTTAAAATATTTTAATTGATATGTGAAGTTAGTTTAGCCGTGTAACGTGTCTGTTGCTTGGTAGGTAGCAACGATATCAACAGACTGCTGACGTGATAATGGCGTGCATAATTGCAATTATGATACAACAAAGTGAACACAGCAACAACATGCAACGTGTTCAGGGCAGCGAGATTCGGTGTATTATGCTGTTTTCGTCTAGACTGCATTAGTTTCGCTTCGTTATGTTTTTACGGTTGCATGTGGTATCGTGGTTAATTTTGGTAGCTTCAGCTATTGCGACTTGAACTTATTTTTGCAAGTTTTCCATTCATAAAATGTAAACTTGAAGTACACAATTTGTCTCTTTTCATCTATATTACAAATAAAATATTCCGAGTTTTGAAATTGTGAAAGTTTTATGCGACATATTTATTCTAACGCCATTATAAATTAGGTCGACCGGTGGGACTTTCTGCTTGTTAAGGAAAGTTCACTATCTAGATCATGTGATTCCCAACCGTTTTTGACTCAAGGTACCCCAAGCCTACATTCAGTAGACACGCGGCACTCCCCCCCCCATAACGCCCACGTCCAAGACCAATAATTTTAAAAATATATGAGAATTGTAATAAATCAACACTTCGTTAATTTAATGAAATATTAAACTATTGTAAAACCACGTAGCTACTTATAAGTGTATGCTTTTTTGTAAATATAGTAATAATTTGACGTGTTCTACACAATTTGTACAAATTTGTAATGGAAACTAAATAAATGAATATGAATATAGCTAGGCTCAGTAAGAAATATAGTCTGGACGTTTTTTTGCAAATGTCTTTGATTTGTGTCCGGATAATGGACAAACATACTCTCATTTCCTCTTCGACTGATAGCAGCCTTTCCCTTTGCTAAAACCCCTATATCACACACATATGACGTTGAAAACTGCAGCAAAAATATTTTATCCTGGTTCCTGGATGTTTGAGGGCGGTGGAAGGTGACTGGTACGTGTGTTTGTGCTGTAGTACATAACGTTGAAATATTATGTTTGCGAAAATTCACTAATGGTCAGACTATTATAAAAGTGGTTTTGTTTGTACTATCAATGAAAATAATTACTTTGTTTTATTTTCAAAATGTTCAAAATACTCAAAATACTCCCAATTGGTTAGCCCGTCATTGTTGTTCGTTGTGTAGACCTACGTCATTGTGGCCGTTGTGACTCACATGAATACTCCTAATTGGTTAGCACGTCATAGTTGTTCGTTGTGTAGACCTACGTCATTGTGGCCGTTGTGTCGTCACATGAATACTCCCAATTGGTTATCCCGTCATTGTTGTTCATTGTGTAGACCTACGTCATTGTGGCCGTTGTGTCATCACATGAATACTCCCAATTGGTTAGCCCGTCATAGTTGTTCGTTGTGTAGACCTACGTCATTGTGGCCGTTGTGTCGTCACATGAATACTCCCAATTGGTTAGCACGTCATTGTTGTTCATTGTGTAGACCTACGTCATTGTGGCCGTTGTGTCGTCACATGAATACTCCCAATTGGTTAGTACGTCATTGTTGTTCATTGTGTAGACCTACGTCATTGTGGCCGTTGTGTCGTCACATGAATACTCCCAATTGGTTAGCACGTCATTGTTGTTCATTGTGTAGACCTACGTCATTGTGACCGTTGTGTCGTCACATGAATACTCCCAATTGGTTAGTACGTCATAGTTGTCCGTTGTGTAGACCTACGTCATTGTGGCCGTTGTGTCGTCACATGAATACTCCTAATTGGTTAGCACGTCATTGTTGTTCATTGTGTAGACCTACGTCATTGTGGCCGTTGTGTCGTCACATGAATACTCCTAATTGGTTAGTACGTCATTGTTGTTCATTGTGTAGACCTACGTCATTGTGGCCGTTGTGTCGTCACATGAATACTCCGAATTGGTTAGTACGTCATTGTTGTTCATTGTGTAGACCTACGTGATCTTGTTCAATTATCCAGTTAAAAATTCTGCTTTACAAAAATGGTATATTTTACTTTACTTTGTATGTGTACTTGTTTCTCCCTTAGCTTCCCCAAGTTCAAGTAAACATGCAGGCCCATGTCTCGGAAAGTTAGTTAATTTACTTTCCAATCATAGGTCGGCCTACGTCACGCACACTGATCTACCATCTCTCCTCAATCTGCGTCTTCTCCCTCCCTCCCTTCCTCCCTTCCATCAATTGAGATCTATCGAGTGAGCTAGGCCCTCCCAACATCTCTCCGTTATCTGTACTGCTTGTGATTTACCTTCCACACGGCCTGTCCACTTCACTTCCACTTCTCGCCTTTCTACCTGGCCGCTCAATCGCACGGTGGTTCTAAAAAAAGTTACTACTTTACTCAACATTAAAGCTGCAGGGTGGTCCCAGTATTAAGACTAGTCGACTCAAATAGCTTTATAAGCGTGATTTTTTCACTTCAAAATTCAAAATTTTCAAAAAGTTTGAAATAGTGTTGGGTTTACTTGCCAAACAATGGATACAAAATTTATTGCGTTTCGATCAAATTGTACAATTCTAATAATACTTTAAGTCGTCTAACTTGATCCAGACGCAATCTATTTTGAATCCTTAATTTGATTTTGAATATACGTGGATCTTGAAAGCCTTGCATGCATCGTACCAAAAACAAAAATGTTGAATGTCATTTTGCAATATAGCAACGTTAAATAATGGCATTCTGATCATATTTCAAGGCTGCTGCTAGATAAAAATAGTGAGATCAGCCTTTTGTGGTCTGTCACGCGAAACTGTATGAAAATATTTGAATTTATGCAGGATTACGACCCCCCCACCCACACACACATTATTCTGTTCCGTCAATGTAGTCTACACGTCATGTAGTCTACACGTCATGTAGTCTACATGTCATGTAGTCTACACGTCATGTAGTCTACACGTCATGAGGTTACACGTCATGTAGTCTACACGTCATGTAGTCTACATGTCATGTAGTCTACACGTCATGTAGTCTACACGTCATGTAGTCTACACGTCATGTAGTCTACACGTCATGTAGTCTACACGTCATGTAGTCTACACGTCATGTAGTCTACACGTCATGTAGTCTACACGTCATGTAGTCTACACGTCATGTAGTCTACACGTCATGTAGTCTACACGTCATGTAGTCTACACGTCATGTAGTCTACACGTCATGTTGTCTACACGTCATGTAGTCTACACGTCATGTAGTCTACACGTCATGTAGTCTACACGTCATGTAGTCTACACGTCATGTAGTCTACACGTCATGTAGTCTACACGTCATGTAGTCTACACGTCATGTAGTTTACACGTCATGTAGTCTACACGTCATGTAGTTTACACGTCATGTAGTCTACACGTCATGTAGTCTACACGTCATGTAGTCTACACGTCATGTAGTCTACACGTCATGTAGTCTACACGTCATGTAGTCTACACGTCATGTAGTCTACACGTCATGTAGTCTACACGTCATGTAGTCTACACGTCATGTAGTCTACACGTCATGTAGTCTACACGTCATGTAGTCTACACGTCATGTAGTCTACACGTCATGTAGTCTACACGTCATGTAGTCTACACGTCATGTAGTCTACACGTCATGTAGTCTACACGTCATGTAGTCTACACGTCATGTAGTCTACACGTCATGTAGTCTACACGTCATGTAGTCTACACGTCATGTAGTCTACACGTCATGTAGTCTACACGTCATGTAGTCTACACGTCATGTAGTCTACACGTCATGTAGTCTACACGTCATGTAGTCTACACGTCATGTAGTCTACACGTCATGTAGTCTACACGTCATGTAGTCTACACGTCATGTAGAACCCCCGATGACTGTCGGTTAAAATTGCTTTAAAATATACAAAAAGTAAACGAAAACATGTTATCACCTCATTGTGATTGTTCCGTTGTTTGAATACACATTGAATTAGTAATTTGCTTTACTTGTTGTTGCAACACACCTATCACAATTAAATCAATTGGGAAAATGGAAACATTACTTGAAACAGAGAAACATTTGTAAGGAAGATCAATATATTCTCTAGGAGATGAAACGTTGTGGTTTACGTTTTTAAAGCATTTTGAAGCAATTTGAAGTGATTTTAACCGACTGAAATCGGGAGTTCTGCAGGGAAGTTCCTCATACAGCCTCATATCCTCCTCATAAGCCTCATATCCTCCTCATACAGCCTCATATCCTGCTCATACAGCCACATATCTTCCTCATACAGCCTCATATCCTCCTCATACAGCCTCATATCCTGCTCATACAGCCTCATATCTTCCTCATACAGCCTCATATCCTCCTCATACAGCCTCATATCCTCCTCATACAGCCTCATATCCTCCTCATACAGCATCATATCCTCCTCATACAGCATCATATCCTCCTCATACAGCATCGTATCCTCCTCATACAGCATCATATCCTCGTCATACAGCCTCATATCCTCCTCATACAGCCTCATATCCTCCTCATACAGCCTCATATCCTCCTTATACAGCCTCATATCCTCCTCATACAGCCTCGTATCCTCCTCATACAGCCTCATATCCTCCTCATACAGCCTCATATCCTCCTCATACAGCATCATATCCTCCTCATACAGCATTATATCCTCGTCATACAGCCTCATATCCTCCTCATACAGCCTCATATCCTCCTCATACAGCCTCATATCCTCCTCATACAGCCTCATATCCTCCTAATACAGCCTCATATCCTCCTAATACAGCCTCATATCCTCCTCATACAGCCTCATTACCTCCTCATACAGACTCATATCCTCCTCATACAGCCTCATATCCTCCTCATACAGCCTCATATCCTCCTCATACAGCCTCATATCCTCCTCATACAGTCTCATATCCTCCTCATACAGCCTCGTATCCTCCTCATACAGCCTCATATCCTCCTCATACAGTCTCATATCCTCCTCATACAGCCTCGTATCCTCCTCATACAGCCTCATATCCTCCTCATACAGCCTCGTATCCTCCTCATACAGTCTCATATCCTCCTCATACAGCCTCGTATCCTCCTCATACAGCCTCATATCCTCCTCATACAGTCTCATATCCTCCTCATACAGCCTCATAATATCCTCCTCATACAGCCTCATAACCTCCTCATACAGCCTCATATCCTCCTCATACAGCCTCATATCCTCCTCATACAGCCTCGTATCCTCCTCATACAGCCTCATATCCTGCTCATACAGCCTCATAACCTCCTCAAACAGCCTCATATCCTCCTCATACAGCCTCGTATCCTCCTCATACAGCCTCATATCCTCCTCATACAGCCTCATATCCTCCTCATACAGTCTCATATCCTCCTCATACAGCCTCGTATCCTCCTCATACAGCCTCGTATCCTCCTCATACAGCCTCATATCCTCCTCATACAGTCTCATATCCTCCTCATACAGCCTCGTATCCTCCTCATACAGCCTCATATCCTCCTCATACAGTCTGATATCCTCCTCATACAGCCTCATATCCTCCTCACACAGCCTCATAACCTCCTCATACAGCCTCATATCCTCCTCATACAGCCTCATATCCTCCTCATACAGCCTCATATCCTCCTCATACAGCCTCGTATTCTCCTCATACAGCCTCATAACCTCCTCATACAACCTCATATCCTCCTCATACAGCCTCATACAGCCTCCTCATACAGCCTCATATCCTCCTCATACAGCCTCATATCCTCCTCATACAGCCTCCTCATACAGCCTCATATCCTCCTCATACAGCCTCATATCCTCCTCATACAGCCTCATATCCTTCTCATACAGCCTCGTATCTTTCTCATACAGCCACATATCCTCCTCATACAGCCTCCTCATACAGCCTCATATCCCCCTCTTCATACAGCCTCATATCCTCCTCATACAGCCTCATATCCTCCTCATACAGCCTCATATCCTCCTCATACAGCCTCATATCCTCCTCATACAGCCTCCTCATACAGCCTCATATCCTCCTCATACAGCCTCATATCCTCCTCATACAGCCTCATATCCTCCTCATACAGCCTCATATCCTCCTCATACAGCCTCATATCCTCCTCATACAGCCTCATATCCTTCTCATACAGCCTCGTATTTTTCTCATACAGCCACATATCCTCCTCATACAGCCCCCTCATACAGCCTCATATCCTCTTCATACAGCCTCATATCCTCCTCATACAGCCTCCTCATACAGCCTCATATCCTCCTCATACAGCCTCATATCCTCCTCATACAGCCTCATATCCTCCTCATACAGCCTCATATCTTCCTCATACAGCCTTATAGACTCATACAGCCTCGTATCCTCCTCATACAGCCTCATATCCTCCTCATACAGCCTCATATCCTCCTCATACAGCCTCGTATCCTCCTCATACAGCCTCATAGCCTCCTCATTGAGCCTAATAGCCTCCTCATACAGCCTCATAGCATCCTCATACAGCTTCATAGCCTCCTCATAAAGACTCGTAGCCTCCTCATACAGCCTCATAGCCTCCTCATACAGCTTTATAGCCTCCTCATAAAGCCTCATAGCCTCCTCATACAGCCTCATAGCTTCCTCATACAGCTTCATAGCCTCCTCATAAAGCCTCATAGCCTCCTCATACAGCCTCATAGCCTCTTCATACAGCTTCATAGCCTCCTCATACAGCCTCATAGCCTCCTCATACAGCTTCATAGCCTCCTCATAATGCCTCATAGCCTCCTCATACAGTCTCATATCCTCCTCATACAGCCTCATATCCTCCTCATACAGCTTCATAGCCTCCTCATAATGCCTCATAGCCTCCTCATACAGTCTCATATCCTCCTCATACAGCCTCATATCCTCCTCATACAGCCTCATATCCTCCTCATACAGCCTCCTCATACAGCCTGCAACATATTGACACATGCGAGCCTACGCGCCTCTATCTTGTGCTGACAGATCTAATGTAAACAAACAATTCATACCTCTCAGGCACCCTTACGTGAGGCAGGAAATGTAGCAGTGGCATCTATTGAAAAGTATCTGAAAGGGTGTCCGAAATCCTCATTCCTCGTATTTGACATCAGAGGCAACTTTTACACTTACCATCAGCTGTCAATAACTAACTACATGCCATGCCGACGATCAAGCGAGAGAGCCCAATTCGAATGGTAGCGATGTCACCTCGGAGGATAGATTCGTGGTAAACTATATCGACTAATATATGGAAGTCTATTATTCTATTAATAGTCCAACAGTTGTATCGAAGATAGACACACACAATTTTAAAATGGTACCAAGGTCACTTACTTTAAAAACCGGTGAATTTTTGAAGTATAGTTCCTACTCCTTCCTCATACTGAGACCGAGAACAACAGTTGTCCTCGGTCTGAGGAGGGAGTACAAACTATATACTCCGAAAATTCACCGTTTTTTTAAAAGAAAATGACCTTGGTACCGTTTTAAAGTTGGGTGTGTGTATTTTTAACATTTATTGCGGGTCAATAAGTTTCTGAGTGCGACCCGTTATAACACAACAATACCAGGACGGGTAGGCCTTAAGTCCATTGCAGGCAAAGAACGATCTCAGGTATCAAGAAATCAACCCCCCCCCCCCCCTCGTTACCACCACCACTCGGCACGGGTGAGAGTGCTCGCGAGGCGTTGGAATGCGGTAGGCCGCATGACCAATTCATCCAGGTGTCAAAGCAACTTTTTAATGTAGTTAAAATGTTATAATTTCTCGTTTTATTTTCAAATATACAGTATTCATATTCTTCATATTCTTCTTCTTCTTCGTATTCATATTCATATTCATATATAGTAAACAGTAATCATAGTACATTAATGTAAAATAAACTTTGTATTTTTAAATTAACTTGAAGACTGCCTTAATTAAAGTAAGTTACAACTTGCTTTAGTTACGGCAGTTTTTAAGCTATTAAAAAAAAAATACAAAGTTTATTTACACATTAACGCACACATTACACATTACACATTATTACACATTATTTACACGTTTATTTTACATTAATTTTACGTGATTATTCCATATATTTGAAAATAAATGAGAAATTATAACATTTTAACTACATTAAAAAATTGCTTTCTTATCGATGACACCTGGATTGGCCCGGCGTGCTCCCGCGCGCCTAGACGAATGGGTCATGACTCATGACTCATGATGGTCATGCGGCCTATCGCATTCCAACGCCTCGCGAGCACTCTTACCCGTGCCAAATGGAGGTGGTATGAGCAGAGGAGATTTCTTGATACCTGCGATCGTTCTTTGCCTGTAATGGACTTTACATGAATTACTCCCACACGAAACAAGGCCTACCATTTTGTAGTCCCGAAGACAATCGCGTTGTCAAAAGCTTATTATTCATTTTGACATTAATTATAAACATTTTTCGTAGAAAACCTGCCCAGGCACAATCCAAGTCCTTCGTCAGGTGACTAACTAGGTATTGTGGTATTTGGAATAGTTGTGAAGGAATGTCTGAGGGTTGAAAGTGTGACTAAATGCCAGCATCGCCTTGTAAGTTGTGACTGAGAAGAGTACTGTTCATAATTGTAGTTGTGAAGGAATGTCCGAGGGTTGAAAGTGTGACTAAATGCCAGCATCGCTTTGTAAGTTGTGACTGAGAAGAGTTCATTATTGTAGTTGTGAAGGAATGTCCGAGGGTTGAAAGTGTGACTAAATGCCAGCATCGCCTTGTAAGTTGTGACTGAGGAGAGTTCATTATTGTAGTTGTGAAGGAATGTCCGAGGGTTGAAAGTGTGACTTAATCACAACATCACCTTAATTGTGATTGTGACTGAGGAGTGTTCATTATTAAACAACGATAGTTAACGAGCAAAGAGATCTAGCACATTGTTTTTATGTACGAATTTGTACGAATGCACATACAAACAGAAGTTAGTTATTTATGGGTATATAATATTCTAGTTATTTTGATGTTTAACTGCACGTGTTTTAATAGTGTTTGTCTATAATATTATATATTTAAAACATCGCAATTACCTCTTATTATGTCGAGAGCAAACTGTGTTGAGATACTCTTGGCATTTGCCCTAAACACAATTTACTATGTTGGTTCTATTGTAAATTCTAAACTAGGAAAACGCTCCGCGTTGCCAGATGAGCGATTTTTTTCAATGTAGGCTCTCAAATCAAATAAATCGTTTGCATATCATATTACTCTTTTAAAAAAAAAAATACCTTTATAATAAACATATGATTTTTTTACAAGATGGCGGATCAAGTTACATCCTTATAACTTAAGTATATTATTTCTTGATATGTTGCTAATAGATGCACGAAATATTATTCAAATCCGTTAAGAAGTTTTCTTTTAAGAAATTAAAACCTTCAAGTTGATGGATTTCCGCATAATTTCATTCGACCGTGGTCTACTCAATAGGCTCTAATTCATAAACTATTAAACCTATCAGTGTATGGAAAGTTTCATAATGTAGATACAGACTATATCTAAAATGTTATATTAATTAATCATACAATTACTCGCTTTTAAATCATAATAAAAGCTATTTAATTTGTCGTCCAAGTTCGTTGTTAACATTTGCATGTTTGCCGTGAAGGTCATTAAATATAACACGTCATTGTAGCTATTCTATGATAGCTATCAAAATTCCAAATACATAGTGAGAAAGGTCTGATTGCGTAAGCCATTTCGGTAGCATACTATGTGCATCTAACTTCAATGGTCCGCAAATGCGAATCATATCGGTGGAACACTGTAAAAACGAAGAAAACTACCGCCGTAAATAAACAATATTTGTTTATAACATGGCGGTTAAAGCTACAATTTTGAAACTCTTGTCGTGTGTTAGTACTATTGATGTGGACTTATAAATAAAAAATTATTTATATCGGTGTGTAAGTTTTAATTTAATTAAATAAATAACAAAACATGTGTTTCAGTTGTTAATTTTTTGTAGGTTGGCATCTTACGTCATTGTAGCCATTCTATGACAGCTATTGAAATTTCAAATAATATTGCATAGGTATTGTTACGTACGCTATGTTTGGTGTATACTATGTGCATCTAACTGCAATAGTCCGCAAATGCGAATCATATCGGTTGGACACTGTAAAAATGAAGAAATTATAGTAGTAAATAAACAATATTTTTTTATAACATGGCGGATAACCTTACAATTTTGAAACTTTTGTCAAGTGTTGGTATCGTTAATGGTAATCTACATGTGAAACATTATTTAAATCCGTATGTAAGTTTTCATTTAATTAAATAAATAAACAAATTTTATTTTTCAGCAATTAATTTTTTGTAGGTTGGTATCTTGACGAATTTTGCTGGTTATGTTAACAGCATCGAGTTTAGTGGTCCCGAACGTTGCCCGAAAATTTCAGCAAAATACGTCAATCCGTTTGACCTGTGCGCGACGAACAAAATTTAGCGCACATACACACACACACACAGACAAAGCGCCGATCGAGTTGTATGGAGAGATTCACTCCGCTTCGCTACGCTCATCTAATAATACCGACATTGATTTTAACGTCTTCTTTAATAGAGGCAATAATTAACCATTTGATTGTTACTAGGAAAACGCTCCGCGTTGAAAGATGAGCGATTTTTTCAATGTATCAAATCAATTAAATCATTTGCATATCATATTACTCTTTTTAAAAAAAATACCTTAATAATAAACATATGATTTTTTACAAGATGGCGGATCAAGTTACAACCTTATAATTTAAGTATATTATTTCTTGATATGTTGCTAATAAATGCACAAAATATTATTTGCATCCGTTAAGAAGTTTTCTTTAAAGAAATTAAAACCTTCAAGTTGATGGATTTCCGCATAATTTCATTCCACAGTGGTCTACTCCATAGGCTCTAATTCATAAACTATTAAACCTATCAGTGTATGGAAATATCCATAATATAGATACAGACTATATCTAAAATGCAATATTGTTTAATTGTACAATAACTCGCATTTAAACTATTATAATAGCTTTTTAAATTGTCGACCAAGTTTGTTGTTATTTTCTGCATGTTTGCCGTGAAAGTCATAAAACATAACACGTCATTGTAGCCATTATATGAGAGCTATCACAATTCCAAATACATAGTGAGAAAGGTCTGACTGCGTAAGCCATTTCGGCAGCATACTATGTGCATCTAACTTCAATGGTCCGCAAATGCGAATCATATCGGTGGAACACTGTAAAAACGAAGAAAATTACTGCAGTAAATAAATAATATTTGTTTATAACATGGCGGTTAAAGCTACAATTTGGAAACTGATGTCGAGTGTTGGTAGTATTGATGTGGACCTACATATAAAAAATCAATAATATCCGTGCGTAAGTTTTAATTTAATTAAATAAATAACAAAACATGTGTTTCAGTTGTTAATTTTTTGTAGGTTGGCATCTTATGTCATTGTAGCCATTTTATGACAGCTATCGAGATTCTAAATAATAGTGCATAGGTATTGTAACGTACGCTATTTTTGGTGTATACTATGTGCATCTAATTGCAAAAGTCCGCAAATGCGAATCATATCGGCGGAACACTGTAAAAATGAAGAAATTATTGTTGTAAATAAACAATATTTTTTTTAAAACATGGCGGATAAACGTAAAATTTTGAAATTATTGCCAATTGTTGGTACTGTTGATATAAACCTACATGTGAAACATTATTTAAATCCGTTTGTAAGTTTTCATTTAATTAAATAAATAAACAAATTTTATTTTTCAGTAATTAATTTTTTGCAGGTTGGCATCTTGACGAATTTTGCTGGTTATGTTAACAGCATCGAGTTTAGTGGTCACAAACGTTGCCCGAAAATGTCAGCCAAATACGTCAAGCCGTTTGACCTGTGCGCGACGAACAAAATTTAGCGCACATACATACATACACACACACATACACACAGACAAAGCGCCGATCGAGTTGTATGGAGAGATTCACTCCGCTTCGCTACGCTCATCTAATTATACTTACTTACGCCGTTAAAATGTAACTGTTATCTCTTGAGCCATATGAGGATAAGACCATATTGATGCAACAGTATAATTGCAGAAGTATTTGGCACGATCCGATCCGCCATCAATACGTTTCAAACTAAATGTAGTTGTAACTGGCAATGGCGTAAGAACTAGAAACTAGGTCACATTGAGGAATAAAAAGAACTCTAGGCGTTAAAAATACAACGATACGCTACAATTTTCTTGCATGTAAATATTACTTTTGTGCATTATAGGTTTTTATATTTCACTTTGAAAACCTTATTTCTTCGGTACACATCAACAAACAAAATAACCTGTCTTCTGTTGTGCCAAACAACGTTTTTATCAATTTTTTTCAATAAGTTCCACTTGAATGTTTGAATTCTATGGTTACATCTCCCTAAGATCGCTGCTGCTGTTGGTTTGTTTTTGCATCCATGAAGACGTGAGTTTTATGTTTTGTAAGTTCTTTGACGTCTTTAGAACTAGACGTTTATTAACAATGCTAATGTTGTATAACAAGAATAATAGTTTATTATTATGAGGTGTAGCAGGTGGTGCTAAAGAAACGTCAGATTTGCGAACTATTTTATCAAGACAGCGAGAAGTAGGTTAATGATCATTAATTGTGATTAAAAGTGTCTTAATTTGTTTGGTGTAAACTTTACTCTATCCCCCTTTCCAGCATGTTATTCTCATGTGTGTGAAAGTACGTCAAATAATATGGCTATTCTACAAATCTTAATGTTAGTATCTCTGCTCTCTTCTACCACTATTCACAAAATTATATGTTGTATTTATTCCTGTCTCACAGATTTTATCCTAAACGTTTACATCCCTTTCTGTATTTAATAGTCGGTCCTTAAAGTGTTTCTTCGTTTGTAAATACATCTAGTATATCTTCTCCTATCTCTGATAGTTATTGACTTCTCTAATACACAATTAATTACAATTACACAACAATTACAATTACAATTACAATACTTACACAATTATTGTTGCATGTTTCATATATACATTGCAATACGCCATTGTGTAAATACTCGTGTTATTATATTCTAAGACTAATCATCTGTCGTCTCCTGTGCAATAAAAATGATATTAATACGAATGAAATGAACACTGATTTCTACATAATGACATCCTTAGACTCACCAAGATTCAACCTTGAAAGTCGGTTCATATGTATCATCAAACACTTAACCTGGGCCCGTAGCCACAACGACAGTCCATGTCCCTCTTCAGGTGACTAGATATTGCAGTATTTGGAACAGTTTGGAGGGAATGAGCGATTTTTATTTTATCATTATTATTATTATTATTATTATTATTATTATTATTATTATTATTATTATTATTATTATTATTATTATTATTATTATTTTTATTGTTATTATTTTAATTATTATTATTATTATTATTATTATTATTATTATTATTATTATTATTATTATTATTATTATTATTATTATTATTATTATTATTATTATTATTATTATTATTATCATTATTATTAGTTTAATATTTGGTGTTTACCGACGTACTCTACAACTATGTAATATGACGTTGGGGGTGATTGGAGGAAAGGGGTTGCGCAGGACGTGGACTCCATTTCTTCAGGCTTCTCTACCTCGACTTGTCTGGCTATAGGGTGGCCGCGGCCCTGCCAGAAGCATACGCTTCCGCCGGCATAGCTCTCGGGATCACCAAAGCACGCAAACCGGCCCACCACGATAAGGCAGCGGTCTCTCGACAGGAAGTAATGTCCGAGAACTGTTAGTATGACTCAATCCCAGCATTCGCTAAAACCTCGGAAAAAGCCTTCAGTAAGGATTGCCGGTGGTCTTAACCCTCGACAGGAAGTAATGTCCAAGAACTGTTAGTATGACTCAATCACAGCATTCGCTAAAACCTCGGAAAAAGTCTTCAGTAAGGATTGCCGGTGGTCTTAACCCTCGACAGGAAGTAATGTCCAAGAACTGTTAGTATGACTCAATCACAGCATTCGCTAAAACCTCGGAAAAAGCCTTCAGTAAGGATTGCCGGTTGTCTTAACCCTCGACAGGAAGTAATGTCCAAGAACTGTTAGTATGACTCAATCCCAGCATTCGCTAAAACCTCGGAAAAAGCCTTCAGTAAGGATTGCCGGTGGTCTTAACCCTCGGCAGGAAGTAATGTCCAAGAACTGTTAGTATGACTCAATCCCAGCATTCGCTAAAACCTCGGAAAAAGCCTTCAGTAAGGATTGCCGGTGGTCTTAACCCTCGGCAGGAAGTAATGTCCAAGAACTGTTAGTATGACTCAATCACAGCATTCGCTAAAACCTCGGAAAAAGCCTTCAGTAAGGATTGCCGGTGGTCTTACCCTCGGCAGGAAGTAATGTCCTAGAACTGTTAGTATGACTCAATCACAGCATTCGCTAACACCTCGGAAAAAGTCCTCGGTCAGGATTGCCGGTGGTCTGAACCGGTGACGTCTCGAAGTCTCGTGTTTACCGCTGAGCCACCTCTGTCGGTTTGTGCAAGTATTCTTGGTTCTATTGAGGTTCACATAAGCTCTGCTAAACATGCAATTATTTGTACCTGAGGTTCTCTGAATTCATAACAAGCACTGAAATATCACGTATGAAACGGGAGCAACCCCGCTTGTGTAAAGAGCCCTGGGAGTGGGAACCACTTGTATGTCTAGACAAAGTCGATGAACTATCGATGAGGCGAATGCGAGATGTTTTCTGTAGGAGAAGTGAAAACGCTCACATTCTTTAGAATGTCGTTAAATCGAGCAACTACATTTAAATGTGTTTCAATTTTTATCAACTTCAAACTATACGATTGTGTGTTAGTGCCACGTGGTGTGCGCTCAAACCTCGAATATAATGGTTGGCATTAAATGGTCTGGTAGTGATTGTGGCACCACTGACGCTACTCTGCAGAACATTTTCATATAACCATGAGGTCAAAATTGTGAACGAAGGTATTTTTTATCAACCTTACTTTTACTTTTCCCACATGCACAACTATGAGTACTTTGGAAAGGAAACATTTTGTAACTCTTGAACAATATTTGATTTCATTTGACAAAATTAATATAAATAAACACTACTTTGTTCGAAAGAAGTAAAATAGACGATAATTAGTGTAGGTGGTTAAGAAATTTAAAAATTTTTACATTTTATCACCCCTGAATACATTTAAGAAGTATAGCTCAGCTCACTACATCAAAGACAATCTTTCTAGAATGAGTGATCTAAAGTCTCTTTAGGCAACCAAACACAGGCCTACACTTACCAGACGGCGTTTAGACTATACTACAATTTGGGCTATATCGATAATCCGTTTCTCCAGTATTTTACTTTTGTTATACATTATTGCAGGTTTCCTATAAATGTCTATCTTGTCATGCATTTTATAAATTTGTCTGGATAGTTTTGTCCGCTATGAGTCGGAACTTGCTACAAAATATAATACGTGCAATATCTAATACGTCTTTCGCAGAAAATTTGATATTGATATTTGTCACGTGGGGTAAATAATTTCGACGTAACTGTATCTTTCTTCCACGTACAGGTTTCTAATATTCCTTGCAGCGCATCTATGTTCTAATACTCTTACATGTTATTCAGCGCTAGGGAGACATATGAAACTTTCTTCGCATCAAGTTACTTTTAAACCTAAAGACTAACTTCCCATGTCTCGGTAGCTTCATCTATGTGAAAGTCTCGCTATTAAATTACTTCTTTGTGAGTTTAAAAAACCAAGTAAAGATTTCACGATATCGTTTGAAGAGTAGGTTATTAAATTCTGGGTTCTGGTGTTTAGTTGGAACTTTCTTCGTGGGGCTGTGTTGTATATTTTGCGTGGGGTGATTTTGTTTACAAATACAGGGAAAGCTAAGAAAGAACAATTTTCTTTCGTGTAAAAGAAAACTTCAAAGTGGTTAAACTTCTGCGACCACAAAATTCAAAATAATTTTTTTCATTGGTACGATGAACAGTCTGTGTGCTGCTTATACGTACTTGGTCCACGCTGAAGGTTGAGAAAGATAGAAACTCTACTACACTCAATGATTTAAAATTCGAAATTACCGTAATAAGAAAATATTGGGGTAGTCTTGTACATTTTTGACTTTGAATAATTTAAAACAAAAAATGTTGCTTTTAAAAGTTTCTGAGAATACCAATTTGAAGAATAAAATCACAATATATCCAGAAAGCTAATTGTTGGTCGCAAAAATTTGCAAGCTTCTGATTGGTCGTAGTTGTGGTAAATACAATTTGTCAGAAGGACACAATAATTGTATGGGCTTTGTTATAGCACAGCACCTTGACACTATGAAATACGGGCCAGCCCGTTGAAATGTTGGCATTTCCTTGCACTCGCTCATCTATGTGAGCTGACTTGTATGTGGTCTGTGAATTCGACATTTTGTATAACACATTATATGTATTATTTGTATCAGCTTGATCTCAAAATAGCCAATGTAAATAAAAGTGTAAAAATATCACAAATATACATACTGTAAATTACTTTGTGCAGGCACCAACTGCAGTTTTCTACAAAATATTGTGTTTGCGTCAACACGCCATGCCCACAAATATTGAGAACACAACTGACAGATATACAATAATATATCTGATACTAAAATTTAAATGAGACGTTCAGGTGTCACTGTGTTTTTAATGGAGTATGATAAACATCATTAAAATCCACTGGGCATTGCTTTTTAACTATTATTGTTTTCTACCACCTTCCTATAGAATGTTGTAACTGTTTGAATATGCAACAGACTTTACGACGGCGCAATAACTAATAAGTTTAGAGCTAAATGACTAATTCGCACTGTATATTTACTTTTTATTACTATTTTCTTTTACAAATAGTATTTTCAAATTTAATTATTATTATTATTATTATTATTATTATTATTATTATTATTATTATTATTATTATTATTATTATTATTATTATTAAATAACAAAATGAAGTACATTTAAATTTAATTTTTAAGCAGTTTCTAACAGCTATCGAACCACTCACCTAAACAAAACTCCAATGTTTCGTATTAGGCCGTAATTCAACAACTCAATTAAATGCCAACCCCGTCTGAATAATCCCATTCACTTGAAACACATTCATCTGAAAACAATATCATCCATCCACTATAAAGCAGGTTAGTCACCCCCCACGTTGGTCACACCTTATGCCCCCCACCCCCCACCCCCGACACGCAAACCGCATTAATATCGTCGAGTGTACAATGCGCTGCGAGTCAAAAGGCCGCTGGTATCAATGGGTCTCGGAACTTCTTGGGACAGGGGCGGTGAGCAGTGGTTGACTGCTGGCTGAGAGTGAGAACGCACTGAAGGGTATTGAGGCCGTGAAGTAAAGGGCAAAGAGTTATGGCTTTTGTATGATCCAATATATCGTGTGCGACAATGAATTTAGCTAGGGGCTAATTGAATAGGGTTTCAAGTATTGGAGTGATGCGGTGAAGTGTGGCCTGACGATCGCTCAGTTCAGACTAGGCGCATTGTCAAGTCTAATTGAAAGCATGAGATTGATGCTTTTAGTTGTTACGGAGTACTTGGATTCTTAAGGCGTTTCGTTGCAGGAATTTGATTTAAAACTGTTTAATTATTTGTAATCGAAGTTATTTAGAAGATCTATAATTATTTTTTATGTGGAAGAACCAATTTAAAGCCAACTTTTAGCTTGGATGTGGAAGGGGGAGAAGGAGAGCAAGGGGGAGGACAGTTCCTTATCTCTTGTTCTTGAAACGCACTATGTGTTCCCTCATGATTATACTATCAAAAGTTTTGCTAGACGTCGATTCCAAATCAAGCAGTTCGTAATAATGACAATTTGAGATACAAGATGGAAAAAATTAGCAATAGAATACGTTTACTCAAATCTTCACAAAACTAGGTTCTACATATTCATTTAGATTTACATAGTATGAAAATAATTTTATTTTTTAAACTCCTTGTGTTTATTTTTATCCAAGTTTCTACTATGTAGAATAAAACTGGCAATTAAGTTACGTGGTTTGTAAACATTCCCAGAGTACTCTCTGATATAACACGTGATAATTCATTAATATGATACTGTGGATAACTTCTAAACTTCTTTACGCATGGTTGCGTTCTTAAGATTTGTAATGATCATTGCTGGCATTGCAGATAGTTATAGTTATTTATAGAATCCACTCGTACATAACAATGATTAGGATACCCAGTGGCGTAATGCAAATTGCCGGCCCCGCCGCCGCTCCCCCCCCCCCCCCCCCCGCAAGAATCGTTTCGGGCCCCCTATATGGGGTTAATTAAGAGCCAAATCTATTACAAAACGAAATAGATTTTAACTTGATACCCCCACACAATAATCTCAAAATAAGCTAATTTAAAGTAAAGTACTTAATACATGCAGTAATATCACAAGAAGCAGTCTCGGCGACGAGCATTGTTGCGAGCAAAGCTATCAATTACGGCGTCCGTTTTCAACTGCTTGGCCTGCTCACAGTTCACACCCTATGCTGAGTATACTGAGAGAGCTTTTAGACTGTCTTGAGGCACTCTGCACTGCTGCTTCTCAAATAGTTTTTTTAAATTATTGTAAAATATAAAAGTGACTTCGAATAAGAAATAACATAAGGACTAGTGGCGTATCGAGGAATTCACAAGGGGGGAGGGGGGAGAGGGTTGAAGCATGTAAGGGGTCTGGGGTGAAAGTCCCAGCCGGGGGAGGTCAGTGCACCGACGGCGATTTTTTTTTCTTCATATATGACGTTTTACACGCCTGTAAACACGTTTCTAAATCGGACAAGGATGCAAGAGGGATACAAGGGCCCGTGGTAATATTTGGCCTAGGGAATAAGAAGATTTAATATATTTAGGATTCAATATAGTTTCTTATAGGCAGTGCCGATCGTAAGACAAGAGAAAAGAGGAACCCACCTCCATCCATAAGCCTTTTAAAATATATTTCTTCAAAATTGTCCCATTCCTCCAACTTCCTTCCCCGTATGGCCCCGGAGAAGAATAGGTCCCTATTGACAACATTTAAAATTTGATGACGAAAAAACAAGATCTTTACTTCTGGCGAACCGGGCCCCCCTACACAGCGGGCCCCCCCGCTTCGCGGGGGCGGTGGGGGTCTCCTTTACGCCACTGAGGATACCGATAGTATACATAGTTATTTATAGAATCCACTCGTATATAACATATGATTAGGATACCGATAGTATACATAGTTATTTATAGAATCCACTCGTACATAACATATGATTAGGATACCGATAGTATACATAGTTATTTATAGAATCCACTCGTACATAACATATGATTAGGATACCGATAGTATACATAGTTATTTATAGAATCCACTCGTACATAACATATGATTAGGATGCCGATAGTATACATAGTTATTTATAGAATCTACTCGTACATAACATATGATTAGGATACCGATAGTATACATAGTTATTTATAGAATCCACTCGTACATAACATATGATTAGGATACCGATAGTATACATAGTTATTTATAGAATCCACTCGTACATAACATATGATTAGGATACCGATAGTATACATGGTTATTTATAGAATCCACTCGTACATAACATATGATTAGGATGCCGATAGTATACATAGTTATTTATAGAATTCACTCGTACATAACATATGATTAGGATGCCGATAGTATACATAGTTATTTATAGAATCTACTCGTACATAACATATGATTAGGATACCGATAGTATACATAGTTATTTATAGAATCCACTCGTACATAACATATGATTAGGATGCCGATAGTATACATAGTTATTTATAGAATCTACTCGTACATAACATATGATTAGGATACCGATAGTATACATAGTTATTTATAGAATCCACTCGTACATAACATATGATTAGGATACCGATAGTATACATAGTTATTTATAGAATCCACTCGTACATAACATATGATTAGGATGCCGATAGTATACATAGTTATTTATAGAATCCACTCGTACATAACATATGATTAGGATACCGATAGTATACATAGTTATTTATAGAATCCACTCGTACATAACATATGATTAGGATGCCGATAGTATACATAGTTATTTATAGAATCCACTCGTACATAACATATGATTAGGATACCGATAGTATACATAGTTATTTATAGAATCCACTCGTACATAACATATGATTAGGATGCCGATAGTATACATAGTTATTTATAGAATCCACTCGTACATAACATATGATTAGGATACCGATAGTATACATAGTTATTTATAGAATCCACTCGTACATAACATATGATTAGGATGCCGATAGTATACATAGTTATTTATAGAATCCACTCGTACATAACATGATTAGGATGCCGATAGTATACATAGTTATTTATAGAATCTACTCGTACATAACATATGATTAGGATACCGATAGTATACATAGTTATTTATAGAATCCACTCGTACATAACATATGATTAGGATGCCGATAGTATACATAGTTATTTATAGAATCTACTCGTACATAACATATGATTAGGATACCGATAGTATACATAGTTATTTATAGAATCCACTCGTACATAACATATGATTAGGATACCGATAGTATACATAGTTATTTATAGAATCCACTCGTACATAACATATGATTAGGATGCCGATAGTATACATAGTTATTTATAGAATCCACTCGTACATAACATATGATTAGGATACCGATAGTATACATAGTTATTTATAGAATCCACTCGTACATAACATATGATTAGGATGCCGATAGTATACATAGTTATTTATAGAATCCACTCGTACATAACATATGATTAGGATACCGATAGTATACATAGTTATTTATAGAATCCACTCGTACATAACATATGATTAGGATACCGATAGTATACATAGTTATTTATAGAATCCACTCGTAAATAACATATGATTAGGATGCCGATAGTATACATGGTTATTTATAGAATCCACTCGTACATAACATATGATTAGGATACCGATAGTATACATAGTTATTTATAGAATCCACTCGTACATAACATATGATTAGGATACCGATAGTATACATAGTTATTTATAGAATCCACTCGTACATAACATATGATTAGGATGCCGATAGTATACATAGTTATTTATAGAATCCACTCGTACATAACATATGATTAGGATGCCGATAGTATACATAGTTATTTATAGAATCTACTCGTACATAACATATGATTAGGATACCGATAGTATACATAGTTATTTATAGAATCCACTCGTACATAACATATGATTAGGATGCCGATAGTATACATAGTTATTTATAGAATCCACTCGTACATAACATATGATTAGGATACCGATAGTATACATAGTTATTTATAGAATCCACTCGTACATAACATATGATTAGGATACCGATAGTATACATAGTTATTTATAGAATCCACTCGTACATAACATATGATTAGGATGCCGATAGTATACACAGTTATTTATAGAATCCACTCGTACATAACATATGATTAGGATGCCGATAGTATACATAGTTATTCTTAGAATCCACTCGTACATAACATATGATTAGGATACCGATAGTATACATAGTTATTTATAGAATCCACTCGTACATAACATATGATTAGGATGCCGATAGTATACATAGTTATTTATAGAATCCACTCGTACATAACATATGATTAGGATACCGATAGTATACATAGTTATATATAGAATCCACTCGTACATAACATATGATTAGGATACCGAAAGTATACATAGTTATTTATAGAATCCACTCGTACATAACATATGATTAGGATGCCGATAGTATACATAGTTATTTATAGAATCCACTCGTACATAACATATGATTAGGATACCGATAGTATACATAGTTATTTATAGAATCCACTCGTACATAACATATGATTAGGATACCGATAGTATACATAGTTATTTATAGAATCCACTCGTACATAACATATGATTAGGATACCGATAGTATACATAGTTATTTATAGAATCCACTCGTACATAACATATGATTAGGATGCCGATAGTATACATAGTTATTTATAGAATCTACTCGTACATAACATATGATTAGGATACCGATAGTATACATAGTTATTTATAGAATCCACTCGTACATAACATATGATTAGGATACCGATAGTATACATAGTTATTTATAGAATCCACTCGTACATAACATATGATTAGGATGCCGATAGTATACATAGTTATTTATAGAATCCACTCGTACATAACATATGATTAGGATACCGATAGTATACATAGTTATTTATAGAATCCACTCGTACATAACATATGATTAGGATACCGATAGTATACATAGTTATTTATAGAATCCACTCGTACATAACATATGATTAGGATGCCGATAGTATACATAGTTATATATAGAATCCACTCGTACATAACATATGATTAGGATGCCGATAGTATACATAGTTATTTATAGAATCCACTCGTACATAACATATGATTAGGATACCGATAGTATACATAGTTATTTATAGAATCCACTCGTACATAACATATGATTAGGATGCCGATAGTATACATAGTTATTTATAGAATCCACTCGTACATAACATATGATTAGGATACCGATAGTATACATAGTTATTTATAGAATCCACTCGTACATAACATATGATTAGGATACCGATAGTATACATAGTTATTTATAGAATCCACTCGTACATAACATATGATTAGGATGCCGATAGTATACATAGTTATTTATAGAATCCACTCGTACATAACATATGATTAGGATACCGATAGTATACATAGTTATTTATAGAATCCACTCGTACATAACATATGATTAGGATACCGATAGTATACATAGTTATTTATAGAATCCACTCGTACATAACATATGATTAGGATGCCGATAGTATACATAGTTATATATAGAATCCACTCGTACATAACATATGATTAGGATGCCGATAGTATACATAGTTATTTATAGAATCTACTCGTACATAACATATGATAGGATACCGATAGTATACATAGTTATTTATAGAATCCACTCGTACATAACATATGATTAGGATGCCGATAGTATACATAGTTATTTATAGAATCCACTCGTACATAACATATGATTAGGATACCGATAGTATACATAGTTATTTATAGAATCCACTCGTACATAACATATGATTAGGATGCCGATAGTATACATAGTTATTTATAGAATCCACTCGTACATAACATATGATTAGGATGCCGATAGTATACATAGTTATTTATAGAATCTACTCGTACATAACATATGATTAGGATATCGATAGTATACATAGTTATTTATAGAATCCACTCGTACATAACATATGATTAGGATGCCGATAGTATACATAGTTATTTATAGAATCCACTCGTACATAACATATAATTAGGATACCGATAGTATACATAGTTATTTTTCCATAACTTTTGTGTCACTTCTTCTAAGAACAGACGAATTTCTTTCCATTCGAATTATTTTTTTTAGCTTTCATAACGTTTTTCCATTTTTCACAAGACGTGGCTTTTATTTGTATTGTGTTTCATCGTCACGTAACAAAGGCGTTCGTTGCATTTACATTTTCAATTTCAAAGCGCTTGAAAAATAATGAGGTAGCGTATGATGAACAGTGTTCATTATGACCTGCACAGGTGAACTCATAGAAATTGCTCCCTTCCAAAAACACGAAGGCAATTAGAAGTGTAATTAAACTTGAGCTGAATCGGCTGCTCAGCTGAGGAAATGCAGCCGCCCCCTCCTATTCATTCCCGCGCAATTTACTAAAAGAACCCTCAACCACTCAACGTCTTAGTACTTGAAATCAACAGCACACTACGTATGTCATAAACATGCCATTTACTTTCATTTACTTTCAAATTAGTACTGGCTTGTTGGGAACAAATGACTTTTATTCTACCATGTCAGTTGTCTTGCGCATATATCATGGTCGTTGGGGGGGGGGGGGGGGGGGGGGGGAGTCAACATGTTAGGTCTCCTTCCTTTTGACGAATAATAAATATAATGTGGCATGACTTGATACGACTAGAAGATCACATATACCAGCATTCGCCACCTTTTCAGCCAAGGAAGCTAGTTTGTTATCTTTCATTTCCCTATGGAATCAATGCTGTAGGGTAAATTTCAGTTTTACCTAATGTTCCCTTCGTTGAGCCCTCATAGTTGCAACCGGTTGCAACTTGCGCACGGGTCACGGAATGGGAGGCGCAACAACCGGCTACAATCACCTGGAACTATTCTGGAATGAGGGCCTCAGTCCTCAGGTGATTCGGTACAGAAGGGTATATCTTAAGTGTAAAAAGGAATAATTTCCTAAAGCTAATTTATACCTACCGACAACCAGCATTCAGCTTATAACTTGAGGAAAACCTCTAAACTACTTTCAGTCAGGATTGCTGGTGGCTGGCATCGAACAGGCGACCTCCTGAATCAGAGCTACGTGCGTGACCGCTAAGTGGCCTCTGTCTGATATATTATCTGTAACATGAACACCCCTCTTTCACAATATCACTCCAATCTATTCAGTCCCAGTCAATGTCTTTTTTTTAAAGTGAGCAAGTAGGAAGGGGAACAATGATAAAGGCCACGTGGGATGAATACAAGAATTACAAAAGAGATGTACGAGAGCCTTCTAAGCGGGTACCGGTCACCACGAGTAGGGACCCACCCAAGGTTATTAGATAGGTGGTTCCAATCCACTATCCTTGGGACCCACCCCTACCGGTCATGTACATAAATATTAGTACAATATTAGATTATTGACAAGTTCACTTCAACTTGCATAAAACAACATTAAATTAAAAGAATATCTTATATTCGTTTTGCATATCCGAAACAGAAGTTATTTAATAGTCCCTCCAGGAAAAGTTTACATAAGTTATTTCAATACGCCAAGATACAAGTGAAACATGCAACTGGATCAGAGCTTGGCTCTCTTGCCCACGGGGATGTTTTCAATAACCCCAGCCAGCCAGGCAGCACCCTCAGCCTCTGTTGCCATTAGTGTCACGTACGTACAATATACCATGATATACAACGCAATACCGTGACGCAGTAGGGCCAATCTCAACAAGGGAAGTTTATTTAGTCTACCTTGTATTCTTACGGCCGATCAGCCACATGGGGCTTCGGCTTGGCCTATCCAGATCCAGTATCCACCTCTAGCCGAGTGGAGTGGGGCGGCTGGATACACAAACACAACAACAGCAGCAACATGGCCTATCCAGATCCAGTATCCACCTCTAGCCGAGTGGAGTGGGGCGGCTGGATACACAAACACAACAACAGCAGCAACATGGCCTATCCAGATCCAGTATCCACCTCTAGCCGAGTGGAGTGGGGCGGCTGGATACACAAACACTACAACAGCAGCAACATGGCCTATCCAGATCCAGTATCCACCTCTAGCCGAGTGCAGTGGGGCGGCTGGATACACAAACACTACAACAGCAGCAACATGGCCTATCCAGATCCAGTATCCACCTCTAGCCGAGTGGAGTGGGGCGGCTGGATACACAAACACAACAACAGCAGCAACATGGCCTATCCAGATCCAGTATAGTATCCACCTCTAGCCGAGTGGAGTGGGGCGGCTGGATACACAAACACTACAACAGCAGCAACATGGCCTATCCAGATCCAGTATCCACCTCTAGCCGAGTGGAGTGGGGCGGCTGGATACACAAACACAACAACAGCAGCAACATGGCCTATCCAGATCCAGTATCCACCTCTAGCCGAGTGGAGTGGGGCGGCTGGATACACAAACACAACAACAGCAGCAACATGGCCTATCCAGATCCAGTATCCACCTCTAGCCGAGTGGAGTGGGGCGGCTGGATACACAAACACTACAACAGCAGCAACATGGCCTATCCAGATCCAGTATCCACCTCTAGCCGAGTGCAGTGGGGCGGCTGGATACACAAACACTACAACAGCAGCAACATGGCCTATCCAGATCCAGTATCCACCTCTAGCCGAGTGGAGTGGGGCGGCTGGATACACAAACACAACAACAGCAGCAACATGGCCTATCCAGATCCAGTATAGTATCCACCTCTAG
The DNA here is from genome assembly GCA_945910005.1 of Isoperla grammatica. Classification (NCBI taxonomy): domain Eukaryota; kingdom Metazoa; phylum Arthropoda; class Insecta; order Plecoptera; family Perlodidae; genus Isoperla; species Isoperla grammatica. The sequence goes on along the minus strand of OX246739.1, from coordinate 53,889,297 downwards.
CCGAGTGGAGTGGGGCGGCTGGATACACAAACACTACAACAGCAGCAACATGGCCTATCCAGATCCAGTATCCACCTCTAGCCGAGTGGAGTGGGGCGGCTGGATACACAAACACTACAACAGCAGCAACATGGCCTATCCAGATCCAGTATCCACCTCTAGCCGAGTGGAGTGGGGCGGCTGGATACACAAACACTACAACAGCAGCAACATGGCCTATCCAGATCCAGTATCCACCTCTAGCCGAGTGGAGTGGGGCGGCTGGATACACAAACACTACAACAGCAGCAACATGGCCTATCCAGATCCAGTATCCACCTCTAGCCGAGTGGAGTGGGGCGGCTGGATACACAAACACAACAACAGCAGCAACATGGCCTATCCAGATTCAGTATCCACCTCTAGCCGAGTGGAGTGGGGCGGCTGGATACACAAACACAACAACAGCAGCAACATGGCCTATCCAGATCCAGTATCCACCTCTAGCCGAGTGGAGTGGGGCGGCTGGATACACAAACACAACAACAGCAGCAACATGGCCTATCCAGATTCAGTATCCACCTCTAGCCGAGTGGAGTGGGGCGGCTGGATACACAAACACTACAACAGCAGCAACATGGCCTATCCAGATCCAGTATCCACCTCTAGCCGAGTGGAGTGGGGCGGCTGGATACACAAACACTACAACAGCAGCAACATGGCCTATCCAGATCCAGTATCCACCTCTAGCCGAGTGGAGTGGGGCGGCTGGATACACAAACACTACAACAGCAGCAACATGGCCTATCCAGATTCAGTATCCACCTCTAGCCGAGTGGAGTGGGGCGGCTGGATACACAAACACTACAACAACAGCAACAAGTCTTTAGCGGCAAATCTGACTGAAAGGGGTTGACGAGAAAACAAGAACACCATTAATAGGCATGTCCGTTATTGTTCATTTGCAATTAATAACATAAAAAAGAAACAGTTTAGAGGACCTACAAGTTACAATGTGTGTAGTGTACTTGTGCATCGGAAGCTCGCTATCTATTTGAAGCAAATTATATTTAAACGCAAATTATTTATAGAAAAGGAAAATTAAACATTAAAATTAGGTATTAAGGTTATCATACAGACCGAATGAAAAAGTAAATCATGTTATAATATAATGTGTATCCTAACAGAGCAGTAAGTTGTGTAAGGGTAGGAGACAGTGACAGCTTTATGAATTCCAGTCTCAAGACAGGGTCAGGCGAAGTAACGTAAACCACTTCACCCTGTATAATGATTATAAAAATTATGTTTATTATCAGATTCAGTGATTCATTGAGTGATTAATTCATATCCTCTGTTATATTGATTCACTCGAGCATTTAGTACGAACAGAAACTTAATACATCCAATCAGAATACAACGTTCTTTTAGCTAAATGTAGGTGAGTACATTTTTGAGCACACAATAGAATTATGTGCTTACGGAGTACCACATTTTCAGCCTAAATTATTGTGTTGGGAGCCATATTTGTACTTATTGTCATTTATCTCCTACAATATATACGAAGATAGTTTTGTATTTGGTACTTTTGTGTTTAGTTTCAATACAAATATTACGTGACAGTTTATGATATAGAATGTGATTTGTATTTTACTTTATGGTTTCAGGATTGCTCTTAGCCATATTATGGAAAGTTTACATTATTTTTATTTTAACCGACAGAATATTGTATCGTAATGTCAAAGCTTGTTGCAATGTTATGAAGAAGCCTTGCTCCTTCCTACCAGCGGGGATGTCATCTGGCATCCAGGGTCCCATCCCGACCGCAGACGTTGCCGTCTAGGCTTCCTTCCGATCAAATGATTTATCGAACACTTAAACAATTGTTATTACACACGGCGACATTTCACGTGTTCGTGATGTAGCGTTTCCCGATTACGACCACTCGGAACCATCGAATCATTGAAATAAAGGTTTGGTAACACTGAGGTCAAATTGATAATAAAAACCTATTTTGGAAATAACCATTTTTAAATTGTGATGATCTTGCACAAAGTAAGCATATTACTACAAACTTGGTAAATAAAACACATTGGAATGAATGAATCTATCAATATCTAGAGGGACACCTTGACAAAAAATCCATTTGCACATACTTGAGTATCTTAAGCAATGTTGACTTTACGCTAGCAACATTAGTTTTTTAATTCATAAGTGTATAATTATTATGATACATTATGGTGACATAGTTTTAAATACATTTCACACTTCTATTGTATCTAAAGTACCAAAAAAATAAGTAAATTCAATTTAATTGCGCGTAACAATTAGGGTATTGATTAATTATACATTTAAAAAAAAAAATCAATACCAAAAACAGTTTGTGAAGGTATCTAGGTATCGTTACTTTTTTAAATTAAGTTTTTCTGATGAAGGTTGACAAATATTGATATTATGTCTGCAAAAAAAGGTTTAAAAAAATTACAAATTTTGTTTTTTACGTGTACCCATAGCATCAAAAGTCTTTACGTTAATGCTAGTTACACCTCTAGCTAGACCATATTTGTCAAGTACACGAAAATATAATACTATAGGTTGCTATCTTAGGAATGATGGTAAAATTTCAAAACACAATCATGTACCCAGTTTTCTGTAATGAATTGTTTCGTGTTCCGGTGAAAAGGCACTTGAGTATATGCGGTTTTTACTATTCCATAACTTATTTATGAAAAGAGTCACAATAAATAGAGTGCTCGAACCTTATCTTCCCAAAATGCTTGCAGTCTCAAGTCTACGTCAAAAACTGTTTGAGTCTTGGTGTCATAAGTACACGGATGTAAAGCGCACCAGTTTGCTCGCGTTGCAGTCCAGCCGTAACTACTTTACGGGTCCAGACAGGTAATTTGCGCAAAGAAATTGTCTCCTTGTGTCCTAGCACCGCTCAACAGTAGATGAGAACGCAAATGTTCAGATGCAATCCAAGTATTGGATGGAAACATGACACCAAGTGAGCAGAGCGGCAGCATCGCGGGCCGTGACCTTGCTCTAACAAGAGTCTCCGCTCGACTGAAATGAAAACGAAGCGCGCGGAGGTCGGTCGGAATTTTGGTAGTGGGGGGGAGGAGGGGTACACTTCATACGTCACACATACACATTTGCAAGTAATTCGTAGCAAAAGTGTTTTTTAGGGGGGGGGGGGGGGGGGTAGAATCACCTTAATATCATATTACAATTCATCGCTCTGTTGCATGAACTGATTTTCAGTGGGTCATAATTGCTATGACATGTCCACAGTCAGTAGTCACATATGCCAGATTATATAGAGATGTATTTCAATTTCTTTCTTATTTACTAGATCATCATTCTTAATTTGCGTATCACAAGGAAGTGTTTATGTACACTGTACTGTCGGCACTTGTTTGATTGATATGTCACCCAACACAACTCGACGAGTCCAGGTTATTCGGCAATGTGGCTGGATTCTGTTGTCAGTGTAAGGTTATGGGTCAACGTTTCCATAGAGCTGATATTTACTTATCACTTCACAATATAAACGAAACTACAAATAAAGCATTCGCGTTTCATACAATATCAAATCAAAGAAATAATTCATAAACTATTTGCAAAACGATGACAGCGCAGTGTCACAAACTTGATAAATTTACATTCAAATGAATAACGTGATTGTATTCATTAATACAAGATCGTTATCACTTGTTTATTGCGCCCATGAGCAGTCGGGTCATATGTGACGTACAACACATGATTACATGACAAGCTTGATTAATATTGATAACTGGGTTTTATTAAAGACCACAATATGCGCTTTGTCGTAACAAACATTTTTATGTGTGGATTTGATCGATAACCATATTCAGATAAGAAATAATATCATTCTTGTGGGAAACCTTCCCTTGAATGGGGGATGTTTTTGATTAATATATGCAGTTTTTTATTTAATGTAGTCGTAAGAGAGGGGGTGAGGGGATGAAGGGAAATTTTTGTGGTGACGAAGCAGCAACAGAAATCACTCGTGTTTATGCGAGGGTGGCACGGGGGAGGGGGGTCGGGGGAGGGACACATGTGGACCTATTCAAAAGCTGTTCAAGCGTTGGAATGTTATGAGATCCCCCTTCATTATTCAGAAGGCTCATCTAATAATTACAGCTCGGTGCAGAAATACTCTTCGTCAAGTATGAATCACATTGGCGCCCCCAACAACCGTTATCCCCGGTGATCGATGGGTTTGATGGGAGTGATATTAAGTCGGCGTGACTCAAAACGACGGTTAAACACCATAAACGAGGTTTGGTTACGTTTTGTTGTGGAGCTGTGATGCATAGAATCGTTTAGTTCACTATATCCCAACTATACCAAAAATCACAATAAGGGGTAGGTGTGATCTCGAGCAGATACGACCTTGTAAAGGTTATTATCATTTTGTCGGAAAACTGAGCTTTCGAATTTAAACCACACACTTGAAAATACTTGAGTTATAACAAAAATATCCTTGTTTCACTTTAATGTTGGTTGACCCGTCTTAATATTTTCAAAGTGATTAATAACAACTTGAAACTAAACGATTTCCGTTAGAGGATTGACATTATACTAATCTACGATTAAGACTTGTGCTCAAACTTGGATAAATGAAATATAATTATCCCTTTTGTAGAATTTTTATTTGTTCAAATGCTACATTAACAGCGTGACTGCTAAAGGTTCAAAAACTTCCACGTATCTCAATTCTAGAGCGCAGACATTGCATTTGTTTCAGGACATATTAGTTAGGTCCTATATTCAAAAGGTTAAGTAGACATTGAGCTTCAAACGGAGAAAAATACATCAAGAATTTAAACGCGAATGTATCGCCAAAGGTTATGGTTATCAATCGCTATGGATGCAGTTTGACGCAAATTATTCAAGAAACGAAAAGAATAGTAGATATTAAACATAATGAGAACTTCTATGTACAATTTGTATATTTGCATGTTCAGGAGTTATGACCGCGGCGCGGGCTTGTGTCCGTTATGACTGGACGTTATAGGCACCATGTGTTAGTACATACAGCGCTATTTGTGCCCAAATTTGGCAACTAACTGATGGATATTTCAATCCGCGGTTGAAAATAGTGCTGGGTATTATTGTGATATATATATATATATATATATAATATATTTTTTTTTGTTTTGTGTTTGTTTTTTTCTTGTTGATGTGTATTTATTTTGTTTTGTTGTTTTGATTTGAGTTTTTCTTTTGGTTTTTTATTGTCTTGTTTTTGTGTGTGTTTGTTGTGTGTTATTTGTTGTTTGTACGTCTAAAACGTGTCCTAATTAATATGGCGGCTTGCCTTTTTAAGATTCACTGATGGGATTCATAATCTGCCCAAAAATTTTAAAAGCCGTTATTAATTAAACAAATTTCACAATTTGCCATTATCGACGTAGAAAGAAAGACGCTGCTTCATCAGGTTGTTGCGCGACATTGCCACTTTGATCGCTAAATTCGTTTTCACTATCGCCATCAGTGGCCAATCTCGGTGCCTGAAGTTACACGATCGCAGTGCAGCCACGAATGTGGTGACGAATCATACGCTTTCTTGTAATCAATATTATATATAACATGAATTTCTCTTCTTGTTGAATGCTTGGTTCATTACAACAGAATCGATAATTTATTGTTCCTTACATCCTAACGACAATTTACGACATCCCTTTTGTTCTTCAGCTTATATATTGTGATCTTCGCAATGACCATATATTTTGTTTGTTATGCACGATGTCAAGATTGTGTATATAGTTGGAAAGCATGTAATTGGTCTATATTTACTTGGACTTTTGGTGTCATTATGAATGTTATTCCTTTAGTAAAGAAATCAGGCAAATCCTTGTCTCCAAGTATATAAATTCAGCAATCTGGGTATGCATGTACCAAATATTTGAATGTTATCATTACCGGGTGCTTTCCAATTATGAGTATTTCGTATCGTTGATTTTATATCATTTACACTGATGCCATCAAATGTAATTTCTTCGATATCACTCATTGCCTCAATTTCGTCTTGAATCCATGTTGCATTACGATTGTGCGTTAATGGGTTACTGACTCCATATAATATTATAATTATTTATTATTATTATTATAATTATTATTATTATTATTTATGTTATTATTATTATTATTATTATTATTATTATTATTATTATTATTATTATTATTATTATTATTATTATTATTATCATTATTATTATTATTATTATTATTATTACTATTGTTATTGTTATTATTATTGTTATTTTTTTTATTATTAACATAATTGTTATTATTATTAATATTATTATTATTATTATTATTATTATTATTATTATTATTATTATTATTATTATTATTATTATTATTATTATTATTATTAAAATTATTATTATTATTATTATTTTATTGAATGTATCACAATCATACAATCTCGGTCAAAACCGGCGTTAACATGTTATACGGACGTAATGTCAAGTATTTCCATGTGTCTACCTTATTTAACTTCACTAATCACATGTTACTAGTTTAAACAGTCATCAATCTCGGTCAAAGCCGGTGTTTACATGTTATACGGACAATACAGATGTAATGTCAAGTATTTCCATGAGGTACCTTGTTCAACTTCAGTCGTTACTGTCTTATTAGTACTTGTTCATAGTATACACTGCATAATGATATGATCTTATTTGCGTTGTCTTCGTGTGTGTCTTCTTTGCGTCGTGTTGCTGTGTGTACGGTCGTGGCCGATTTCTCGAAGCCATCCTTTATTATTATTATTATTATTATTATTATTATTATTATTATAAATATTATTGATAAGACCTACAGACGGTAATAATTACACTGTATTTGCCAGCAAACATAACAATTAGCACAACGTGTTTTACGGATTGACCTCTATATTAAGTATTAATTAAAAACACGGTTGAATATCTAGCATGCATGATTCTGCAAACAGCGCGCAATAGACTGCTATAGATAGACACATGTTGCCACAACGTGGTTCACTATTGATCGAGGAGTAGGTTGCAGACGTAGTTAAATTCTTCGTCCTAATGACTCATTTCACCCAAGTTTTTATCGCATTCTACTAGGTACCTCATAAAATAGAACCATTTCACTGTGTTTATTGCAAATATTATCCTAGTGATGACGTTTATAGAGGGATGTTAAATAAGTACAGACAACTTCTTGACTGGTCAAATAAAAATAAAAGCCAATTACATTTCACAAAAGCCAATGAAAGTTTCTACACAGTAGTTGAAATCCCATTTATATTTAAATGGGCTTCTCATCAATACACACGCTGGAAGTGCGCCATGTTTGAGATAGTACTTTACATATTATATCAAATGTAGTAAAAATCCCGACGGCATGAACTTGTGTTGTTGCTATTTGGAAAATGTACAGTTACCTACATATAAATCAAAGTGGGACAGAAAACGTGTTTACTCTAACGTTTATTGTGAATTTGTTCATGTCTTGATATTGTGTCAGTTATTAGTAGAACACTGAAGTATCTTTACAAAAAAACCAAAGTATAACCAGTGAAACATGATAAGAGCGACAAATACAATATTAGACATAAAAATACGTAGTAGTAGTAGAAGAAGAAGTAGTAGTAGTAGTAGTAGTAGTAGTAGTGGTAGTAGTAGTAGTAGTAGTAGTAGTAGTAGTAGTAGTAGTAGTAGTAGTAGTAGTAGTAGTGGTAGTAGTAGTAGTAGTAGTAGTAGTAGTAGTAGTAGTAGTAGTAGTAGTAGTGGTAGTAGTAGTAGTAGTAGTAGTAGTAGTAGTAGTAGTAGTAGTAGTAGTAGTAGTAGTAGTAGTAGTAGTAGTAGTAGTATTAGTACTAGTAGTAGTAGTAGTAGTAGTAGTAGTAGTAGTAGTAGTAGTAGTAGTAGTAGTAGTAGTAGTAGTAGTAGTAGTAGTAGTAGTAGTAGTAGTGGTAGTAGTAGTAGGCCTAGTATTAGAAGTAGTAGTAGTAGTAGTAGTAGTAGTAGTAGTAGTAGTAGTTGTAGTAGTAGTAGTAGTAGTAGTAGTAGTAGTAGTAGTAGTAGTAGTAGTAGTAGTAGTAGTAGTAGTAGTAGTAGTAGTAGTAGTAGTAGTAGTAGTAGTAGTAGTAGTAGTAGTAGTAGTAGTAGTATTCTTTATTAGCAACGGGGCTACTGCCCCACAAGTGCAATATAATACAATAAAATTATTTAAAAACATATTTTTTTACATACAACTCTTTGTATAAAGCAGGTACAGTTTGTGAAGGTGGTCAATTATTTAGTCATTTAGGTATCCCAAAGTGTAAAATACATAGAAACTGTAGTCGATTTTAAAAGGGCACTAAACACATTTCTAATTGCACAAGAATTGCTTACAAGATTTTATTTGTGTGCAAAGTGAATTAACTATCCCTATGCATTTTATAATTATTGCCGTTAATAGTATTGCAAGAGAAAGAAATGCATTCATACAAATATAAACTCTTGTAAATACCCCATATTGTTGTCTGATTTCAGTGTTTCTCAACGAAACCCACTGCATTGATACAACGGTCGCCGCACTGTGCATTGATCACCACCAGGGGCGGACTGGCAGGTACGGAACTACGGAAACCCGTACGGAACCCCTTGAGGGCCACCACCCAACACCCTAAAAATATCTTACGCTATATAGATTATGAAACGATAGTAAGGAGAGCATAATATGTATCTCATGTCAGTGAAAATTGACATATAGAGTTATATAGACCATCTAGAAGTGCTACAAAGATTTCCGCTTTCTTCCTCAGAGCTTACTTTTTTTATAGTTTAGTTTGAAATATAAAACATGCCAGTGCTGGAAATTTCTTTAATTTAAATTTTTAAGTGGTGTCACAGTTCAACATGTTGTTCGACACGCCTATCATCATTTATCGATTTTTACACGTGTTTATATGCGTTCTAGACCAATTAATAGGAAACAAGAACCCTCAAGATTTCTGCTCGCTAGCTCGCTACTTGAGAGTGACTTTTGATAGTTTGCGAGTAAACTTTGTTTTATCTGAAAGTACCATTTTGCCCATTTATGATAGAATAGGCTCATGTAAAAATGAAATAGAGTTTTTAAGTCGTGTGTCATTATTAAAAACCCACTTTCCGTAAAATAGCTGACTGAAAATCGGGTTGATCACGTGTCTATAAGCGTTCAAAATCTAAAAAGGCGAACTTTGTGGCAATATCTATCGGTGCCTACTGAAATCCAATCCAGCGCAACACTAGCCATAAGATTACTTCTCAAATGACAGGATCGAACTCCTATCCTAGACCTATGACGTTAGGAATTATCAGTGTAATATTGACTTTACTTTAATTGTTTTTCATGATAGGATTTCGCCTCAAAATGCGTTTTAGTCCACTAAGCATCATGCGGGGCCGAAAATTGTTTCGCCTTCGGCGACGTTGCCTCCGGCGGCAGGGGCTTCGCCCCCGACCCAGCTGCATGCTCAGCTACAACACTCGTTACGAGTAAAAATTACACGATGCGAGTGGACAACTGGCAGTTGATATTTGTAGAGGGTTGGGAAACAATTTAGTTTGAAATATACAACTGCCAGTGTTGGGAAAGTTTCTTCATCAATTTCAAACGTGTTTATATGCGTTCTAACAAAATTGTAGGCTGAAAAAGTTTCACCTCCGGCGGCTGGGGCTTCGCCCCAGACCCCTTAAAGCTTCGCCAAGTCCCGGGGCCCCTAACATCCTTTTCCGTAACCCCCCCAGTCCGCCTCTGATCACCACCTTTGTAACATGTCCACAACACTTCCTAAAGAGACTTCTACCTAAACACCCGTTTAGGTGGCTGTGGTAACTACGGACACATTGCCTGTTATAGCCTGCCTGCTACTCTTGAAGTGATTCTTTGTTTAACACAGCTGCTCCAGTCAACACTATTGTGATACGTTCTTTCCGCACTCAATCAAGACGCCTAGAAGGGCGGCTGGTTCCTGTATTTACATTTTCTTTACCATTGTTGACATTCAAACGTGGCAAGTTTAGTCTGTTAACACCGCCAAAGGAGGCAAACACAATGTTCGAAGCGGAAATCACGACATTTTAGAATAACTCACTGCGAACAAGAAAACAAGACATTTTTATTTACTATTTCGCGCACCTGTTGAAACCGTTGTTCGGAATCTGGAAATGCAGAAGAACCGAAAACGAAAACTTTCCGAATAAAAAGTCGCCAATCCTACATTAAGAACTTTAGCTTATCTCAGAAGTAGTCGAGATAAATGTCGGATATTTTTTCTTCGTTTATATATGAGACATGATAAATAATCGAGGGGTCTTGTGTCCGTTGTCGCATACTTGAACGCTGGCCAAAGGGTGCGCGTCGTGGCCCTAACCACTTGTCACTAACGTCTGTGACCGAAATATTTATGGAATGAACTCATTTGCAACCTCTCCATGATTTCAGTGGATTTATGTGACGGCAAAACACGATCGGACAACCAAACCGACAGCCGCGCGCCAAGTGTTGCCTTTGTGCGACACGATCGAATACACGATCAAATACACGATAGTAAAAAATTGTTCAGAATTTAAACATGAGCTAATAAAGAAGATAGACAAAAAATGCCGCTAAATTGTAATCGATAATGTGTTGTTTTTGGGAAGGTACAAGGACATGGACACGTTTTAGGAATTCGACCCTTGTTTTCGAACAAATGGGAGCGCGCTAATTTTATCATTTGAAATTCTGAATCCCAAGTGGAGGGGACATTCCACTTGAAATGAATTCCTTTGTTGTACATGTTCCGTAGACCCCCCACTGCAATGCTACTTTTATGGACATGACTGGGATGAGTGAAAAACAGTGGTCAGGTTTCTTAGACTTCGATGATTTCCTTGAAACTGCAAACGTAAACGGTTTATGATAAAATACAGATTGACACGATTTAATCGTTAGATTCGCTAATCGCTATAATGTGGTTGGGGATGTAATCAGATACATTCCTTCGCAGCCAGGACGTTCATTACACATTTAAAAAATGAGCAAATGTATGTACATATAATATCTACTTACTTTAATGGAGGAAATGAAATAATCTCTTATGCACTTCATTGATATAAGAGCACTAAAATCATCATTCACATGTTAGTACCATTAGTTATATTAGTTTATCAACAACAACCAACACAAAGCAGAAATATATCTTAAAACCTTCTGCGCTCGAAGCGCTACATCAGCAATTTATACTATTCATCATTTGATTACATAACGGTAGAATGTGTGTACTTCATTGGCCTTAGGCAATTGTTCCTGTTTCGAATGCAGAAGCTCCTGGGTTCGATTACTAGTTTCGGCTAAAGTGTTTCAAATCTAGCAATATGGTACTGGTAGGCTGTCATATGTCATATGGCTGTCATATGGCTATCATCATATGGCTGTCATATGGCTGTCATCATATGGCTGTCATATGGCTGTCATCATACGGCTGTCATATGGCTGTCATGGCTGTCATATGGCTGTCATGTGTCATATGGCTGTCATATGGCTGTCATCATATGGCTGTCATGTGTCATATGGATGTCATATGGCTGTCATATGGCTGTCATGTGTGTATGTATGTGATTATCTTGGAGCCGTCTTAGAAACGAGGCACAATAAATCGTGAAATGTCCCCATCTAGAGATCAGTTTTTATAACTGAACGAGTAGGGAATAAATACAAATGCATTTATTTTAATACACTGACACAAAATAATTGATGTGTCAAAATTAGTGTCGTGGACTGGATTTGAGTCTGGGATAGAGGTAAAATATGACTCAGTTCTTAGAACCCTTGTTTATTACAATTTATGAAATGCTGCCACCACCGTCGTTTCTTAAGGGTGACGGACCCTGGTTATTGACAATTAGAGTGAATTTACTTAGAGACATTGAATAGAGTGAATTTAATCAGAGACATTGAATAGAGTGAATTTAATCAGAGACATTGAATAGAGTGAATTTAATCAGAGACATTGAATAGAGGCATGAAAGGGTTCTTGTTGCATATTATGCACACTTGATACTTGTGACTGGTTATAGCTTAATATATTATAGTTTCAGTTTAACATTGCAAAATGCCTACATTATTTAAGGGCGTCAATAGTTTGACTATACCCATAATGTTTATGTGAGACTCACCCGTAGTAGATCTGGTGTAGGATGACGACTGACCGCCTCGGTAACTATTTACCGTAGGGCTTATGCACACACTTGACAACCTTTGGTCTAAGTTTCACGGGGTTTATATACTGGAAAGTGACCTCTGTCACGAAAATAAGATAAGTTGTTTTCAGAATAATTTGTGATCGAGTATATGGAAGATTGTTATTGAATTTGGAGATTTAATATTGGTTTGAAAAGTACTGAGTGTGAAAGTGAAAGTGAAAGTGATGAGAGCTGACAATAACATCGGACTATTGTGTCAAAATATCCGTGTTATTGTCTTACTCGATTGCTTAATGATTTTACTGAGATATAAAAATATAAATTATATAAAAATATAAATGATAAAAAACATGAAAATAGCGCACCATGACATCACCCTCACCGCTCGAAAATTTTGACGTATCTTTCTAAGAAGGATGCGTCAAAAGAAAAAGAATTAGAAAACATGAGTGCGATATTAGTGAAGACACAAGAGACGTGGCAGAAGGCAGGTAAAGGGGGCCTATGTCTCAAGAGATAGTCGTACAGATAAACTTATGCTTATATTGTTGCGGGTCTATATCTGGTGCACCTACCCTAGCGGATATTGTGACAGGAGTAGAGCCCCATGCCCCGCCTAGGTGCAACCCCTGTCTGGTGACCACAGGTAGTTACCTGGTCCCGATGTTATACATGATGTTACCCAAGACAACAATATAGCCGAAATCCTAGATTTCCCAAGAGCATAGATAGTGTCATAACACATTAGAACAGTATGTAAAAGAAGGAAGAGCGCCGTCTCATGTGTCATTCAATTGAAAAAGAGAAGAGTATTTATAGGAGAGTGATATTCGAGCGAGTGAGTAGTGAGCCAGGTAAAAGACATATACTCGTAAAGACGGTGTGAAGGTGAGAATAAAGTAAAAAAAACATGACAGCGGATAGTGTAACTTAGACCAAACGTCAGGAAAAGAGAAAAATAAAAAAAAAGTATTCAAAGTGAATAAAGAAAAAAAAGAAAAATGTACCGTGACATAAATATGCAACAAGAGAAAAAACGTGAAGCGTGGCCTCATTAATAAAAGACAAAGATATAAGGTCTCAAAGTAACAATACAAATACCCATGCCTAGTGGCAGGTTACCTATGTACAACAACATGAATCAGTATATAAAAGAAACACAAACATTTTTTCGAAACTCAGTAGATATAGCTGATACAAATGTCAACAAAAAAACTTAAAAGATAAAATCCTCAAAAATAAATCAATCTTGCATTATCAAGAACCTTGAGGAGATATCAATCAAAAAATACAAAACATATACAAAATATAAATCAGCCTTGTAGTAACAATAAACTGGGGAGATATAACTCAAAAAATTACCAAACATGCATAAATCATCAAAATAAAATCAGTCTCGTATTAACAATAAACTGAGGAGATATAACTCCAAACATTACTAAACATGTACATATCATCCAAATACGTCAGTCTTGTAGTAACAATAAACTGAGGAGATATACATCCAAAAATACCAAACATATATAAATCATGAAAATAAATCAGTCTGATAGTGACAATAACCTGAGGAGATATAACTCTAAACATAACTAAACATGTACAAATCATAAAACTAAGTCAGTCTTGTATTAAACAAGAAACTGAGTAGATATAACTCAAAAAAATTACCAAACATATATAAATTATACCAATAGATCAGTCTTGTATGAACTATAAACAGAGGAGATATAACTCAAAAAATACCAACATATACAAATCATCGAAATGAAATCAGTCTTGTATGAACTATAAACAGAGGAGATATAACTCAAAAAATACCAACATATACAAATCATCGAAATGAAATCAGTCTTGTATGAACTATAAACAGAGGAGATATAACTCAAAAAAATACCAACATATACAAATCATCAAAACAAAATCAGTCTTGCATTTGACAATAACTGAGGAGGTATACATATAGAATGCTAGCACTGACTGCAGCTGATACCCATAGAAAAATGATAAGTCATAAAATGATTAAAAAACCTTTCAAGAACTAGAATCTAGGAATTTGAGTCCGTAGTTGTAATAGAGAAAAAACAATCACAAATATATAAACTGAGTCGTTGTACTTTGGGCACACGGTATGGGTCGTTAGTTTGTTCTGACACTTGACCTTAGTTTGTTCGGACACTTGACATTAGTTTGTTCGGACATTTGACACTAGTTTGTTCGGACACTTGACATTAGTTTGTTCGTACACTTGACATGAGCAATGTGTGGTGAAATGTGCGGGTCCCGGAAGTGAAGGGCCGTGTGGTGTCACATGGTACTTGGAGCCGTTGTCGGAGGTCCACTGGGGGGGGGGGGGGGGGGGGTTGACGTAAACAATCCAGATCTTGTGGAGAATGGGGTCGGGGAATGACGATGAGGCCCCATGTGGACGGCCACTGAGGGAGACGCCGATCGGTGATGAACGCTACCCCTGGCCGCCACTGCCTGGAGGCCTTCAGGACCATGGTATACCCGCGTGGTCGGCTGAGGGTGTGGTGGACGTAGGGGCGGCGCCCTCGCAGGATGAGAATCTAGAACATTCAAATCAGTGTTCCTGCCTATCCGACGGCTCCACCCTGTGTCCTGCAATGAACGGAGTGGTACTTAAGTACCCAGATTTTCGAGTGCCTTAAGAGAAGGTTTGCGTAATCTGGAACTAATGCGTTGAGGCAATGCGCGACGTAAAAAGTGTTTGACCCCTTGTTTCTGTTTTGAATGTGGTGTTATAGTTTCCGTAATGGGCATAGGAATGCTGTCAGATTGCTTCGGAGTATTAGAAGTCCCTGGTTCGACACTCGGTTGTGCCGGAAGCTGGACAGACCGACGGGCGCGTCTGTTCCCTAAATTACTAAAATCAATATCAGGGCGAGGCCATAGTGTGTGGATATATTTTCTGTGTAATTCTGCCTGTCGAAGATGTTCTGCATTTTCGGCGTCTGTGAAATTAACATATTCTATGGTGTCATTGTGATTTGGGTAATCACTCCCAAGTGTGCTGTCCTGGCTGGAAGTTACACTTTCACTATCGAAATTCCTAGACAATGGTGGACCCTCGCCATAATTATCCTCGTTGAAACCGGTAAATGCTGCCCGATCATTAGCGTGTGTGACATTATCGGCATTATCTAGTTCCATGCTGTTATCTAATTCGACGTCGCCATCTATTTCTGAATGATATGTATCTGGTTGTGTAACAATATTATTGTCTGGTTGTGGATGCCCTAGTTGTTGTTCTTGAAATTGCCCTATAAGTGCGTGTGAGTTATCTGTTTCCTGTGGTTTCATTGTTTTAAAGTGTTTTAGCCTGTCAATGTGTACCGTCTGTTCTTTATTAGTGTATATGTGTTTGATTCTACATGTGACTGTGCGTTTGAAATCAATGATACGATAAGGCCCTGACCATAGTTTAGCCCACTTCTTCTGTTGCCCCGTAGCGATGGCAGGGGTGTAGAGATACACAAGGTCCCCAATGTGGTATTGAACTTCAATAGCCTTCCTATTATAATATTTCTCATTCCTAATAGCAGATGATTTCAAATGTTCCCTAGTGACGCGATAGGCATGTTCCATACTCTTTTTTAATTGTGCAGGGTAGTGGTGGTCTACATTATATAATGGTCGCGATGGCTTAGCAAATGCGGAGTATGGTAAGTTCATATCCCTCCCAAAGAGTAAATAATGAGGGCTGTACCCAGTGGAAGAGGAGATGCTGCTCCGCATTGCCATAAGAATGAGGGGCACAAAGTCGTCCCATGAATCAGGCGCTGTTTGAATATAGTGGGACATGATATTATGAAATGTTTCATGAGCTCGTTCTATGCATCCGTTGCTCATGGATCTGTATGACGTAATGGTGAGGTGCTTAATCTGTAAAATTTTGAGAGTTTCTTCAAAGATATCAGATAAAAAATTAGTAGCGTTGTCACTCACTAAAAAACGGGGTGTACCGAAAATCGTTACTACATGGTCTACAAAAGCCCTAGCAATTGTATCCGCCCGTTGATTTGGCACACAACAAAAAACTGGATACCTGGAAAAACGGTCAATGAACGATAACACATATTTGTTTCCCCTTAAAGTAGTTTTATACGGGCCCATCACATCGATATGACAGATTTCGAACACCGTGGACACCTGCTGATAGCGTTGGAGTTTAGCCCTAGGCGGGTGGGGTTTCCCTTTCCTTTCTTGGCATGACACACAACTACTACAAAAATCAGCTACGTCCGCGTGTAGGCCTCGCCAATAAAACTGAGAAGAAATTAAGACGGTGGTACGTTGCCTGCCCGCGTGACCGGAAAACGGAGATGCATGATACGCTTCTAATATTACGTCCTTCATTGCGTCGGGTATGACCAGTTTATGATTTGGTTCCTCAATGGATCTGATCTTATAGAGCAAGTTATTTTCCAATGCATATTCTTTATGAGATGAATTGTTTTTTAGAAGTTGATCAATAATCGGCTTTAAAGTTGGGTCCTGGCGCTGTGCATCAATGATTCTACGTCTATCCCAAACCGGTTCGTATTGCAATTGAGTGTGATTCGTGACGTCATGAACCGCATTTACTTGTAATCGCGATAACGCATCCGCGTGCTGAATTTGGGCCGCCGGCCTATACTAAAATTCAAAATCATATTCCGCAAGAATTATCGACCAACGCGTATGACGGGAAGATAACTTTTCGATTGATAACAATTGTTTTAGGGGTAAGTGATCAGACCGTAAAATAAAGTGGCGAGCAAACAGGTATTGCCTAAAATATTGTACTGCCCATATTGCGGAGGCGGCTTCGCGTTCCCAACTTGAATAACGGGTCTCTGCGGGGTTGAGCTGACGACTGGCGAATGCAATGGGGCGTTCGACCCCTTCCACCCGTTGTGCTAATACCGCCCCTGCCGCGAAATTTGAACAGTCCGTAGTTAAAATAAATTCCTTAGCAAAATCTGGATAAATCAAAATTGAATCTGAGCAGATGGCCGTTTTTAATTGTTCAAAAGCATCGGAGTGATCCTGAGTCCAAGTAAATTTGACATTTTTCCTCGTGAGATCCGTGAGGGGTTTAGCAATGCAAGCCATATTGTTAATGTGTCGCCTGTAAAAATTCATAAACCCTAAGAATTGCTTAATGTGTTTAGTCGTGGTCGGACGCGGCCAAGTTTTAATCGCTTCTATTTTAGCCGGCGATGGTTTGACCCCTTCTTGACTGATTACGTAACCTAGGTATTCGATTTCCGTTTGCAAAAAATGACATTTAGACACTTTTAGTTTGAGTCCTGCCTCCCGAAGTCTATGTAACACGAGCTTTAATCGAACCATGTGTTCCTCAATTGAATTGGATATAATAATTAGATCATCTAAATATAAGAAGAGAAACTTATTTCTGTAATCGGCGAAAACGGCGTCAAGGTGGCGCTGCCAGGTGGCAGGCGCACTGGTAAGGCCCATCGCTAATCGTTTATAATGGTAATGATTACGTGATGTTGAAAACCCTGTTTTTTCCTGGTCTTCCTTCGCTATCGGGATATGGTAGTAAGCGTCACAAATATCCAGGGTTGTAAAGAATTTTGCCCCCGCTAAATGGTCCATAGTCTCTGTAATGTTAGGCATGGGGTAGGGGTCAGCCCGTGAAAATTGATTTATTGTCCTCGAGTAGTCGACCACCGCCCTATATTGCGGAGGCCCTGAATCCGTTTTCTTTGCTACAAGCATGCAAGGGGCACTCCAGGGGGAGTGGGAGGGTTCTATTATATCCTTATCCAAAAGTTCTTGTATCTTTTCCTCCATGATGGGGATGAGAGCATGCGGGGTCCTATAGGGGCGAACTCTTACGGGTGGAGCGTCTCCTGAAAAAATCCTATGTTCGACCCCCGTTGCTAGTCCCATTTTGTCTCCTTGTTTGAAAAACACATCTATGTTGTCATTTAAAATGTTGTTAATCTGAATGCTAAGGTCCTGGGGTAAATGGTCCAAATGCCATAACTGTTGGACCCCAGGTGGGTCCGAGACTACCTGGTCAGACTTTGTGATTTGATGAACGTGTTGGTGCCCTAGGCCAGTTGGGGGCGGGAGGGGGGTTCCGTGGCTCCCTTTCCTGGCACTACGTAGGTGAGAATGCCGTATTTCATTTTTATCCTGAATTAATTGGTTTACAGCTGACATATTTAAACCATAATCCTGACTTGATTCTCCTATAGTTACATAACCGCTTTGATTCCTACCTGCCTTATTGTTGACGGGAGAATGAACACTAAACCCCGTGTCGTGTTTGTGAGGTTCCTGAATGACAGTGTGACCTTCGGACGTCCCTTTGCTCGAATGTACAGTAGCGCCCTGACTTTCCCTGTTGTTTATGACATTAATGGTGCAAGAGTGTAGCCCGCGGCTATTGTTATGATCGGCATGTTTATTTGTGTACGATGTAGAAAGCGTATTGGTAATTTTAGATGAGTCCGTTATGTGACCATGCTTTTGCCCATG
The DNA here is from genome assembly GCA_945910005.1 of Isoperla grammatica. Taxonomy (NCBI): domain Eukaryota; kingdom Metazoa; phylum Arthropoda; class Insecta; order Plecoptera; family Perlodidae; genus Isoperla; species Isoperla grammatica. The sequence continues at coordinate 53,870,587 of OX246739.1, read as the reverse complement.
TTCTACATTTACCACATCTGCCTGTGCCACTTGCTCCTCTAGCTCCACAATCCTAAGTGCCATATTATCTATCTCATTGCGTAACTGCTCGACATTTATATATACATCTTCTAATTCGCTATAAAAATCGTCGCACTGTTTTTTAAGAGTAACATTGATTCCCCTTAATGTATCTTTATCTGCGACTGTATCTTCTAACTTATGCACTAATGCAGCTTGAACAAGTTTAGCGACAGTGTAATCATGCGTTAGCGCATCATTATTGCTTTTCATTAGTTCCATATGTTGTTTGAAGTTAAGTTGATCTTTATTTAATTGTGCAATTGTACCTTTTAAATGGGCATTTTCACGGTTCAGTTCGTCATGGTTACGTGTCAAGTGAACCAGACCGTGGATTGACTCATCATTACCATTTTGCCCTTTTTCACAAGAAGAATTAACTTTTCCCAAATCATTCTGTAAAGCATCATTCTCTTGTTTAGCATGTGTATTATGTAATGATAATGGAGACATATGTACCTGCATATTTGCAATAACATGTTTCAAGTGAGCAATCTCTTTACCCAAAGTGTCATTATTTGAACTCAAAGTTTCATTATCTGTTCTCAAGGTTTCAACATCTCTTCCTAAAGTTACATTATCTGTTCTCAAATGATTGACCTGGCAAAACATATTGTTCATCTGTTCCTGAAGTGCACTATTCGCGACATGGGCGTGGTCTAATTTGAGTTGGAGGTTAGCTATACTTTGCCCCGCTATCTGACCAGCATTATGCGCTCTGTGCAATTGTCCCTCCGATGTCGCAATATGCGCGTCTTTATGATGAATGAGAGACTGCACGGCCAGACTGTCGATGTGATTACCCTGATTACTGCTTATATAATTAACACTACTTGTTGGAGTTTGACCTACCTCCCCTCTGCTTGAATAAACCCTTTTCACCTGATCTCCTGAATTCAAGGCAATTATATTGGACCCCTGTCTGAGCTGATTCGTGCTATACAGAACGTCAAATTGAAAATATTTTAAAAAGTCATGACCTAATATACCGTCATATGCCAGACCCATTTCGTTAGTGCAAACGGCAAATTTCGGGTATTTATATTGAAGGTTACCGATATCCAACGTTATGCAGGCTTCGCCTATAATGGGTAATTGATGCCCTGTAACTGACGAAACATATCGCGTAGTAAACAAAATTGGAAACCCGCCCCGCACGGCTATAGACTTATTAATTAAAGAAACGTCGGCACCTGTGTCAATGAGAAACACCGCGGTAATGTTAGAAGCATCATGATCACTTGTAACTATGTTCGCGTTTATAAGCATCTTATCCGTCCCTGTTAAATAATTGTTATTAACATTCACATATCTTATCGCCGCAACATTCGGGAGGTCAATGTCGGGCTGTGGGTGTTTAAAGACCCCATAGCCTGATTAGCTCCGTCTCGTTGTGGGAACTGTTGTCCGTTATTGTGTTGTAAATTACTAGCTTGGGGTGTCTTAGACCAACAAGTGTGTTCCCAGTGTCCCACTTTATTGCAGTAAGTGCAGTGTGGTCGTTGATTGTTCCTGTTATTCTGAATATTGTTGTTACGTGGTCCATTGCCCTGGGGTTGTGAACTAGTACCCTGTCCAAATTCTCGATGTGTGCCACAATTTGACGCAACGTGGCCTACACCCCCGCACCGGTAACACGTCACTGGTGACTGTGACCGTTGTACGGGCTGCGAGAGTTGCATGGGCTGTGAGTGTTGTATGGGCTGTGAATGTTGTATGGATTGTGAGTGTTGCACGGGCTGTGTGCGTTGAGATGTGCCAGATTGCCCCGTGACTGTCGGGCCCTGTCCCGAACTATTCCCGATATCCGTACCCTGTGGATTGGACCCCTTTTTTGCATTGAATTGCGTGTTATTATTTGGACGGGAACTGCTAATTGCCTGAATTTTAAGATTTTTGTTATGAATAGCACTTTCTATGCATTCCTCACGAAGTGCCACTGTCAAAGCTTCCTCATAAGAATGCGGGTTGCTACTCATGACAAAGCGTCTTACGGTTCCCGTAAGTCCCTTTACGAATTGGTTTAGAATAGATTCATTGAGAATTTTCTTACGTAAACGTTGTTCCGCATCGTTCCCTGCTGATATGAGTGTTTTGTTTCCGGCTATGAAGACTCGCGTGGCAAATTGTCTTACGGTTTCGCCCGGTCTTTGCACGCATTGTTCAAATTGAGCAACTAGTTGACTGTGCGATTCGTCTACATGAAACCAAGCAATCAACTTGATCCGAAGCTCATCAAAAGTAGCCTCCGTTAACTCAGAATTATTCTCAACGTACTCCCGGGCATCCCCTACAAGCTTGAGACGTGCAACAATTGCTTTTTGTACCGGGGTCCACCCATCTAGAAGAGCTATTTCCTGAATTCTAAGAAAAAATGCTTCCACCTTGATCTGACCGGAGGAGCCGGAAAACTCGGGGATTAAATTAATATTGTGAAGGTTTCCCAGACCTGTTGTCCCGATATCTGCTAGATTACCCCCTGATGTCGGGGAACCCCTCTCAGAATTGGTTGCCATGATTGTGTAATGTGTAAGTAACTCGTGTGTTTGAACTTTACAGATGGTCGTACAGGAAGAAAGAAAACAACACACCAAAAAAAACTGAGTAAACCCGTCGGGGAAAAAACTTTGTAATAAAAAATAATAAAACTGTCGTGATCTAAATGGGCTGTGACTATTGCGTAGAAACCTAACACATGCACATCCTAAATAAGTAATAACCAGACACAAGTATTTTGTTCAAATAAAACATGGGGGGTATGGAAGTTAACAATTTGTTAAACAAAACAAAAAAATATCCCACCGCAAGCCACCAATGTCGTGGACTGGATTTGAGTCTGGGATAGAGGTAAAATATGACTCAGTTCTTAGAACCCTTGTTTATTACAATTTATGAAATGCTGCCACCACCGTCGTTTCTTAAGGGTGACGGACCCTGGTTATTGACAATTAGAGTGAATTTACTTAGAGACATTGAATAGAGTGAATTTAATCAGAGACATTGAATAGAGTGAATTTAATCAGAGACATTGAATAGAGTGAATTTAATCAGAGACATTGAATAGAGTGAATTTAATCAGAGACATTGAATAGAGGCGTGAAAGGGTTCTTGTTGCATATTATGCACACTTGATACTTGTGACTGGTTATAGCTTAATATATTATAGTTTCAGTTTAACATTGCAAAATGCCTACATTATTTAAGGGCGTCAATAGTTTGACTATACCCATAATGTTTATGTGAGACTCACCCGTAGTAGATCTGGTGTAGGATGACGACTGACCGCCTCGGTAACTATTTACCGTAGGGCTTATGCACACACTTGACAACCTTTGGTCTAAGTTTCACGGGGTTTATATACTGGAAAGTGACCTCTGTCACGAAAATAAGATAAGTTGTTTTCAGAATAATTTGTGATCGAGTATATGGAAGATTGTTATTGAATTTGGAGATTTAATATTGGTTTGAAAAGTACTGAGTGTGAAAGTGAAAGTGAAAGTGATGAGAGCTGACAATAACATCGGACTATTGTGTCAAAATATCCGTGTTATTGTCTTACTCGATTGCTTAATGATTTTACTGAGATATAAAAATATAAATTATATAAAAATATAAATGATAAAAACATGAAAATAACGCACCATGACATTAGCCACACGATTTTATAATGTGACTACAGCAGACGTATCATTATATAATCTTATTATGGGGTACACATTCAACCCGTTGACAAAATGTCAAATGATTTTGTTTTTTCCGTATACAAATAATGAATACTTCTTGTGAAATAAAATGTAAACATTAACATAAACAATTGTCACAAGAATTGTGAAAAATGAGAAACCAAAAGAATCATTTAACGAATTTCGTTATGTGTTAAATTGACGTAAGAAGTGAAAGTGAATAATGATCACAAGGTAAAAAAAAAAAAAAAAGTTGATAAGAAAAAGTAGTGATACATTGATTTTTGATTCATTTAATTTGTTATATAGTGCGATAATTGATGTGTACTCTCTCTCTCTCTCAGTGAATCAATGTTTACCTCAGAGTTGAAAGGATTTTTACATTTGCAAAAAAAAAGAAAAAAAACCCACTTGTTTCACCAATTGTTTACGGAGCTAATTGTAACATATAGTTATTTCATATAGTGCAGTGCCCGGAATCAAACTAGCATTCTCCCAAGGGTAGCAAAATAAAACTGCCAGTGAAAACTGAATGAGATAAAAACATCCAGCGAAAATTGTATCCATAGCGATTCATTAATCCGAACTCGGGCCCATAAACCTATTTTACAGAGCTGGACGTCCGAACAGAATTAACCGCAAATGTGTTTTTTGTTTGTTTTTACCAACAAAAAACTTTTCAATTTTAATATCCATCTAAAATTTTAACAGCGACCGGCGTTCTGTTTTTGTAAAGGTAGCCACAACCGCCGGTTGTCACGTTTGTATTCTGCTTCTGTTTGCCACCTACCACATCATCGCACAAGTTATTCATGCCGGTTATGTTATCCCGATGTACAAGCATCTAATGCCCACCAATGTGTACGGATCTAATTAGAATTATTCCCGTTTGTTAGTCCAATGCCCCAGGGCGTATTACGAGCCCTCAAATTCAGGAGGGGTGGGGGAGGAGGTGGCTTATTTTCCTAGACAATATGAGATAAATTACGATGCTATGGGGAAATGTGGCCGTGCATGTAGGCAGCTCATAGCGCTGATAAAAATTGAACGGCCGAAGGCGGATTTTTTTTTTTTAATAAACTGAATGGAGATGTGTGTGGACAGTTCTTATTCAAGAGTGTGTTTTACATGTTACACCTGGAGATGTGTGTGGACAGTTCTTATTCAAGAGTGTGTTTTACATGTTACACCTGGAGATGTGTGTGGACAGTTCTTATTCAAGAGTGTGTTTTACATGTTACACCTGGAGATGTGTGTGGACAGTTCTTATTCAAGAGTGTGTTTTACATGTTACACCTGGAGATGTGTGTGGACAGTTCTTATTCAAGAGTGTGTTTTACATGTTACACCTGGAGATGTGTGTGGACAGTTCTTATTTAAGAGTGTGTTTTACATGTTACACCTGGAGATGTGTGTGGACAGTTCTTATTCAAGAGTGTGTTTTACATGTTACACCTGGAGATGTGTGTGGACAGTTCTTATTCAAGAGTGTGTTTTACATGTTACACCTGGAGATGTGTGTGGATAGTTCTTATTCAAGAGTGTGTTTTACATGTTACACCTGGAGATGTGTGTGGACAGTTCTTATTCAAGAGTGTGTTTTACATGTTACACCTGGAGATGTGTGTGGACAGTTCTTATTCAAGAGTGTGTTTTACATGTTACACCTGTAGATGTGTGTGGACAGTTCTTATTCAAGAGTGTGTTTTACATGTTACACCTGGAGATGTGTGTGGACAGTTCTTATTCAAGAGTGTGTTTTACATGTTACACCTGGAGATGTGTGTGGACAGTTCTTATTCAAGAGTGTGTTTTACATGTTACACCTGAAGATGTGTGTGGACAGTTCTTATTCAAAAGTGTGTTTTACATGTTACACCTGGAGATGTGTGTGGACAGTTCTTATTACAGAGTGTGTTTTACATGTTACACCTGGAGATGTGTGTGGACAGTTCTTATTCAAGAGTGTGTTTTACATGTTACACCTGGAGATGTAAGTGGACAGTTCTTATTCAAGAGTGTGTTTTACATGTTACACCTGGAGATGTGTGTAGACAGTTCTTTTTTAAGAGTATGTTTTACATGTTACACCTGGAGATGTGTGTGGACAGTTCTTATTCAAGAGTGTGTTTTACATGTTACACCTGGAGATGTGTGTGGACAGTTCTTATTCAAGAGTGTGTTTTACATGTTACACCTGGAGATGTGTGTGGACAGTTCTTATTCAAGAGTGTGTTTTACATGTTACACCTGGAGATGTGTGTGGACAGTTCTTATTCAAGAGTGTGTTTTACATGTTATACCTGGAGATGTGTGTGGACAGTTCTTATTCAAGAGTGTGTTTTACATGTTACACCTGGAGATGTGTGTGGACAGTTCTAATTCAAGAGTGTGTTTTACATGTTACACCTGGAGATGTGTGTGGACAGTTCTTATTCAAGAGTGTGTTTTACATGTTACACCTGGAGATGTGTGTGGACAGTTCTTATTCAAGAGTGTGTTGTACATGTTACACCTGGAGATGTGTGTGGACAGTTCTTATTTAAGAGTGTGTTTTACATGTTACACCTGGAGATGTGTGTGGACAGTTCTTATTCAAGAGTGTGTTTTACTTGTTACACCTGGAGATGTGTGTGGACAGTTCTTATTTAAGAGTGTGTTTTACATGTTACACCTGGAGATGTGTGTGGACAGTTCTTATTCAAGAGTGTGTTTTACATGTTACACCTGGAGATGTGTGTGGACAGTTCTTATTCAAGAGTGTGTTTTACATGTTACACCTGGAGATGTGTGTGGACAGTTCTTATTTAAGAGTGTGTTTTACATGTTACACCTGGAGATGTGTGTGGACAGTTCTTATTCAAGAGTGTGTTTTACATGTTACACCTGGAGATGTGTGTGGACAGTTCTTATTTAAGAGTGTGTTTTACATGTTACACCTGGAGATGTGTGTGGACAGTTCTTATTCAAGAGTGTGTTTTACATGTTACACCTGGAGATGTGTGTGGACAGTTCTTATTTAAGAGTGTGTTTTACATGTTACACCTGGAGATGTGTGTGGACAGTTCTTATTCAAGAGTGTGTTTTACATGTTACACCTGGAGATGTGTGTTTTACATGTTACACCTGGAGATGTGTGTGGACAGTTCTTATTCAAGAGTGTGTTTTACATGTTACACCTGGAGATGTGTGTGGACAGTTCTTATTCAAGAGTGTGTTTTACATGTTACACCTGGAGATGTGTGTGGACAGTTCTTTTTCAAGAGTGTGTTTTACATGTTACACCTGGAGATGTGTGTGGACAGTTCTTATTCAAGAGTGTGTTTTACATGTTACACCTGGAGATGTGTGTGGACAGTTCTTATTCAAGAGTGTGTTTTACATGTTACACCTGGAGATGTGTGTGGACAGTTCTTATTCAAGAGTGTGTTTTACATGTTACACCTGGAGATGTGTGTGGACAGTTCTTATTCAAGAGTGTGTTTTACATGTTACACCTGGAGATGTGTGTGGACAGTTCTTATTCAAGAGTGTGTTTTACATGTTACACCTGGAGATGTGTGTGGACAGTTCTTATTCAAGAGTGTGTTTTACATGTTACACCTGGAGATGTGTGTGGACAGTTCTTATTCAAGAGTGTGTTGTACATGTTACACCTGGAGATGTGTGTGGACAGTTCTTATTCAAGAGTGTGTTTTACATGTTACACCTGGAGATGTGTGTGGACAGTTCTTATTCAAGAGTGTGTTACATGTTACACCTGGAGATGTGTGTGGACAGTTCTTATTCAAGAGTGTGTTTTACATGTTACACCTGGAGATGTGTGTGGACAGTTCTTATTCAAGAGTGTGTTTTACATGTTCCACACGTGGAGATGTGTGTGGACAGTTCTTATTCAAGAGTGTGTTTTACATGTTACACCTGGAGATGTGTGTGGACAGTTCTTATTCAAGAGTGTGTTTTACATGTTACACCTGGAGATGTGTGTGGACAGTTCTTATTTAAGAGTGTGTTTTACATGTTACACCTGCCCTGGAGATGTGTTTGGACAGTTCTTATTCAAGAGTGTGTTTTACATGTTCCACACGTGGAGATGTGTGTGGACAGTTCTTATTCAAGAGTGTGTTTTACATGTTCCACACGTGGAGATGTGTGTGGACAGTTCTTATTCAAGAGTGTGTTTTACATGTTACACCTGGAGATGTGTGTGGACAGTTCTTATTCAAGAGTGTGTTTTACATGTAACACCTGGAGATGTGTGTGGACAGTTCTTATTCAAGAGTGTGTTTTACATGTTACACCTGGAGATGTGTGTGGACAGTTCTTATTTAAGAGTGTGTTTTACATGTTACACCTGGAGATGTGTTTGGACAGTTCTTATTCAAGAGTGTGTTTTACATGTTCCACACGTGGAGATGTGTGTGGACAGTTCTTATTCAAGAGTGTGTTTTACATGTTCCACACGTGGAGATGTGTGTGGACAGTTCTTATTCAAGAGTGTGTTTTACATGTTACACCTGGAGATGTGTGTGGACAGTTCTTATTCAAGAGTGTGTTTTACATGTTACACCTGGAGATGTGTGTGGACAGTTCTTATTCAAGAGTGTGTTTTACATGTTACACCTGGAGATGTGTGTGGACAGTTCTTATTCAAGAGTGTGTTTTACATGTTACACCTGGAGATGTGTGTGGACAGTTCTTATTTAAGAGTGTGTTTTACATGTTACACCTGGAGATGTGTGTGGACAGTTCTTATTCAAGAGTGTGTTTTACATGTTCCACACGTGGAGATGTGTGTGGACAGTTCTTATTCAAGAGTGTGTTTTACATGTTACACCTGGAGATGTGTGTGGACAGTTCTTATTCAAGAGTGTGTTTTACATGTTCCACACGTGGAGATGTGTGTGGACAGTTCTTATTCAAGAGTGTGTTGTACATGTTACACCTGGAGATGTGTGTGGACAGTTCTTATTCAAGAGTGTGTTTTACATGTTACACCTGGAGATGTGTGTGGACAGTTCTTATTCAAGAGTGTGTTTTACATGTTCCACACGTGGAGATGTGTGTGGACAGTTCTTATTCAAGAGTGTGTTTTACATGTTACACCTGGAGATGTGTGTGGACAGTTCTTATTCAAGAGTGTGTTTTACATGTTACACCTGGAGATGTGTGTGGACAGTTCTTATTCAAGAGTGTGTTTTACATGTTACACCTGGAGATGTGTGTGGACAGTTCTTATTCAAGAGTGTGTTTACCATGTTACACCTGGAGATGTGGGTGGACAGTTCTTATTCAAGAGTGTGTTTTACATGTTACACCTGGATATGTGTGTGGACAGTTTTTATTCAAGAGTGTGTTTTACATGTTACACCTGGAGATGTGTGTGGACAGTTCTTATTCAAGAGTGTGTTTTACATGTTACACCTGGAGATGTGTGTGGACAGTTCTTATTCAAGAGTGTGTTTAACATGTTACACCTGGAGATGTGTGTGGACAGTTTTTATTCAAGAGTGTGTTTTTACATGTTACACCTGGAGATGTGTGTGGACAGTTCTTATTCAAGAGTGTGTTTTACATGTTACACCTGGAGATGTGTGTGGACAGTTCTTATTCAAGAGTGTGTTTTACATGTTACACCTGGAGATGTGTGTGGACAGTTCTTATTCAAGAGTGTGTTTTACATGTTACACCTGGAGATGTGTGTGGACAGTTCTTATTCAAGAGTGCGTTTTACATGTTACAACTGGAGATGTGTGTGGACAGTTCTTATTTAAGAGTGTGTTTTACATGTTACACCTGGAGATGTGTGTGGACAGTTCTTATTCAAGAGTGTGTTTTACATGTTACACCTGGAGATGTGTGTTTTACATGTTACACCTGGAGATGTGTGTGGACAGTTCTTATTCAAGAGTGTGTTTTACATGTTACACCTGGAGATGTGTGTGGACAGTTCTTATTCAAGAGTGTGTTTTACATGTTACACCTGGAGATGTGTGTGGACAGTTCTTTTTCAAGAGTGTGTTTTACATGTTACACCTGGAGATGTGTGTGGACAGTTCTTATTCAAGAGTGTGTTTTACATGTTACACCTGGAGATGTGTGTGGACAGTTCTTATTCAAGAGTGTGTTTTACATGTTACACCTGGAGATGTGTGTGGACAGTTCTTATTCAAGAGTGTGTTTTACATGTTACACCTGGAGATGTGTGTGGACAGTTCTTATTCAAGAGTGTGTTTTACATGTTTTACACCGGAATGGAAAATGAGTGGTTTGGTTTGTGGTAGAGACATCTTTGATCCTGAACAAAATTATATTTTATTAACTCCGAGTTGGTGTAACGAGATATCTTGTTTAAGTAATCCATGTTGTTTGTTGTAATAGGAGGCAGTGATGTCATTCATAAGAATGCGTAGATGGTCGATTACAATAATGGATAATTACAATTATCCATTTTGTGTTACGCTGGATTAAAACCAACGAACTTTTGTTATAACGATTTTGAGTTGCGTTTTAACGAGATCTCATTTCTATAGGATTGTCCGTAAAATAGATAAAGTAAACTTATAATCTTATTCACGGTTATGTGTCTCAAATTTGGACATAACCTTAAATATTTTTCTTGGTGAAAATGTTTTGACTCAAAGGTAAAGAATCAACATTGCATTTTTTATACCATTATACTGATAGGTGGATCTATTATAATCACATTGTTTCATTTTGTTAATTCTTTTGTAAGAATTCTAGAAGAACATTTTAATATTAGACAGTAATGCGAACAGTTTTGAAATAATGTAACTCGAATACAAACTTAAGGAAGTCGACCTTTAATGTTGTTAAACACCAAAAGAAATGCTTCAAGAGCTCAGTTCTCGTGTGATGCCATCTATACCATGCAATGAATGTAGAAGCCACGTACACTGTGCTCAGGACTATATTTTACGACGTGAATGTACTACTAGGTTTATGAATTTAAAAAACATGCACTTAAAACCGATTAAAGTAATACTGTACAACACATAAAACATGCAGGAGGTGATTATTCCTCCTTGTTAGGCGGGATGTAGTCCCCGGGTTCGGTAACGTCCAGGAGTCAGCTAATTACCTAATGCACCGGAATGGCATCGCTAAGCTGTGCTGGCAGGTCCGGCTGACCGCAACACCTAAATCCCATCCGTGCTATCATCAAAGGTTGGGCGAAAAAAATCGACTGTAATAATAATGTATACAGTGAAATGTCCTTTAGCAGGGTGTGATAACCTAAGCTGGGAAGGGTTATCACAGAAATGATTCTGATATAAATTGACTCGGTTCAAAGGTACAAATGAAAATACGTGGAAGAACGGAGTTTTCTTGATTGATATAGTTTATATTTCACATATTTTAAGTAAATTATATAGTTTATTTAGAAATAAGCATTGTAATGTAACTAAGTTTTAATATGTATTTGTTAAAATTAATATAAACAAACTTGTAAAGGAATGGAGACTTAAGACGAGTTAGCTCGATATCTTAACATTTTCATCACCTGTGCTTTTGGATTGAAACAAAATAAGTGCATGACAATTGTGATTATGATGATGATTCTTGTTGCTGTACGTCTCGATTATGTTATTCGAGACCACGAGGGGTGATAGTTGAGGATGGAAGATAATTACAAAACATGCTATAAGCGGGACTCGAACCCACGTCTGCAGGTGGTATAACTTTAGGACCTGCGCTCCGAGATTGTTTAAGTGGGGGAAGTGCTAAAGTTTGTGTGATGCTCCGGAGACACTAGTACCGCAATGCAAATAAAACATGTAATAATAATATTACTATAGGCCTAAATTGGAATTTCAAACAATGAATTATCCAGCAGAATGACTCACACAAGTAGGCAGTAAATTTCAACAATGATGTAAAGTTGTTCCCCAGCAACCTTGTGAATGCCGACGCCATAGATGAGTGAGTCGGCGCCAAACAGTGGGAGGTTTTTCAATTACTGACATTTTGGTTGACCAATACCCAGGGCCGTAACAAGTGTTTGGTAACCCAGGTACATACCCGTGTAACAAAAATCAGGAGTAGACCATTTTGAATTGCTATAACCACACCAGTCCCCAGTAACAAGTGTTATAAAAAATCGTGCCTAAAGCTCGTTAAAACACTCCAATCACACTATGAGAATAAAAAAGAAAACGGGGCTATGCGCCCTCGACCCGCATTGGCTGGGGGCCTCCCCGTAGACCCTCCATTCTACTCTGCCCTATCATACCCAGGTGAGTTTTATACCCTAGTTACGGGCCTGACAATACCTCAATCATCTATGACGTCAGCATCCACAAAGTTGCTGTGGAACGGCTTCATTTTCGGTTCTTCAGTGGTAGCCACGTGCGTATGCGAATGGCTCTGGAACTAAGTATTGACGTAGCCATTACAATTCTTCAACGTCAGACGTATGAATGTAATCGTTAAGAAAGTACATTGGCCTATATGAAACAATAACACATTTTGATGGGTGAGGACTTTCTCGTAATGAACAACAAAAATGTGTTAAATTAAATGTGATCTGTGGATTGATTTGAAAGCACTCTTTAAATTCTTTCATCTCTTTTGCCAGTTTCTTAAATTCTAAATGTCAATTATATTACACATCCTGGATTAGGTCATTGTTTTCATCTAGTATATACTATTCTACTTGAACTTCAATGTTATAATCTTATGAATCTCTTTATCACCAATTTACAATAATTTAATATGTATGGTGGTGATATGGTAATACACAAAATAATGAAAATCATATTTAAATACACTGTTTTTGGAATAGCATACACAATAATATCCACCCCTTGTTCTATTCATAGGTTGCACGTACGTCACATCTGTGCGCGTGGCGGCCACATTTGTGACCAAACTTTCACGTTGCCATGGAGAAACAATTGAAAGCTCTTGTGGTAAAACACATAAATTCTTAATTCTTTAAAACCCAGCTTGTTTTTGAAAAAAAATTGATGTGTGATAATTTTTTATTTTTGTATTACTTATGTTTACTTTTTAAAATCTAAATTGGGCTTATTTATTAAATTTGAATAGTATTTGCCAATTATCTAATATGGGTCCTCATCAATTGTGTTGAAATCATGACCGCTGTGACGTCACGTGGGAACTATGAATTGTATTCGGGACTTAGGTACAGTTTGACACCTGAGAAGGAGAATCATTTACAAGTAACACACCAAGAATATGTAATGGTATAACTTTTGCACTCAAAGCAGCTTAGCGTACACGCACATATTGTGTTTGTTATTTATGTAATAATGTAATGTAGAGATAAACGCCCGCCAGAGCGCCCCGCTTCAGCATGTGATTTACAAGGTATTTGAGGTAGTTAGAAATTGTCCGAAGGCTGTTTACAGCGCTCTCTACAAATGAAACTGAAGAAACACGAATCGAATCAGAAGTGTGAGTCGAACCCACAACCAACCAAATAGTATCGTGTGTTATCGCTGAGCCACCTCTATTTGTAAACTTGTAAACATTGTGATGATCATTACAATAAACATCCTGTTAACACGAGGCAGGTCTATGATGGAACCCATCGTAGCAACAGCGGGTTCAGTTCAGCTCATGCAGGCAGTAAATAGCCCACCTGCATAATCCTTTCAACAAACTTTACCTTTAAAGATTCCAAGGCAATATTTTACAATTTCCTAGATGGCCATTAAAGTCATGAGACTAATCTACGAATAAATTCTCAGCTTCTAAGCTAGGAATAAATTTCCGAAGTCGATTGATTGATATCAGCGCGGCGCGCGCGAGGAGGCGGAATATGGAGAGGAATAAGATACCCGCGGGATATAACACTGACCACGGTGGCATATTTCACGGCCCGCGATGCTGCCGCTCTGCTCACTTTGTGTCATGTTTCCCTCCAATGCTTGGATTGCATCTGTACATTCGCGTTCTCAACTATTGTTGAGCGGCGCTATAGGACACAAGGAGACAATTTCTTTGCGCAAATTACTTGTCTAGACCCGTGAAGTAGTAACGGCTGGACTGCGACGCGAGTAAACTTGTGCGCTTTACACCCGTGTACTTATAACACCAAAAATGGAAGAGTTTTTGACGTAGGCTTGAGACTGCAACCATGTTGGGAAGGTAAGGGTCGAGCGCATGATAAGCACTTTATTTCTTGTAAGTGACTCTTTTCACAAAGAAGTTATGGAAGTTAAAACAGCATATACTCTAGTGCCTTTTCACCGGGACAAGAACAAAATTCATTACAAAAAACTGGGCACATAATTGTGTTTTCAAATTGTATAGCATCATTCCTAAGATAAAAACCAATAGTAAACTGCATTTTTGTGTACTTTACAAATATGGTCTAGAGGTGTTACTAGCCTTAACTTTTGAAGCTATCGTTACACGTAAAAAATAACAATGTAATTTTTTTTTTAATTTTTGCAGACATAATATCAATATTTATCAATCATCATCAAAAAAACTTAAATTTAAGAAGTTACGATACCTAGATACCTTCACCTTCAGGCATTTTATTAGGCTAACCTACACACAGTGTAGTGTCAAACTTACAATGAATGGGATACATTTTTAGTCTAGAGGTATGGAAAGATCGAATGGAATGATCATAATATATAAATATGTAGCGTCGTCTAATATACAAATAACTGTTCTATAAATACTGCGTAATATTACTTTTATTTCCTCTTTTTAGAGATACAAAACACTCCTCCATTTCCCTTTTGCAACAATCCCCATTCTGTCTTTTCACCGCCTTCTCACTATTTCCAATCCTATAACTTAATCTGAATACTCCACGGTCTTCTTGATGCTTTATACAATTCCAATTACACCGCCTTCTTACTATTTCCATTCCTATAATTACAATACTAATCTAAACTACTAATAACTAATATAGTGTAAGCAGGCACACCGTGACATTCTCCCCCCCTTAGTCGTGAACCGTAGACTTGGACTTCCTCGGGCGTAAAACTCGGCGTTGCTGATCATCCACTCTTGTAGCCCAAGAAGGACTCGATACCCATTTCTTAAGCTGGTCAGCATTCGCTCTTCCCATACATTTGCCAGACTTAGGATCGACTAACTCAAAAGAGTTAGTGGCAATCTGTCGAGTGATTTGATAAGGTCCGGAGTGGCGTGGAGCTAAACCAGCAGACACTGCCATCGCTGCATCACTGAGAACGTGAGCGTCTCGCAAAACTAGATCACCAACAACAAAGGGGTTTGGTTGACGACGGACATCATAGTTTTGTTTAGACTTAGCTTGAGCCGCGCTTGCACGAGTCCTCGCCCAGTGCCATGCGTCTGTTAATCGATGTTTGAGGTCCACGGCATATTCATGAACTTGGACGGCTGATGAATCCTCGTCGAGAGGGTCCCTGCGATCCCAGGGTGCGTGCAGGTCTCTGCCGTAGGTTAGCGTAGCAGGAGAGTACCCAGTTACCTCACTTACTGCGGTTCTTAATGCAAACGCTAAAGCATGAAGATGACGATCCCAATCTCGGTGGTTATCGCAGTAGGCTCGAATGCTTGTTTTTAGGGTACCATTATGTCTCTCCACCTGTTGCCCACAAGGCCTGTAAGGAACAGTATGGCGATCAGAAATGCCAAACAATGCCATCGTGCTTTTCCAGATGGCACTGACAAATTGTTTGCCGTTATCGCTCGAAATGGCATCAGGGAATCCATGACGACAGAACAGTTCTTCTAGTTTGGATGTTATTTGCTTAGTAGTCGGGGAACGTAAAGGAAAAATTTCCGGGTACCTCGTGAACTTGTCGATGACGACCAAGATGTAAAGGAAATTGTTTCGCGAACGTGGTAGGGGCCCTACTAGATCGATGCTTAGCTCTGCAAACGGTCTGACCGCAGGCGAAACCTCCATGTATCCGAACTGTTTTTGTGACCTTGGTTTTATTCGCTGACAAGTTTGACAGGAGCGGACATACGTTAGAATATCATGTCTCATCCCTAGCCACGTGTAGCGTTCTTGGGTGCGATGTAATGTCTTGAAAAATCCGAGGTGACCGCTTAAAGGATGTGAGTGAGTTGCAGCCAAGACAATTTGACGCAGGTGTTGTGGCAACCAAACGCGGGGAGGCGACAGCTGGCTTACTCGCCACATAACACCATCTGCATCTATCTCGGTTTCGCTAGCAAGATCCTTTGTCTGCCTCGAACACGTTACCGTAGTAGAGCTCTGGTTCCTCGTAACCACCCGATGTATCTCCCGTAACTGTTCGTCCTGTAGCTGTTCCGCTGCTAGTTTAGGCATGTCTGTGAGGGTGTCAATTGAGATGGTCGCTAGGTTTGTAACGCATACTTCTTGTGGAGGATCTTCAAAAGTAACTTCGGCATCAGGAGCTTCAACGAAGAGCGGCAATAGTTGATTCACAAACGTTGTTGAATCCAGGTGAGACGGCGGGTGTATGGCAATGGGGTGCCTACTGAGAGCATCAGCGGGAACGTTTGCTATTCCTCTGCGGTACTTGATCGTACAATCGTACCCCTGCAAACGCAACACCCATCTTTTGACTCTGTTGGAGGCCAATTCTGTAGAAAACATCCAACTCAGAGAAGCGTGGTCACAAATAATATCAAAGCTTGTCATTTCAATGTATGGACGGAATTTATCCACCGCCCACACCACAGCGAGACATTCCCACTCCTGTACCGTGTAATTCTCTTCATGTTTACTGAGTGTCCGACTTATGAAGGCAACTGGCCGGAGAGGACTATTGGTTACGTTGGGGTCCGAGGCTTGGAGCAAAACCGCACCCAAACCTAAGCCACTCGCGTCTGTCTCGATCACAAAAGGTTGATTTAAGTCCGGCAAAGCCAGATCTGTGACATAAGAGAGGGCATTTTTTAAAGCTATGAACGCATTTTTCTGGGGTAAGTCCCATGTCCAAGGAGTATCTTTCCTTAGCAGACATGTAAGAGGCTTAGCAATCGTAGAAAAGTTTTGTATGAAGGTTCTATAGTAACCAACTAAACCAAGGAAACTTTGCAGGTCTTTCACTTTGCGGGGAGAAGGAAAATCGTTGACTGCAGCAACTTTTGAAGGATTTGGGCTGTACAATCCTTGTTTGATAATGTGCCAAGAAGTTAATAGAGGTTTGAAAGAGCTGGAGTTTACTTGTGTTTACAGTCAGTCCTGCTTTGGCAAGTCGAGCAAACACCTCCTCTAAATGTTGCAGATGTTCCTCCAATGAGTTGGAATAAATAATAATGTCGTCTAAGAATGCCAGACAGAACCGATGAGATATACCAGCAAGAACCTTGTCCATCAGTTTCTGAAACGAAGCCGGAGCCCCGGCTAAACCAAATGGCATTCGCAGGAACTCAAAAGTGCCCCTGTGACATAAGAAGGCTGTCTTGTGGCGATCTTTAGGTGCAACCGCAATTTGGAAAAAACCTTGAGAAAGGTCGATTGTCGAGAAGTAGCGTGCAGGACCAAGCTGGGCCAAAATCCAGTCTGTACGTGGCATTGGCCATTTGGGAACCTGGCTGCATTTATTAAGATGACGGTAGTCAACCGCCAATCTATAACCTCCTGTTTTCTTGGGCACGATAACCGGAGCACTGGTCCAAGAGCTTGATGATGGTTGAATGATTTTCTGTTCAAGTAGTTTGTCGACTAGGCCGTCCATGACGTTTCTTTTCATATGATTGACTGGTCGAAGGCGACATTGAACTGGTGGATGAGAGTCTGTGATGATTTGATGCTGGATTAGATCTGTGAAACCGGGTGTATCCGAAAAGAGGCAAGAGTATTTATGAAGAAGGTTATGTAGTGCTGGCTGTATGCGTTTCGGGCAATCAACCATGGCAGATGAGTCCAGTAGATTGGGACAAGGTTGTGGTACAGACGCGCGTGCAGGAAGAGAAGTGCTTGTAAGACAGGATTCATTAAAGGAATGAAAGTGGGTGCTGTTACCAATTGCCCAACCACCACTTCTGATAGACACTGTAACATCAAACTGAGTAAGAAAGTCCCGGCCAAGAATTAGCTCCCGACAGAGGTGGGGTAAGTACAGACACTTCAATATGTGCCAGCGATCGGCGATAACAATAGGCACAAACACAGCGAGTTCACTACGGACATTACCAGATGCCATGCTGATAGAGATCGAGCATTGTTCAACCTTGGCACCTATTCCTTGTGCCGCTGATAGCGCCGACGGTCCAATCAAAGAACAACTTGAGCCCGTGTCCAGTAATGCCTGAATAGTGTGGTGACCCATAAACAATGTAATAATTGGGTCACATTCCTGTTTCAGTTTGGGTGTATCGAGAGCCATAAACACGTTGTTTGTACTGTAGTTCTCCTGAACTGGCCCTATGTCCCGAACTACAGTTTCCCGTTTCCCTGGCGTCGAGGGCAGTTTCGTTTAAAATGATCAAACGAACCACATACCCAACAAGCGTTTCTGTCAGTAGATCCTCGTGATGAAGACGAACTCTGTTGGCCTGACGAAGTAGGAGATGAAAATGCCAAATCAGCTGCCACAGCATTTGTGGGCGGAGGCGGAGGTCGGTAGTTGTTGTGCCGCCACAAAATAGCCTGGATTGTAGGTGCAACCACAGCGAGGTCACGCAGGTTTGCAAAAGAGCGTCCTTGAAGAAAGGGATAATACTGTGGGTGCATCTGGCGCATTACCCGCGCCACTTTCTCTGCATCGGATACCGTGGACCCAATACGATCGTAGTAGCTGGAGATAGTGCGCACATAAGCAGAAAGGGGTTCATCTGGATGTTGGGTTCGCATTTCTAGTTCAGCCTTAATTCGTGCCAGATAGTCTGGCCTATCATACTCATTGTGAAGGGCAACTTTGAAGTCCTCCCAACTGTTGCATCCTCCCACGAAATTCCACCAGCGGAAAGCGTCACCAACAAGCGCTGCTGGAAGAACATGGCTAACAATGTACGAGAGTGGTACGCCCTGTCCCCGAGCGTATTGCTCCATGTCCAACAAGAATTCCTCTGCGCTTTTCGGGTCCCCACAGCCAAAGAATGTAGGAAGCGGGCCCTGGACATGGGGCGAAGGGTTTTGCGGCTGCTGTTGGTAGTATGGCGAAACAAATGGATTTATGGATGTGTCGGGGTGAAGTGGGGAATCGTGCGCAGTGCGTTGTACAGGAGTAGAATACAAGGGCTCTTGCACGACTTGTGAACTGGCCTGACCTAGCATCTCGGAGACTGGTATGGTTATCGATGCCTGCAAATTCGAATATGTAACTACGGGCAGTGAGTGTGAACTAGGCGCGACCGAATGTCGTCTTGGCGGGATGGGAGGTGGTGTGACAGAAGTACTTCCCGAGATACTCGTAGGACGCCCTGTGGCATGACTTGAGGATGTACCAGAAGCGGCAGGCAGCTCACGAGATGCGTGGGCAATAGTAGTAGGCTGTGTTTGCAAACGGAGTGGAATTGCTGCAGCTTTGGGAGACAACAGCTCACGCAGCCTGTGATGGTATACCTCAGTACCCTCGGCTTGAAGAGCCATTAGCTTGTGAACAATGTCCAGAGGTAGCAAATCTTCTTGAAGAACCCCTCCATTATGTCAAATGCGCCGGGGTTAGGAACTGATTTTATAAGCTACAAATAATAAACAGTGTTTAAACGTTACCTTATACTGCTTTGGACGAGCCCCCAATTGTAGCGTCGTCTAATATACAAATAACTGTTCTATAAATACTGCGTAATATTACTTTTATTTCCTCTTTTTAGAGATACAAAACACTCCTCCATTTCCCTTTTGCAACAATCCCCATTCTGTCTTTTCACCGCCTTCTCACTATTTCCAATCCTATAACTTAATCTGAATACTCCACGGTCTTCTTGATGCTTTATACAATTCCAATTACACCGCCTTCTTACTATTTCCATTCCTATAATTACAATACTAATCTAAACTACTAATAACTAATATAGTGTAAGCAGGCACACCGTGACAAATATGTTTTCAAAGTATATAATTGAGAACCCCCTTAGAAGTTTTATGGGTTATTATGTTTCTATCTAAATCTGGAATTCGTAAATATATTTATAATCTCATTAGTCGGTAGTTATCACATCGTTATTTAGCATTGAAGTGATTGATTCTTTGGTGTTCAACGACGTACTCAACAACTAGGTCGTATGACGCCCGGAAATGATTGGAGGAAAAGAGGATATAATATTTAAATAATACATTCTTTCTCGATATATCTAAACGTAATACTTTTTTGGAATGGGTGCAACGCCATATAAATAGTGATATTACAAAGCAATGCAATTCTATCTTCAAAAAAAGCTTTCGTATTTTAAAGAAACTCAATAAACATGAAAAAACATGTCCGGTAACTTTTAATCATGATGTAATATTTTTCAATTAGCAATTCATACCATAATCATTTACTGAATTATGCGTGTTATTTAAGCCTTCTCTCAATAATATCCAAGTGCGTAGGGCGAGTTCAAAGCTGTTTTTACGTAGTAAATACCTCTTGAGCTGAAACAAGGAGAGAACGAACAAACGTTAAATATTAATTTAATAGAAAGTATTGAGGCAATTTCTATCCTCGGGGATTGTTTTAGTTAAACTGTATAGCTATTGTGTACATAAAAACAAATTTCACTGGTAAATTTATTTTGTGCATTTTGGTTTATTTTGTTTTGTAGCAAAAATCCGTACGCTCGAGTCGAATGAATTTCATGATTGAGAATATAATCAGTACTGTTTAAAATATTGGGAAATGTTAACACGTATTCCATTTGATCTGTTATCTAGAAAATACTATAAGTCAAATGCATAGTCGTTCCTCCCCTGCTCCACAACTTCGTCTTTCCTCAGACTCGCCCAACCACCAACCACAAAGGAGACATGATTATGATAGAGACAGAGACATGGCAATGCTGCTCTGTAATTGGTAGTCTGGCGAGTCTGAGCAAATGCTGAATTGAGGAGCACGTGAGGAACGACTATGTATTTGACACATATGTCAATAATACTCCGGGTTAATAAAATTAAAAACATGTCGAATTATTACACCACGTCGTAGACACTTATTCGGCCACGTTACTGGGCCGCTGTGGGCTCTGTCGTCAGGACAACTGAAGTCCTCTCGTCACATTTCCATTTCATGTTGGCATAATAGTTTTTTAGCTAGATACATTTCTAAGAATATATTATCATTTAAAACTGTATCTGTATCTGTATTTATCACTGTCTGTAAGACACACAGTTACAAGATTTTTTAGTCGTACCTGAGGAAGGCAGCAGAACAGCTGTCGAAATGTTGTACTGACGTGATGCCGAATGCATCGAAAAGGCTTACCGTGATTTAAAATACCTTATTCCAGTTAAGTGTTCATTTAATAATTAAAATATTAGCATATCGCTCCAGTGCATTATAGTTATCTTTAAAGTTAACAGCAAGCTATTTAGTCAGAACACCGCATATGTTTGACTTAACAGTAACCTATTTAGTCAGAACACCGCATATCCTTAACACCGATAGAGGTGGCTCAGCGGTGAGACGCGAGACTCTAATTCGGGAGGTCGCCGGTTCGATTCCGGCCACCGGCAGTCCTGACTGAAGGTTTTTTCCGAGGTTTTCCTCAGTCGTTAAAGCGAATGCTGGGATTGAGTCATACTATCAGCCCTCGGACATTCCTTACCAACTATCCAAACACCCTAATAACCTAGTTAGCCACCTAAAGAGGGCCACATCAGGTAAAGCTGGTGTGCACCCTAGAACGGGTATTCCTACAAAAATTAGTATTATTATATCCTTAACCTTACAGCAAGCTATTTAGTCAGAACACCACATATCTTTTACCTAACAACAAGCTATTTAGTCAGAACACCGCATCTAATGCTATACTCACTCGTAGGGACACAACTCTCCCATTATCTCCCTAGGTCGAGCGTCGTACGCAGCGCAACGGCCCTTAGAAGCTTCATGGACACTCTTGCATCTCACACCCCAGAAGCCCACGTCGGTTACCACGGACTCGGCGAATAAAGTTGGCGCCCTGATGTGACTGCATTGTGTGTCTGAAAACGAATTTGTTTTAATTGTTCGCAAACGGTGCAAGCATGGGCACCGCGAGGGGGGCCTTGGATTTCAGGAATTTTAAAACTTAACTGGTAATCTATGCGATCGCGCTTTATGTGCCATTTCATATAAACTATATAAATACAAAATATAACACAAATTAATTTAAATGCTTTCAATCCGTCCCTTCGCGAGTATGTTAATTTCACTACGATCCGGTTAGTATTGTTATTAATTGTATATATAAATCAGTGCACCACTGAGCTGTTGCGAGCGAGAACAATATTATGATCAAGCCACCTCGCGGCCCCAGCACCACTCGTCCCGTGCTCGCTGGTTAGCTACCTACGCTTTTTTTTTAATTTCTTAAGTTTTTTGGACTTATGTTGCTTTTAAATATGCATTTTATCACGACCAGACGGGCCATGGTTACCATTCATATATCAAATTATATTGTTCCTATACTTCCTATGTTCGTTTGTATTATTACTCTTTATCATGGTTTGTTTATCTTAGCCTATTATTTGGACATTTGTTCGTTTATTTTACTTCTTGAGACTAGTCAATCACCATTTAAATCTCATACGATATTGTTCCTACGTGTTTATAATATTACTGTTCCTTATGTTTTCTTCAGTATTCATATTAAAATGTAATAGGAATTTTATATACGTGTGATCAGTCAATCATGGCCAGTTACCATTTTTTGGATCTCCCAAGATATTCCTTCGTTTTGATAATTTAAATGTCATACAGTACGTACGAAGTACTTAGTGCACGTGGTTCAATTCATTGCATTCAGAACCTGTACTTTAACATCCCAAAATCGGTTAAAGAATGTTGAAAATCCGAAAAACGACCTGTGGGGCAAATTGGGGGGATTCCGCCTGCCACCCCCTTCCCCCAAGATGGAAACTTTTATTTCACTTTGGTTCTCTTGAAAATATCCTGGCGGCGAATATGAAGCTATTGAAGAATTGAACAAACTTATCCATATTTTGTAAATTTCCATATACAAAGAAAGAATTAAATAATTTGAACAAAACATTGCTGTAAGAAATAAAATAAAATTTAGAATTTGAAAAAATTTGAGAATTATGTTTTTGGACTTTGTTGATGTTTCAAATAAATAGATTGTTTCACATTACTCAATTCACGAGTGAAGATCACTTTATTCTAATTTGTGTACGAAGAAATATTTATAATAATATATTTATTATATTTATCTATTTGTTCTGTAATTTATAGTTTTTTATTTTCGTGGTAGGTTAAAATATGGATGGTAAAAATGGCAACCCAACATTTGCAAACAAGAAATGTTTAGTTTGCCTCATTCACAAAAAAATAAATTAAAATTTTCTCTAAGACATAGTACAATCATGTGTTCTTGTCTGAATTGACGCTTTTCATAATAATTTGTAAGTAACTTGTGATGATTTGGAACCAAAGCAAACATCATCCAAAGTAAATAACAATTTGGGTCAGCACAAGTAAACGCGACTGAACTAAACCGTTGACCAGTCAGTCTAAACAGTCCCAGTAATATTACCAAGAATGCCGCAGCCCGTCTGAAATGTCCCTCCATTCACATAGAAGTCCACGTGTCCTATGTGTTCAATATTTCCCGTTATGCCGGCGTTCGTGTGGACGACATCCACAAAGTCTGCGTCATTGGAGTCGAGGTTCCACCATGTTCCGCTACCGGCGATCAGGGGGGTAGGAGGGTCGAGGCCTGTGGACAGTCTTGGGTCATTACATTTACACACCCCTCGTTCTACAGCGACCTTGTGGATGCTGACATCATAGATGGGTGAGGCATTAGCCAACCAAATATTAGTACTTGGAAAAGACACCCGCTGATTGGCTCCGACTCACTCATCCATGACGTCAGTATCCACAAGGTGTCTGTGGAACCACTTTATATATCAATACATCAAGGAAAGTACAGAAACCTTCTTTATCAACATCTCTTCAGATTAGCTCTTGAGCTGCTCGTT
This sequence comes from Isoperla grammatica, assembly GCA_945910005.1. NCBI lineage: Eukaryota > Metazoa > Arthropoda > Insecta > Plecoptera > Perlodidae > Isoperla > Isoperla grammatica. Next base: position 53,846,782 of record OX246739.1, on the reverse strand, counting down.
GTGTGAATCATGTAATGACGAGATTCAATGGTCTGCCTGCTGTTGTTTGGTTATCGTAATAGCTGGTTGAAAATTGTGAACACTTTGTCTAAATTAAATGAAAAAAGTATACATAATAATATAATGATCGAGCATTGGAAAATAATAAGAAAAAAATCTAGCTACATACAATCAAAAAAGATCAATTAATTATTCTAATGAAACATGTTTACTTGACTTGTAAATCAAGGTTCCTCTCCCCCATCATCATAGAAAGGAAATAAAGGATAATTTTCATACAAAAGTAACAACAAGAATCTTAACCAGTACTAATTATTTCACACGTCACCTGTAATTCGCTCAAATCTCTTATCTCTGGCAGATCGTACGATACCGCTGGCATGGCTGGCGATGTTGGTGCCCAGACTGTGCGCAACCACGTGAATACGCCAGGGTTCGAACCCCAGATGTGTGTGCTCGAGAACCTAGTAGGAACTGCGCCAGACATTTACCCGCGTGCGGCGCATTTAGTGCGGATGTGGTGATGCACAGGGCAGGACTACTTAGTTTCCACCACTCCACCTCTATCACGTTGCAGTCGCCTCGCTGCACGTAGGCTGAAACATACTATAGTTAGCAGATGGTGTGCTTGAGACCTAGTAGGAACTGCGCCAGACATTTACCCGCGTGCGGCGCATTTAGTGCGGATGTGTTGATGCACAGGGCA
>OX246739.1:53802355-53845876 GCA_945910005.1 Isoperla grammatica | reverse complement strand
GGAGCCTTGCCCACACCCATGATACAATAATATTACTAGGCAAGGAAGGATACCGAGACAGCGCTGTGATTGGACATGACGTCATACGCCGTGTAAGGTAGCCTTGCCCACACCCATGATACAATAATATTACTAGGCAAGGTAGGATACCGAGACAGCGCTGTGATTGGACACGACGTCATGCGCCGTGTAAGGGAGCCTTGCCCACACCCATGATACAATAATATTACTAGGCAAGGTAGGATACCGAGACAGCGCTCTGATTGGACATGACGTCATACGCCGTGTAAGGTAACCTTGCCCACACCCATGATACAATAATATTACTAGGCAAGGAAGGATACCGAGACAGCGCTGTGATTGGACATGACGTCATGCGCCACGTTAGGGAGCCTTGCCCACACCCATGATACAATAATATTACTAGGCAAGGAAGGATACCGAGACAGCGCTCTGATTGGACATGACGTCATGCGCCACGTTAGGGAGCCTTGCCCACACCCATGATACAATAATATTACTAGGCAAGGAAGGATACCGAGACAGCGCTGTGATTGGACATGACGTCATGCGCCACGTTAGGGAGCCTTGCCCACACCCATGATACAATAATATTACTAGGCAAGGAAGGATACCGAGACAGCGCTGTGATTGGACAAGACGTCATGCGCCGTGTTAAGGAGCCTTGCCCACACCCATGATACAATAATATTACTAGGCAAGGAAGGATACCGAGACAGCGCTGTGATTGGACATGACGTCATGCGCCATGTAAGGGAGCCTTGCCCACACCCATGATACAATAATATTACTTGGCAAGGAAGGATATCGAGACAGCGCTCTGATTGGACATGACGTCATGCGCCGTGTAAGGGAGCCTTGCCCACACCCATGATACAATAATATTACTAGGCAAGGAAGGATACCGAGACAGCGCTGTGATTGGACATGACGTCATAAGCCACGTTAGGGAGCCTTGCCCACACCCATGATACAATAATATTACTAGGCAAGGTAGGATACCGAGACAGCGCTCTGATTGGACATGACGTCATGCGCCGTGTAAGGGAGCCTTGCCAACACCCATGATACAATAATATTACTAGGCAAGGAAGGATATCGAGAAAGCGCTCTGATTGGACATGACGTCATGCGCCACGTTAGGGAGCCTTGCCCACACCCATGATACAATAATATTACTAGGCAAGGAAGGATACCGAGACAGCGCTCTGATTGGACATGACGTCATGCGCCGTGTAAGGGAGCCTTGCCCACACCCATGATACAATAATATTACTAGGCAAGGAAGGATACCGAGACAGCGCTGTGATTGGACATGACGTCATACGCCGTGTAAGGGAGCCTTGCCCACACCCATGATACAATAATATTACTAGGCAAGGAAGGATATCGAGACAGCGCTGTGATTGGACATGACGTCATGCGCCACGTTAGGGAGCCTTGCCCACACCCATGATACAATAATATTACTAGGCAAGGAAGGATACCGAGACAGCGCTGTGATTGGACATGACGTCATGCGCCACGTTAGGGAGCCTTGCCCACACCCATGATACAATAATATTACTCGGCAAGGAAGGATATCGAGACAGCGCTCTGATTGGACATGACGTCATGCGCCACGTAAGGGAGCCTTGCCCACACCCATGATACAATAATATTACTAGGCAAGGAAGGATACCGAGACAGCGCTCTGATTGGACATGACGTCATGCGCCACGTTAGGGAGCCTTGCCCACACCCATGATACAATAATATTACTAGGCAAGGAAGGATACCGAGACAGCGCTGTGATTGGACATGACGTCATGCGCCACGTTAGGGAGCCTTGCCCACACCCATGATACAATAATATTACTAGGCAAGGAAGGATACCGAGACAGCGCTGTGATTGGACATGACGTCATGCGCCATGTTAGGGAGCCTTGCCCACACCCATGATACAATAATATTACTAGGCAAGGAAGGATACCGAGACAGCGCTGTGATTGGACATGACGTCATGCGCCATGTAAGGGAGCCTTGCCCACACCCATGATACAATAATATTACTAGGCAAGGAAGGATACCGAGACAGCGCTGTGATTGGACATGACGTCATGCGCCATGTAAGGGAGCCTTGCCCACACCCATGATACAATAATATTACTAGGCAAGGAAGGATACCGAGACAGCGCTCTGATTGGACATGACGTCATGCGCCGTGTTAGGGAGCCTTGCCCACACCCATGACACAATAATATTACTAGGCAAGGAAGGATACCGAGACAGCGCTGTGATTGGACATGACGTCATGCGCCATGTAAGGGAGCCTTGCCCACACCCATGATACAATAATATTACTAGGCAAGGAAGGATACCGAGACAGCAATGTGATTGGACATGACGTCATGCGCCACGTTAGGGAGCCTTGCCCACACCCATGATACAATAATATTACTAGGCAAGGAAGGATACCGAGATAGCGCTGTGATTGGACATGACGTCATGCGCCGTGTAAGGGAGCCTTGCCCACACCCATGATACAATAATATTACTAGGCAAGGAAGGATACCGAGACAGCGCTGTGATTGGACATGACGTCATGCGCCACGTTAGGGAGCCTTGCCCACACCCATGATACAATAATATTACTAGGCAAGGAAGGATACCGAGACAGCGCTGTGATTGGACATGACGTCATGCGCCGTGTAAGGGAGCCTTGCCCACACCCATGATACAATAATATTACTAGGCAAGGAAGGATACCGAGACAGCGCTGTGATTGGACACGACGTCATACGCCACGTTAGGGAGCCTTGCCCACACCCATGATACAATAATATTACTAGGCAAGGAAGGATACCGAGACAGCGCTGTGATTGGACATGACGTCATGGGCCGTGTAAGGGAGCCTTGCCCACACCCATGATACAATAATATTACTAGGCAAGGAAGGATATCGAGACAGCGCTGTGATTGGACATGACGTCATGCGCCACTTTAGGGAGCCTTGCCCACACCCATGATACAATAATGTTACTAGGCAAGGAAGGATATCGAGACAGCGCTGTGATTGGACATGACGTCATGCGCCATGTATGGGAGCCTTGCCCACACCCATGATACAATAATATTACTAGGCAAGGAAGGATACCGAGACAGCGCTGTGATTGGACATGACGTCATGCGCCATGTATGGGAGCCTTGCCCACACCCATGATACAATAATATTACTAGGCAAGGAAGGATATCGAGACAGCGCTCTGATTGGACATGACGTCATGCGCCACGTTAGGGAGCCCTGCCCACACCCATGATACAATAATATTACTAGGCAAGGAAGGATATCGAGACAGCGCTGTGATTGGACATGACGTCATGCGCCACGTTAGGGAGCCTTGCTTACACCTATGATACAATAATATTACTAGGCAAGGAAGGATATCGAGACAGCGCTCTGATTGGACATGACGTCATGCGCCACGTTAGGGAGCCTTGCCCACACCCATGATACAATAATATTACTAGGCAAGGAAGGATACCGAGACAGCGCTGTGATTGGACATGACGTCATGCGCCGTGTAAGGGAGCCTTGCCCACACTCATGATACAATAATATTACTAGGAAAGGAAGGATATCGAGACAGCGCTGTGATTGGACATGACGTCATGCGCCATGTATGGGAGCCTTGCCCACACCCATGATACAATAATATTACTAGGCAAGGAAGGATATCGAGACAGCGCTGTGATTGGACATGACGTCATGCGCCATGTATGGGAGCCTTGCCCACACCCATGATACAATAATATTACTAGGCAAGGAAGGATACCGAGACAGCGCTGTGATTGGACATGACGTCATGCGCCATGTTATGGAGCCTTGCCCACACCCATGATACAATAATATTACTAGGCAAGGAAGGATATCGAGACAGCGCTCTGATTGGACATGACGTCATGCGCCACTTTAGGGAGCCTTGCCCACACCCATGATACAATAATATTACTAGGCAAGGAAGGATATCGAGACAGCGCTGTGATTGGACATGACGTCATGCGCTACGTTAGGGAGCCTTGCCCACACCCATGATACAATAATATTACCAGGCAAGGAAGGATATCGAGACAGCGCTGTGATTGGACATGACGTCATACGCCACGTTAGGGAGCCTTGCCCACACCCATGATACAATAATATTACTAGGCAAGGAAGGATACCGAGACAGCGCTGTGATTGGACATGACGACATGCGCCGTGTAAGGGAGCCTTGCCTACACCCATGATACAATAATATTACTAGGCAAGGAAGGATACCGAGACAGCGCTGTGATTGGACATGTCGTCATGCGCCACGTTAGGGAGCCTTGCCCACACCCATGATACAATAATATTACTAGGCAAGGAAGGATACCGAGACAGCGCTGTGATTAGACATGACGTCATGCGCCATGTAAGGGAGCCTTGCCCACACCCATGATACAATAATATTACTAGGCAAGGAAGGATACCGAGACAGCGCTGTGATTGGACATGACGTCATGCGCCACGTTAGGGAGCCTTGCCCACACCCATGATACAATAATATTACTAGGCAAGGAAGGATACCGAGACAGCGCTGTGATTGGACATGACGTCATACGCCACGTTAAGGAGCCTTGCCCACACCCATGATACAATAATATTACTAGGCAAGGAAGGATACCGAGACAGCGCTGTGATTGGACATGACGTCATGCGCCATGTAAGGGAGCCTTGCCCACACCCATGATACAATAATATTACTAGGCAAGGAAGGATACCGAGACAGCGCTGTGATTGGACATGACGTCATGCGCCACGTTAGGGAGCCTTGCCCACACCCATGATACAATAATATTACTAGGCAAGGAAGGATACCGAGACAGCGCTCTGATTGGACATGACGTCATGCGCCGTGTAAGGGAGCCTTGCCCACACCCATGATACAATAATATTACTAGGCAAGGAAGGATACCGAGACAGCGCTGTGATTGGACATGACGTCATGCGCCACGTTAGGGAGCCTTGCCCACACCCATGATACAATAATATTACTAGGCAAGAAAGGATACCGAGACAGCGCTCTGATTGGACATGACGTCATGCGCCACGTTAGGGAGCCTTGCCCACACCCATGATACAATAATATTACTTGGCAAGGAAGGATATCGAGACAGCGCTGTGATTGGACATGACGTCATGCGCCACGTTAAGGAGCCTTGCCCACACCCATGATACAATAATATTACTAGGCAAGGAAGGATACCGAGACAGCGCTGTGATTGGACATGACGTCATGCGCCGTGTTAGGGAGCCTTGCCCACACCCATGATACAATAATATTACTAGGCAAGGAAGGATACCGAGACAGCGCTCTGATTGGACATGACGTCATGCGCCGTGTAAGGGAGCCTTGCCCACACCCATGATACAATAATATTACTAGGCAAGGAAGGATACCGAGACAGCGCTCTGATTGGACATGACGTCATGCGCCATGTAAGGGAGCCTTGCCCACACCCATGATACAATAATATTACTAGGCAAGGAAGGATACCGAGACAGCGCTCTGATTGGACATGACGTCATGCGCCGTGTAAGGGAGCCTTGCCCACACCCATGATACAATAATATTACTAGGCAAGGAAGGATACCGAGACAGCGCTGTGATTGGACATGACGTCATGCGCCACGTTAAGGAGCCTTGCCCACACCCATGATACAATAATATTACTAGGCAAGGAAGGATATCGAGACAGCGCTGTGATTGGACATGACGTCATGCGCCACGTTAAGGAGCCTTGCCCACACCCATGATACAATAATATTACTAGGCAAGGAAGGATACCGAGACAGCGCTGTGATTGGACATGACGTCATGCGCCATGTAAGGGAGCCTTGCCCACACCCATGATACAATAATATTACTAGGCAAGGAAGGATACCGAGACAGCGCTCTGATTGGTCATGACGTCATGCGCCATGTAAGGGAGCCTTGCCCACACCCATGATACAATAATATTACTAGGCAAGGAAGGATACCGAGACAGCGCTCTGATTGGACATGACGTCATGCGCCATGTAAGGGAGCCTTGCCCACACCCATGATACAATAATATTACTAGGCAAGGAAGGATATCGAGACAGCGCTGTGATTGGACATGACGTCATGCGCCATGTAAGGGAGCCTTGCCCACACCCATGATACTATAATATTACTAGGCAAGGAGGGATACCGAGACAGCGCTCTGATTGGACATGACGTCATGCGCCATGTAAGGGAGCCTTGCCCACACCCATGATACAATAATATTACTAGGCAAGGAAGGATATCGAGACAGCGCTGTGATTGGACATGACGTCATGCGCCACGTTAGGAAGCCTTGCCCACACCCATGATACAATAATATTACTAGGCAAGGAAGGATATCGAGACAGCGCTCTGATTGGACATGACGTCATGCGCCGTGTAAGGGAGCCTTGCCCACACCCATGATACAATAATATTACTAGGCAAGGAAGGATACCGAGACAGCGCTGTGATTGGACATGACGTCATGCGCCGTGTAAGGGAGCCTTGCCCACACCCATGATACAATAATATTACTTGGCAAAGAAGGATACCGAGACAGCGCTCTGATTGGACATGACGTCATACGCCATGTAAGGGAGCCTTGCCCACACCCATGATACAATAATATTACTAGGCAAGGAAGGATACCGAGACAGCGCTGTGATTGGACATGACGTCATGCGCCATGTTATGGAGCCTTGCCCACACCCATGATACAATAATATTACTAGGCAAGGAAGGATACCGAGACAGCGCTGTGATTGGACATGACGTCATGCGCCATGTTATGGAGCCTTGCCCACACCCATGATACAATAATATTACTAGGCAAGGAAGGATACCGAGACAGCGCTGTGATTGGACATGACGTCATGCGCCATGTTATGGAGCCTTGCCCACACCCATGATACAATAATATTACTAGGCAAGGAAGGATACCGAGACAGCGCTGTGATTGGACATGACGTCATGCGCCATGTTATGGAGCCTTGCCCACACCCATGATACAATAATATTACTAGGCAAGGAAGGATACCGAGACAGCGCTGTGATTGGACATGACGTCATGCGCCATGTTAGGGAGCCTTGCCCACACCCATGATACAATAATATTACTAGGCAAGGAAGGATACCGAGACAGCGCTGTGATTGGACATGACGTCATGCGCCATGTTAGGGAGCCTTGCCCACACCCATGATACAATAATATTACTAGGCAAGGAAGGATACCGAGACAGCGCTGTGATTGGACATGACGTCATGCGCCATGTTATGGAGCCTTGCCCACACCCATGATACAATAATATTACTAGGCAAGGAAGGATACCGAGACAGCGCTCTGATTGGACATGACGTCATGCGCCACGTTAGGGAGCCTTGCCCACACCCATGATACAATAATATTACTAGGCAAGGAAGGATACCGAGACAGCGCTCTGATTGGTCATGACGTCATGCGCCGTGTAAGGCCACACCCACATCAATTACTACTCCCAGCTGGTTGTCTACATGAGCCGTGACGTCACGCAAATTACGCGCGAATAGTTGGGTTTCAAAGCTGTAATTTTACCAAGAAAATTAAAACCACCTGATACAAAATAATAACTATAGAGGTCCCAAATTGAATATGTTCTGATGGGAGTGCATGGCAGGCTAAATAAAATATTCGTTGATTTTGCTCACATAGCCTACTGACTGAGGTCACTACTAATCGTTTGTGACCGAAGCCCTCCAATTTGCTTCATTCTCACGCTTTTAAAGTAAAATTTAAGTTATTTATTGGTTCCCATTGTTTTTAAATGCAACTACGTTACGTAAGTACACCTTAAACAAAAAGAATACAGGAGTAAACATTATGGTGATTCTACCCCACCCCCCCTGAAAAAACACTTTTGCTACGAATTACTTGCAAATGTATATGTGTGACGTATGAAGTGTACTTCTCCTCCCCCCCACTACCAAAACTCCGACCGACCTCCGCGTGCTTCGTTCTGATTTCAGTCGAGCGGAGACTCTTGTTAGAGCAATGTTACGGCCCGTGATGCTGCCGCATTGCTCACTTGGTGTCATGTTTTCCTCCAATACTTGGTTTGCATCTGTACATTTGCGTTCTCAACTACTGCTGAGCAGCGCTAGGACACAAGGAGACATTTTTTTTGCGCAAATTACCTGTCTAGACCCGTAAAGTAGTTACGGCTGGACTGCAACGCGAGCAAACTGATGCGCTTTACATCCATGTACGTATGGCACCAAAACTCGAACAGTTTTTTACGTAGGCTTGAGACTTCAAGCATTTTGGGAAGATAAGGGTCGAGTGCATGGTAAGCACTTCCTTTCTTGTAAGATACTCTTTTCATAAATAAGTTATGGAATAGTAAAAACCGCATATACTCAAGTGCTTTTTCACCGAGACACGAAAAAGTTCGTTACAAAAAACTGGGCACATAATTGTAAGATTATGTAGAATAGATAAGATTATGTAAGAAGATAGAGATGAGATAGAGATAAAGATAGAGATAGACACAATATCAATTGTAGATAGTGTAGAGTTAGAAGATAAAGATAGAGAAGAAGATTATGTAAGAAGATAGATAAGATTATGTAAGATAACAACCTATAGTGTAATACATTTTCGTGAACTTGACAAATATGTTCTGGAGGTCTTACTAACGTTAACGTAAAGACTTTAAAACTGTCGGTACATGTAAAAAAAAAATATGTAATTTTTTTAAAACCGGTTTTTGCATACATAATATCAATATTTAACAACCTGCATCGAAAAAATGTTATTATAAAAGTTACGATCCCTAGATACCTTCACCTTAATTAGTAGTGATTTAGAAAATTTAGCAAAATATTTGTAAATCGAGTTTCGATAAAATAACGCAATTGACCAGTTTCATTAACAGCGCTGCGGCGAGTTTTGGAAGCTCGCATATGACATAGTTAACATTGAAGACATAGGCGAAAAACCACTTATCTCGCTCTAGCTACGAAAAAAATTTTTTTAGCGGGAGACTTATTTGAAAGCGTTTATGGGAAATACAATTCTACGTTTTTTGAAAGTATTACGAAAAATCTACATGCAGCAATGAGGGAGTTATTGATCGTAAATGATCTTCTTGCGTGTGGCTGCTGCGCGAATCTCGCCTCTAAGGCGTGACCTTCTGTCGTATGAGCAGGCTGAGCCGTCGCTGGTGTGCATAAGGTCGACTAGCGAGATTTGAGTGAGATGCACATTTCAAACGAACAAGCCGCGCCAAGAAACCGTTGTTCAACTAGCAAATATGAAAATAGAACCTATCAACACGCTCATTGGATCTGATAGATCGGCGAATAGTGTACATCACCAAGCAAGTGTATTTTTTTCTTACGGTTGATTTCTTAATATGACAAACTGGTAATATAGCACTGAATTTAACATTCCGCCTCGATATGTTTATTACTTATTTGTATAATTCATTTTTTAACAAATGCTGTATCCATAGCCTACCAGACGTTTGTGACAAGTTTAAAAATAATAAATAATTACACTTCCCTTGTATATGATTTACAAATCCCGAACCTAATATTGCACATTTAAGTCAACTTGACGCGCCGATCTGTCAGATCCGATGAGCGTGGCTCTATTTTCATATTTGCTAGTTATACAACGGTTTCTTGGCGCGGCTTGTTCGTTTGAAATGTGCATCTCACTCAAAGCTCGCTAGTCGACCTTATGCACGCCAGCGACGGCTCAGCCTGCTCATACGACAGAAGGTCACGCCTTAGAGGCGAGATTCGCGCAGCAGCCACACGCAAGAAGATCATTTACGATCAATAACTCCCTCATTACTGCATGTAGATTTTTCGTAATACTTTCAAAATACGTAGAATTGTAGTTCCTGTAAACGCCTTCAAATAAGTCTCCAACTAAAAAAATTATTTTCGTGGCTAGAGCGAGATAAGTAGGTTTTCGCCTATGCCTTCAATGTTATCTATGTCATATGCGAGCTTCCAAAACTCGCCGCAGCGCTGTTGATGAAACTGGTCAATTGAGAAATTATTGTAATCGTCTAACAATCCGTCTCATTTTTTATTAGTTTTATCATTGTGGTGAATGTTTTGTAGTTTGGTGCAAAACCTTTAGAAATATTTCATGGTAATCTCTGCGTAAGAGCTAACGAAGGAAGTCACCACTTACAACAAATTATAGTCTTGTGTATGCACGCAACTGTTGAATATTACACGAAGTATTGGTTTCTGCGTTTCATCCTAGAAATTGTAAATAGTTCTTTCCGCGTGCAGGATATGAAAATATCACCTTTTCGCTCTCACATACTCACGCGGCTAAGAAATGTATCGCACACGTGACCTTGGGCGCTTAGATATGATTCCTGGCTGGACGGAGGGGCTACGAGTTTTAGGTAACTCGAATACGTCATTTCACACGTTCAGTTTATTTCTTATCATACATTCTGTAGCATAATACCAATCTAAAGAGACCCTTTAAAGTTTGAATTCTCGTCACTTATTGATTTTTAAACACATAATTATGAGAATTTGTGTTTTGGCGCCATTACCTGCTAAATGTTCACATACATACTTAAGAATAATACCATTATAAAATTACTAAGATATATGTTTCGAAACTGCGTACAAATATAGACTTCCAAAGACAAAAATATGCAGCTTGAAATTACACCCCGTCTTGATAAACGGATATTGTGACTGAACCGAGTGCCCAAATAATAAAAACTGAACGTGTGTAATTAGAAGATAGACAGGCGAGTGTTAATTTGAGGGCAAATATGTTTCTGCCCCAATGGTTGCAACACTTCGCAATTGTGATTTCGTATGGGATAATTCATGCGAGGGTACCTATCTCGAATAAACCGAGTTTCACATTTTTTTCCCCGAGCTATAGTAGCATAATTTTCTAATTTTAGTCAGTAAATTAAAAACTAATAACTTATTAAGCCTTAAAAGTTAATATGTTTTGCGTTAAGGTGAAAGTATCTTGGGATCGTAACTTTTTTAAATTACATTTTTTCGATGCAGGTTGTTAAATATTGATATTATGTCTGCAAAAACAGGTTTAAAAAAAACATATTTTTTTTACGTGTACCGACAGTTTAAAAGTATTTACGTTAACGCTAGTAAGACCTCTGGACCAATTGTCAAGTTTACGAAAATGTAGTATAAGCTATTATACAATTTTAAAACACAATTGTGCCCAGTTTTTTGTATCAAATTTTTCCGTGTCCTGGTGAAAAGGAACTTGAGTATATGCTGTTGTTACTATTCCATAACTTATCAAAAGAGTCACTTACAAGAAAGGAAGTGCTTAGCATGCACTCGACCCTTATCTTCCCAAAATGTTTGCAGTTTCAAGACTACGTCAAAAAGTGTTCGAATTTTGGTGCCATACGTACACGGATATAAAGCGCATCAGTTTGCTCGCGTTGCAGTCCAGCCGTAACTACTTTACGGGTCTAGACAGGTTATTTGCGCAAAGAAATTGTCTCCTTGTGTCCTAGCACTGCTCAACAGTAGGCCTAGCTGAGAACGCAAATGTACAGATGCAAACCAAGTATTGGAGGGAAACATGACACCAAGTGAGCAGAGCGGCAGCATCGCGGGCCGTGACCCTGCTCTAACAAGAGTCTCCGCTCGACTGAAATCAGTACGAACAACGAAGCGCGCGGAGGTCGGTCGGAGTTTTGGTAGTGGGGGGGAGGAGGGGTACACTTCATACGTCACACATACACATTTGCAAATAATTCGTAGCAAAAGTGTTTTGTCAGGGGGGGAGGAGGAGGGGTACACTTCATGCGTCACACATACACATTTGCAAATAATTCGTAGCAAAAGTGTTTTGTCAGGGGGGGGGGGGGGGAGGAGGGGTACACTTCATACGTCACACATACACATTTGCAAATAATTCGTAGCAAAAGTGTTTTTTCAGGGGGGGGGGGGGGGGGTAGAATCACCTTAACCGGTCAGTTCTTTAAATTATTTTCGAGAACACAGGAATCCAAGTTAACTCCCTTTACAATGACAGCTGTTGTTTTAAAGACATCTTCACATTGACACTGGTTCAACTAGATCAGCACAACCTACATTCCAATATCTTTGCGTGCGTCGCATTGAGTCAGATGCCGAGGGCGATCCAAAGTGGTTTTCATTGATACTTGCGGCTCGTGGGCGTGTGTAGAATAATATAGGAAACATTACGGATAAGTTTTGAAGCGAAACTAACGATATTGTTGTTAGAACCAAATCACAACAGTGCCGTACAATTGTTTTTATTACACAAGCGTATAGGGAATTTGTTGGTGCTGCGTGTTTTGTAAAATAATGTTTCGAGTGCTAATTTGAATTAATGGTCGTTTTTATTGATGCCACATTGCATGGTTGTTAAATCATTTAATTATTTGGAAATAAAAACTTTATCTTACAACAAACTATACGAACACTGAAGAGGAGAGTTGGCGGGCGAGGGAGGAAGGGGGGGGGCACAAAGGGCACAAATATAAACTTAAGTTTTAGTGCTTTCATACCACTGTACAATTGTTACAATTATGAATTGTTCCAATACTTTGTTTTTAGGAGTATAGCTGAGAACAAAGTTTTCGAAAATTAAAGTACGCATTTTCTTGCGATAAACTGTGTTATGACATATCTAGATAAAATTATCTAGGTATATGGTATTTTATTTTATCTATGTAACGATTGTATTCATAGGTTGCACGTACGTCACATCTTTGCGCGTGGCGGCCACATTTGTGATCATAGTTTAACGTTGCCACGGAGAAACAATTGAAGGCTGTTGTGGTAGAACACAGATTTTCTTAGTTCTTTAAAATTCAGCGTGTTTTTTAAATAAAATTGGTATGTGTCATAATTTTTAATTTTGTTACTACTTATGTTTACTTTTTAAATTCTAAATTAGGCTTATTTATTAAATTTTAATAGTATTTGTCAATGGTCTAGGATTGGTCCTCATCAATTGTGTCGCAATCATGGCCGCTGTGACGTCACGTGGGAACTATGAATTGTTATCTTTTATGTAGATAAAATAAAGTGTAGCAAGGATTTACATACAAATTGTTTACATTTTTTTAAACTTGTATCCAACGTTTTGATTTGTGCAATTTCCAATAATATGGAAACACATCTTATGAATTAAGAAGGGTAAAATCAACAAATACCAATGTGCTTAACTGTCTAGTATGTAAAATATTGCGATTTAAAGTATATCTGTTATCAGAAAAACATTTTTTCATCCAGAAAAACGTTTCTAGACATTAATTGTTATCTTGTATCTAAACAAAATTATCTACAATTATTGTTTCTTTTATCTTTTATCTATGAACAGAATTTTTAACTTATCTTTTATCTACCTTTCTGGAAATACTTAAATTCATCTAGATATAAAATTAACTATCTAATAAAAACACAAAGGATTAATGAGAATTTTTACGAAAAACATTGTGTATATGCTTATACATCGAAGTGACCAGAAACAAAGTCACAAACAAATAATAATAACTGTTCTTATAAATGTTACATGTGTCGTTATGTCTCAATGGCACTTATTGTTATGAAACGAAGCTTAATATGAAATATATGAGTGTGAAGAACAAGCAACCCATCTCTCCTGGATTATGTAACAATCCGATGGCTTCGTGGGTTTTAATAAGTAAACGTTAAACGTATACCCCTAGCAAATTATAACGGCACACCCATAAAAAATTAAAAAGCAAACACTCTACCTAAAAAAGAATGTTTTTGTTTTTTGTGAATTCGTGAACCCACGTAAAAAACATATAATGAGCTATTTTATGGTACAGACACTCTACATAAAGTACCTATTACGGAGCAAAGTTCTTGACAAGAAGAAATGCAAATGCCCAAAGGGTAATTTCTTGTGCTAATTATCACGATCGCGAGCTGATATTCGGCAACTGTTAATCATGTTATGTTTTAATTATTTTAATACATTTTAAGAAACTAGTCAAAAACGAAGAAAACCTCTCATAAATTGTGTAACTCCTTGTGCACTAGTCATTCCAGGTGGTGTGGCGCATGTGCTTGAGTGGACTTTTTTCAAAAATTTTAATGTTCATTTACACTGTTCACGAACGCTGAATCCAGAAATTTTCACATATATTTAACACTATTTTATTGGCCTCAATTAAAAAAAAAAAAAAATGAAGATGTTTGAAAAAGAGAAGTTGTATCTGTATCATTTAAAATAAATGTTTCAGGAACAAACAAGTTTTTGAACATAACATCAAAGTTTCAGTTTTATATAATATTTTAGCCAAATATTTTGAAACAGCTAAAATTAAAATATGTATCAAAATATTGGCCAAACCACAACCTCATAGAACAATTTTGCTAGCTTCAATGTATTCTAGGTTAACCCCTTGCATGTTGCACCCAACATGATGGCTAGGTGAACCAGCTAGGTTAGTGCACAAAATTTATATGTTTAGTTCTGTCCTGAAAACTCTACAAAATATTGTTGAAGTGGCTATTAACGAACATTCAGCTTTGTAGCCCCTACAGACCGGACACAGAAGTTTCAAATATTATAATCCTTACGATTGTTACTTAGAAAACCACTAAAATAATCAATAATTATTGCCATTTTTTAAATTTTATTAATCAAGATTTTAGTTCTTAAGAAACTTAATGTTGGTTGATAACCAATAACTTAATTATATATAATATAATTTGTATAACTTAATGTTAAATTTATGTATCGTTCTTAACATATTAGTAACAACCATTGTTTTTGCGCGGTTGTGACCCCCATTTTTATGAAACAGAATTAGTTTGAAGTAACAATGTACGTTGTAGGGGTGATCTACTTCTCGTCCCTGACGGACGGCCGTGAGTCAAGACTGTTCGTCAGTATCTTGGGGTGCGACCTAGTCTACAACCAGCCCTGTAGAACAGACCGAGTGCAGTTTACCCTATTCAACAGGTGAGTCAAGACTGTTCGTCAGTATCTTGGGGTGCGACCTAGTCTACAACCAGCCCTGCAGAACAGACCGAGTGCAGTTTACCCTATTCAACAGGTGAGTCAAGACTGTTCGTCAGTATCTTGGGGTGCGACCTAGTCTACAACCAGCCCTGCAGAACAGACCGAGTGCAGTTTACCCTATTCAATAGACGAGACCCATGATGATGATTCGTGATATTTTGTGTTCAAAGAGGTACAGAAATGAAACCACTTCTCAATAGTTCAATTTGACTTCACAAACACGTTGTGAAAAGAGGTTGACCTGACCTCGATACTTAGAAGATTGTCAGTCATCTTTGATGACTTGTCTTGGACTGACAGCCAGTCCTCCCTTTTAAACCAACAGACGTGGATTTGAGTCCCACCTTGTGGCCTTGTGGCTTATAGTTGGGGGTTATGTTTCATATTTCGTTGTAGATGGGTACGTTATTGTAAACATTTTTGACTAGGAATTGGAAAGGAAACGTACTGCGTATTTCTAAAGTGAAATATTAAACAATGACATGTGCAGAGAATCGGTCACAATTAGAAAAAAGCTTCTTTTGAAGTTTACGTTCACTTATATATACGTGTACTAATTTGTGGTTGGTTCAGGACTCGTAAAGTTACGAAAGTCGTCTGCAAAAAATATACTTTAATGAACGGTCAAACATTAATTATTTAAAACTTTGCTGTAAATTTTGTAAAAAAAAACTTTGTAAATGAGTACAGTTTCAGGATTCGCTTTATTCCATGAATGTGAAGAAAAAAGCGGGCAGCACCTTCTGTATAATCAAAACGCAAATTATGTTTAATTAGAATGCAGAACCGAAAACAAAAAAGCTTGGGTTTGGAATTCCTGTACACTGTTATTATTGTTAAATATAATAATTTCACAAATAACCTGCCTAGGGACTGCTACCTTATCGCGATGGACAGGTTTTTGTGCTTTGCTGATCCCGAGAATTATGCCGGAGGAAGCATATGCTTCTGGTAGGGCCACCCTAGCCACAGGTAGACAGGTCGACGTGGAGAAGTCAGACGAAATGCAGTCCACGTCTATCCTTTCCCTTCACCACCCCATTTCCCTTTTCCTCCAGCTCTCCTACTTACCCCTTTCCTCCGAACACCCCCCGATTTCATTTTCACATTTCACCCACTCATCGTCTCCATTAACCAAGTTGCAAAAATATGAGACGTAAAGCCTAAATATCAGTCAATCAATCCACAATTATTAAATTACAAGTTAGTACTATTTGCAAGTATATCAGACACAAAGTAACCCTTTTACGTTTTTGTGGATTTGAAGGCATCATTAACATTTCAGTGTGTGCTAAACCTAGGGGCGCCCGTTGTTCTTGTGGATTTGTTTTCCGTATGGGCAAGCATGCACGAAAATGTTACCTGGCAGCCGCGGGCGCCCCCAGACGTAGGGGACGACTACATGTAAAGAGAAAGGAGAAAAAGCAAGTATAAACCGCATCCAATGTATGATGTGTTGCTTAGTTATTACAGCAGTGAGGGCAAGAAGCTGGATGTCAATACGCCCGACGCTGGGTCTTGGTTCGACCCCACGCTGCCTACCAAGCTGTTGATACACGGCTACAACGAGGCGGACCAGGCACAGAGCGGCATGCAGCGGATTAAGAATGGTACAGACAATTCATTTCACATGGAATGATTATAATGAATGATCTTACTAAAAATATAAATATATGGATTTAAACACATTGGTAAGTAGCTAGTTTATTTTATGTTAATTCTTGTTGTTTGGTTTGACGTCAGTAGGCCTACGACGTTCTCTCCGCGGAAGAATATTAAAGCAGATTCGAAGGTTTTTTTTAATTCGAATTTTATTTTTCGAATTTTACTCCAGAAATATTTTCTATTAACTGCAAATGAAAAATGTTTTTTTTACAAACTATCAAAATGCCCTAATATGTGCCTCGTGAGTTTTCTGAAGTCAGGTAAATTTAGTGTGCACCCTACCCTAGTGACTTAACAAACACATATTATTATTATTAATACCCGTATTATACTAGGAAAGCGCTGTGACGCGTTGATACGTGAGCACGTTCACGAGGAACGAGAACGAACATCCTGTTCAAATACTTTCAAAGCTACTGGCAATGTTCAATGAAGAACTTGCATAGTAAAACCGTCGATATATAATATAATCTAACTCCATTGTAAACAGTGCAAGCGCAGACTTACAAATAACTCACGAACAGAACGGCGTCTATTTCAACGAGCTGAAATTTTCCTTGATGATTTTTTGTTCTCATAGCTACTTCATTTATTGACAGCAATAGAAATATAATTTCAATCTCCAATACTTAGCGTATCGCACTAAATTAACACATAAAACAATTTGCCGTAACTTTGTTTTGGAAAACGTATTTCGAGCAACAGATTTTTCCACAGAACTACTAATCCACATTGACACCTGTGAATGGTTGAAATTTCAAATTGATCGGAATCTCCGTTCATCCGCTATCTACTGCGAGACAAACAACCAAACCCCCCACCCCCCCCCCCCCCCCCCCAAAAAAAAACGAACGAGTGCCATAAAAGTAGAATGGAGACGCTAACTAAATTCTTGGCATCGCTCGCTGTACTGGAGTGTTTGAGATGAAAACAACCAGGTGGAGATTCGCAGCTTATGAACCTGATAAACAATGCTTGTTAATGTATACTTACTTACTTACTTACTTACTTACTAGATGCAATAGTTCAACATTGAACTTTGCCGGAACGCTCTCCCGGGCTGGGCCCTCTAGAGCAGATGATGAAGGAATACAGAAGTAAAAACGCATAAGCCCGAGGGCTGGGGTGATAATAAGAATTAGCGTGGGAATGAATGGGGGTAGAACCTGCTACATGAAGTCAGTGGGAAAACGAGAAGAAAACTGAATTAGTGCTCAGTAGAAGCGAAGGGGAGCCGTCACAGTCTAGGGCTGAGCCATCCAGGGCCCAGGGCCCTAACTATAGACTGGGACGGATCACGGCACCCGCCTCTTCTTTGCTGTTAGGGGAAGACGATTTGAGGGACCTTTGGGAGCCCTCAAGAGACGGGCAGATTGTCGCTTAGGTCGCTTAGGCACCCTTCTTGGATGGATGGGTGTTCGCTTGGGTATTCTCACGGGGCGAGCCCTCGGGGTACCAGTGCTGGAGATTGGGCGTCGAAACCTGTCAAGGGGTTTTGGCGTAAATAGAAGTTGTGGATAGACTGTGAGATGAGGGTGAGTTACCAGGGCACTGTAGAGGCGTCTGGCTCGAGATGCGATGAGGTCAGATACGAGAGGCGTTCCTAGGGCTGTGTGGAGGGTGGCCACTCTGGTGAACTTCGGAAGCCGGAGTATAGTCCGGAGAGCCGTGTTTTGGAAACGCTGCAGTTTCAGCGTGTGGGTTTTGGCCGCCCCCCCCCCCCCCCCCCCCCATATGGGAGAAGAGTACAGAAGGGTGGGGCGTATTATTGTCGTGTAGATACGCAGGCGATCTCCGGCCGAGATGGACTCAGATCGCAGGAGAGAGTGAAGGGCAAAGAGCTTCCGGCGGGCTCTCGCCAGGACGTGGACAATGTGGGGCCCCCATGTAAGGCGCTTGTCCATCAGAGCCCCCAGATAGCGATTTGTAGATGACCAAGCGATGGGTCTGCCAGAAATGGTTAGGGGAGGGCGTGGATCACCTCGTCCCGTAGAGAAAAGAGTTGCGGATGTTTTATCAGCGTTCAGTGAAAGGCGCCATTTCTCGTATAGTCCTTTGCATAACGCTCGAAAAAGGCCTGGTCGGTATAAAATTTGGGTCAAAGGATGACATGTATCAAATGAAAGCTTGAGACGAGTACTTTTCAAAAAACCATGATATACCTCTGGCAAATCCAGCTTTCTATGTCAAAACCAGGGTCAAAGGTCAAATTTGTAATTTTTTAAATAATTTTTAATTAAATAACGAAAAATGTTTGCAAGTCTAAAAATACTCTTTTAGAAAGATAAATGTATAAAGTTTATTAAAAAAAAAATTAAATTACCTATTTACCTTTTTTGACCTTGATTGGGGTCAATTTCCTCAAAATGGGTAATTTCTAAAATTTTCTTCGATTTATTGGCCAATATTCATTATATCAACGTACTGACTCACGTAACAATGAATAGTTCTAATTGTTATCACATTGTTTTTACGGTATTCATTCAAAATGGCGGTCAAAGGTCAATAGGTAAGTATCGTCAAACTAGGTCTAGTAACTAAAATATTACTTGTGGGTACTCTAAAGACGCCAAATTTCAACTGCAATTACAATAACGAATAATAATATGATTAATATCATGTTTTAATCGTAAGAGAATGTAATTATCATATAACTTATAAACTACTTAAGATTGTTACTGAATTTCTAATTAATGTCCTCAGACATCAGGGTATTATTAAATGGGTGTTCAACTGCAACAAAATACATTTTTAGAAAAGAGCATGACCATGCTGAGATACGTGATATGATACTAGTATTATGTTATATCTACCTTAGCAGTCACTGTCCAAGTTGTCAGATTAATCACCTTTTGACTCACTGGTATTCTCATGCTGGCTACTGGTACTGGTACTGGTATTTGTACAATCCTTCAGCTTACAAGCGTGGGTACACTTTTATTGATTGGCCAAACACTCACATGTCGGCATCTTGCAAACACGGCAACAGTTACAGGCTAGGAGATCCATAACGGTCAAAGGTACTGGAGTTCCAATCATCCACTCGTTGCTCAGATTTTCTTCTGCCGTGGTTTCCCATCCATAGCCACGCGGATCAGGAACATCAGGGTTGGCGTCCAAACAACGTATCCAGACCGTTGTTTGGTGGTTAGCTCGCAGCCGCAGGATTTGAAGCAGTAGACAATCGTTTCAAGGTGGTAGCTGATTAGACTTAATATCATCATATTTACTTTTAAAAAGCTCGTAGGGCAGCTGGTTGACGCTTGACTACCAAAAATCAAACACACTTCGAAGATGTGTAAAAACTAGCGAGTTCGTTGGGATTCGAAGTATGTAATACCCTCCCTGACCTCCATGCACTGGTTGTGACAAAGGTTGGAATTCATAGTCGGCCACTTCACCTAGAGGCACCCAATGTTGCTATGGATATGTTTTCTATATGGGAAATGACATGTATGAAACTGTTACCTTGTTAACAACGGGCGCATCTATAGGTGTAGGGGACGACTATGAGTTCCAACCTGAGTGAGCTCATTCAGTGGTAAAGGGAAAAAGAGAACTTTGAATATCATGAGAAAAAAACTCGCATTTCTTTTTTCGCAACTCGAAGAGTTTGTCCGTAAACTCTTCTCTTTGACCACGACTCTGTAATGCGTCAACCTGCTGCGATACGAGCTTTTTAGAAGTGTGATGATATGAAGTCTAATCAGCTACCACCTTGTAACGATTGCTTACTGCTTCATATCCTGCGACTGTGAGTTATCAACCAAACACGATCTATTGATACGTTGCTTTGAAGCCAACCCTGATGTTCTTGATCTGTGTGGCTATGGATGGAAAGCCACGGCAGAATGAGATCTGAGCAACGAGTGGATGATTGGAACTCCAGTACCTTTGACCGTTATGGATCTCCTAGCCTGTAACTGTTGCCGTGTTTGCAAGATGCCGACCTATGAGTGTTTGGCCAATCAGCTGAAGTGTACCCACGCGTGTAAGCTGAAGGAATGTCTAAATATCGGTACCCAGCATGAGAATTCCAGTGAATCAGAAGGTGATTAATCTGACGACCTCAATTTTGAGTGATTTTGACTTCAATTTTGATTAATTTGACGACTAGACAATGACTTCTAGGACAGATATCATATCATACTATCATATCACGTATCTCAGCATGGGCATGCTCTTTTCTAAAAATGTATTTTGTTGCAGTTGCATACCCATTCTAGAATACCCTAATGCCTGAGGACATTAATTAGAAATTCAGTAACAATCTTAAGTAGTTTATAAGTTAAATGATAATTACATTCTCTTACGATTAAAACATTATATTGTTATTCGTTGTTGTAATTGCATTTAAAATTCTGCGTCTTTAGAGTACCCACAAGTAATATTTTAGTTATTAGACCTAGTTTGACGATACTTACCTATTGACCTTTGACCGCCATTTTGAATGAATACCGTGAAAACAATGTGATAACAATAAGAACTATTTATTTTAACGTATTTATGAGTAAGTTCGTTGATAAAATGAATATTGACCAATAAATCGAAGAAAATTTTAAAAATTACCCATTTTGAGGAAATTGACCTCAATTAAAGTCAAAAAAGGCTAAATGAGTAATTTAATTTTTTTAAAGAAACATAAAACGTTTACCTTACTAAAAGTGTATGACTCAACTTGCAAACATTTTTCATTATTTAATTAAAAATTATTAAAACAATTACAAATTTGAGCTTTGACCCTAGTTTTGACAAAGAAAGCTGGATTTGCCAGAGGTATATCATGGTTTTTTGAAAAGAACTCATTTCAAGCTTTCATTTGATATATGTCATCCTTTGACCCAAATTTTATACCGTCATTCTCATTATGCAAAGGACTAGTACCTTGTATAGGCATAATCATTGTATACACTAAATTGAGAGGGGTGATGATCGAATTAACAAAGCGTGCTCCGACGAACACGAGCCTTATTTAATGCCAGTGTTAATCTTTGAAAATAATGTTTAACAAATTGAATTTATAAAAATCTAAAAAGTTCAAAACTGATGTTTTAGCGTACCTGTCCAAGGGCAGCTACAACATAATCTACACCGAGTGGTGGCAGCTGAGTCTCGGCTGGTGTTACCCCGAGGCAGTGATAAACGCACAACATGTTGCCCAGTGCATCAGCGAGCTGCTGTTCTCGCTAGAACGAGTCTACCCTGACTTTGTACCTGAAAACCTTCACGCTATAGGGTTCAGCCTAGGCGCGCATGTAGCGGGGTATGCGAGCAACATCCTCTACCACTTCCGGCAGACTAAGTTTACGAGAATCACTGGTGAGTTACCGTGACTTAGTAGGTACCTGAAAACCTTCACGCTATAGGGTTCAGCCTAGGCACGCTTGTCGCGGGATATGCGAGCATCATCCTCTATCATTTCCGGCAGACTAAGTTTACGAGAATCACTGGTGAGTTACCCTGACTTAGTACCTGAAAACCTTCACGCTATAGGGTTCAGCCTAGGCGCGCATGTAGCGGGGTATGCGAGCAACATCCTCTACCACTTCCGGCAGACTAAGTTTACGAGAATCACTGGTGAGTTACCTTGACTTTGTACCTGAAAACCTTCACGCTATAGGGTTCAGCCTAGGCGCGCATGTCGCGGGATATGCGAGCAACATCCTCTACCACTTCCGGCAGACTAAGTTTACGAGAATCACTGGTGAGTTACCTTGACTTTGTACCTGAAAACCTTCACGCTATAGGGTTCAGCCTAGGCGCGCATGTAGCGGAGTATGCGAGCAACATCCTCTACCACTTCCGGCAGACTAAGTTTACGAGAATCACTGGTGAGTTACCTTGACTTTGTACCAGAAAACCTTCACGCTATAGGGTTCAGCCTAGGCGCGCATGTAGCGGAGTATGCGAGCAACATCCTCTACCACTTCCGGCAGACTAAATTTACGAGAATCACTGGTGAGTTACCTTGACTTAGTACCTGAAAACCTTCACGCTATAGGGTTCAGCCTAGGCGCGCATGTAGCGGGGTATGCGAGCAACATCCTCTACCACTTCCGGCAGACTAAGTTTACGAGAATCACTGGTGAGTTACCTTGACTTTGTACCTGAAAACCTTCACGCTATAGGGTTCAGCCTAGGCGCGCATGTAGCGGGGTATGCGAGCAACATCCTCTACCACTTCCGGCAGACTAAGTTTACGAGAATCACTGGTGAGTTACCTTGACTTTGTACCAGAAAACCTTCACGCTATAGGGTTCAGCCTAGGCGCGCATGTAGCGGAGTATGCGA
The DNA here is from genome assembly GCA_945910005.1 of Isoperla grammatica. Classification (NCBI taxonomy): domain Eukaryota; kingdom Metazoa; phylum Arthropoda; class Insecta; order Plecoptera; family Perlodidae; genus Isoperla; species Isoperla grammatica. Next base: position 53,822,785 of record OX246739.1, on the reverse strand, counting down.
GCAACATCCTCTACCACTTCCGGCAGACTAAATTTACGAGAATCACTGGTGAGTTACACTGACTTAGTACCTGAAAACCTTCACGCTATAGGGTTCAGCCTAGGCACGCATGTAGCGGGGTATGCGAGCAACATCCTCTACCACTTCCGGCAGACTAAATTTACGAGAATCACTGGTGAGTTACCTTGACTTTGTACCAGAAAACCTTCACGCTATAGGGTTCAGCCTAGGCGCGCATGTAGCGGAGTATGCGAGCAACATCCTCTACCACTTCCGGCAGACTAAATTTACGAGAATCACTGGTGAGTTACACTGACTTAGTACCTGAAAACCTTCACGCTATAGGGTTCAGCCTAGGCGCGCATGTAGCGGGGTATGCGAGCAACATCCTCTACCACTTCCGGCAGACTAAGTTTACGAGAATTACTGGTGAGTTACCGTGACTTAGTAGGTACCTGAAAACCTTCACGCTATAGGGTTCAGCCTAGGCACGCTTGTCGCGGGATATGCGAGCATCATCCTCTATCATTTCCGGCAGACTAAGTTTACGAGAATCACTGGTGAGTTACCCTGACTTAGAACCTGAAAACCTTCACGCTATAGGGTTCAGCCTAGGCGCGCATGTAGCGGGGTATGCGAGCAACATCCTCTACCACTTCCGGCAGACTAAGTTTACGAGAATCACTGGTGAGTTACCTTCACTTAGTACCTGAAAACCTTCACGCTATAGGGTTCAGCCTAGGCGCGCATGTAGCGGGGTATGCGAGCAACATCCTCTTCCACTTCCGGCAGACTAAATTTACGAGAATCACTGGTGAGTTACCGTGACTTTGTACCTGAAAACCTTCACGCTATAGGGTTCAGCCTAGGCGCGCATGTAGCGGAGTATGCGAGCAACATCCTCTACCACTTCCGGCAGACTAAGTTTACGAGAATCACTGGTGAGTTACCTTGACTTTGTACCAGAAAACCTTCACGCTATAGGGTTCAGCCTAGGCGCGCATGTAGCGGAGTATGCGAGCAACATCCTCTACCACTTCCGGCAGACTAAATTTACGAGAATCACTGGTGAGTTACACTGACTTAGTACCTGAAAACCTTCACGCTATAGGGTTCAGCCTAGGCACGCTTGTCGCGGGGTATGCGAGCAACATCCTCTACCACTTCGGGCAGACTAAGTTTACGAGAATCACTGGTGAGTTACACTGACTTAGTACCTGAAAACCTTCACGCTATAGGGTTCAGCCTAGGCGCGCATGTAGCGGGGTATGCGAGCAACATCCTCTACCACTTCCGGAAGACTAAGTTTACGAGAATCACTGGTGAGTTACCCTGACTTAGTACCTGAAAACCTTCACGCTATAGGGTTCAGCCTAGGCGCGCATGTAGCGGGGTATGCGAGCAACATCCTCTACCACTTCCGGCAGACTAAGTTTACGAGAATCACTGGTGAGTTACCTTGACTTAGTACCTGAAAACCTTCACGCTATAGGGTTCAGCCTAGGCGCGCATGTAGCAGGGTATGCGAGCAACATCCTCTACCACTTCCGGCAGACTAAGTTTACGAGAATCACTGGTGAGTTACCTTGACTTAGTACCTGAAAACCTTCACGCTATAGGGTTCAGCCTAGGCGCGCATGTAGCGGGGTATGCGAGCAACATCCTCTACCAATTCCGGCAGACTAAGTTTACGAGAATCACTGGTGAGTTGCCTTGGCTTAGTACCCGAAAACCTTCACGCTATAGGGTTCAGCCTAGGCACGCTTGTCGCGGGATATGCGAGCAACATCCTCTACCACTTCCGGCAGACTAAGTTTACGAGAATCACTGGTGAGTTACCGTGACTTAGTAGGTACCTGAAATCCTTCACGCTATAGGGTTCAGCCTAGGCACGCTTGTCGCGGGATATGCGAGCAACATCCTCTATCATTTCCGGCAGACTAAGTTTACGAGAATCACTGGTGAGTTACCGTGACTTAGTAGGTACCTGAAAACCTTCACGCTTAAGGGTTCAGCCTAGGCACGCTTGTCGCGGGATATGCGAGCAACATCCTCTATCATTTCCGGCAGACTAAGTTTACGAGAATCACTGGTGAGTTACCGTGACTTTGTACCTGAAAACCTTCACGCTATAGGGTTCAGCCTAGGCGCGCATGTAGCGGGGTATGCGAGCAACATCCTCTACCACTTCCGGCAGACTAGGTTTACGAGAATCACTGGTGAGTTACCTTGACTTTGTACCTGAAAACCTTCACGCTATAGGGTTCAGCCTAGGCGCGCATGTAGCGGGGTATGCGAGCAACATCCTCTATCATTTCCGGCAGACTAAGTTTACGAGAATCACTGGTGAGTTACCCTGACTTAGTACCTGAAAACCTTCACGCTATAGGGTTCAGCCTAGGCGCGCATGTAGCGGGGTATGCGAGCAACATTCTCTACCACTTCCGGCAGACAAAGTTTACGAGAATCACTGGTGAGTTACCTTGACTTAGTACCTGAAAACCTTCACGCTATAGGGTTCAGCCTAGGCACGCATGTAGCGGGGTATGCGAGCAACATCCTCTACCACTTCCGGCAGACTAAGTTTACGAGAATCACTGGTGAGTTACCTTGACTTAGTACCTGAAAACCTTCACGCTATAGGGTTCAGCCTAGGCGCGCATGTAGCGGGGTATGCGAGCAACATCCTCTACCACTTCCGGCAGACTAAGTTTACGAGAATCACTGGTGAGTTACCGTGACTTAGTACCTGAAAACCTTCACGCTATAGGGTTCAGCCTAGGCACGCTTGTCGCGGGGTATGCGAGCAACATCCTCTACCACTTCCGGCAGACTAAGTTTACGAGAATCACTGGTGAGTTACCTTGACTTAGTACCTGAAAACCTTCACGCTATAGGGTTCAGCCTAGGCGCGCATGTAGCGGGGTATGCGAGCAACATCCTCTACCACTTCCGGCAGACTAAGTTTACGAGAATCACTGGTGAGTTACCTTGACTTAGTACCTGAAAACTTTCACGCTATAGGGTTCAGTCTAGGCGCGCATGTAGCGGGGTATGCGAGCAACATCCTCTACCACTTCCGGCAGACTAAGTTTACGAGAATCACTGGTGAGTTACCTTGACTTAGTACCTGAAAACCTTCACGCTATAGGGTTCAGCCTAGGCGCGCATGTAGCGGGGTATGCGAGCAACATCCTCTACCACTTCCGGCAGACTAAGTTTACGAGAATCACTGGTGAGTTACCGTGACTTAGTACCAGAAAACCTTTACGCTATAGGGTTCAGCCTAGGCGTGCTTGTCGCGGGGTATGCGAGCAACATCCTCTACCACTTCCGGCAGACTTAGTTTACGAGAATCACTGGTGAGTTACCTTGACTTAGTACCAGAAAACCTTTACGCTATAGGGTTCAGCCTAGGCGTGCTTGTCGCGGGGTATGCGAGCAACATCCTCCACCACTTCCGGCAGACTAAGTTTACGTGAATCACTGGTGAGTTACCTTGACTTTGTACCTGAAAACCTTCACGCTATAGGGTTCAGCCTAGGTGCGCATGTAGCGGGGTATGCGAGCAACATCCTCTACCACTTCCGGCAGACTAAGTTTACGAGAATCACTGGTGAGTTACCTTGAGTTAGTACCTGAAAACCTTCACGCTATTGGGTTCAGCCTAGGTAAGTTTACGAGAATAACAGGTGAGTTACCTTGACTTAGTACCTGAAAACCTTCACGCTATAGGGTTCAGCCTAGGCGCGCATGTAGCGGGGTATGCGAGCAACATCCTCTACCACTTCCGGCAGACTAAGTTTATGAGAATCACTGTTAAATTACCGTGGCATCGATTAATACTTGTTGCGTCTCAGCTCACTCTGGTGCAAATCCACTTGTACATAACTGAATGATATATTCAGTGTTGTTTCTGAGAGTTGTTTTGTTCAAAGCTTAAGTGTATCATTTCTGAATTGTTTAATCAGTTCAAATAAATTAAATTCGATTGCTTCATCATGTTTATAAAACGTACAAGTCAATTATTTGTTGAAACACAATTTATTATGTAAGTATATATTATATTTTTATTATCTATTTCTATTTCAAAAACCTCAACATTCGTGTGTTCATACTTCATACGATATATTTTGTTTTAAAATGGGTGGTTTATTATATACACTTAGCCTAAAATCTTATCGACCCCTGAAGTTTTACCTTACCAACCTATACATTGTTAACAACTCTGTCAAAACCAGAATCTTCTGGTGGCTAGCAATCGGAGTGTAAGGTAATCAAATAGACATCAAAGATTTGTAAGGTCAACTATATTAATTAAAATCGCCCATGGTAGACCCATGGTTGGCCCATAGTCAGCCGTTGCAATTTCTTCACTCTCAAATTTAATTTGGTGTGAGAAATCAAATCTAAGCCCTTTAACTGAAATCGTTTTGTAATCAACACAATAAATAACAAAGTACTTCCTGTAGACGCGATAGAGGTATGAGTATTATTTCGTATTTAGTTTGTATTCTTCCAGTATTATAAACGGGTGTGTTTCTCAGGTCTAGATCCAGCCAAGCCCTTGATCGAGGGATCTCAGAGGTGGAAGCATTTGGACGCTACTGACGCCCAGTTCGTAGACATAATCCACACAAACGGAGGTCTCTTTGGAAGATTAACGCCCACCGGTCACGTCGACTTCTTCGTCAACGGTGGTAGATACCAGAGGAACTGCAACGACAGCTTCATGCTCAGTAAGTAGCCTGCGGAACCCTCATTTCGGACGATAAAAATTGCTTTAAATAAAATGTTTGAAGATTGTTGAAAAGTAAACCAATATAATATTTCGTCTCTTAGAGAATGTATTGCTCTTTCTGACAATTCTTCAAATATTCCAATACACAATTCCGTTTTTCAAATTATTACCTCATTTAATTTTTCTAATGAGATGTTGCTGTACAGCTTTCACAATTTAATAAGGTAATTTGAAGAAGGGAAATATTTATTTGAACAAAGTAACATGGATATGAAAGAGCGTTACATTCTAGGGGATGACGCATTCAGGTTTACTTTTTGAAAATTTTCAAGCATTTTAAAACAATGTCAACCGACAAGAAATCGGGAGTTAAGCTGATGTTTTTGTGGGTGGAATTGTTCAACGATTTGCCAACAGATTGCGCTGACCACAGAGAGCTAGGCCTAGTCGTTCACCAGCGGTAAAAAGCCCTCGAGTAATCGTGTGTCAAAACGTCACTGGCGGGAGCCGACTGAAGACGAATAATCAAACTAATAATTTTGAACTTTTACGAAAAACAATTGTTCAGTCTGAAATTATTAACACAAACTCTGTGTTCAAAAACTCATCCAGAAGGACAAATGAGTTGTTCACAAACTCAGCTCTTGACGTAATGACTTTGTCGTCTTACGTCATCGTTTTAAATCCGCATTGAATCCCTTCTCCATCTAAAACATGTTATGCTGCTACGGATGGAAGGCCAGTTTTGGCGGTGATATTGAAGTGCAAACGAGGGCAAGGCCTAGGCTAGGAAAATTTCTCAAGTGTCTGGTAATAATTATTTTTATCACCCCGAACACGAATATGCTACCCTTACCTACAGAAAGCCCTGATAATCGAAAATGACATTTGAAATCGGTATTTGTGTATCGTGAAACAATATAGTCAATGTAACCTGCAATTTTAGTAACATTTCTTGACATGGAATTTTGCCACCTAGAAGAGCAATTTCTTCGTGACCATCGTTATAATCGTTATTTGAACGTATCGCATGCTGTATGTTGTCAACAAAGAATGACGAAGAAGATAACAAAATATTTCTCTCCTTTTCAATATTATGACATTGACTGGGTAGCTATAACAAAAACGCACGGCTAAACTTTCGAGCCACGCCTACTCGAAGCTGTTCTTAAATGAATCCATCTACATTTCTTGGATGAGTATTTGAATGCTTGTAAAGGGATGCAAAAATAGCAGGGGCTTAGGGTTGATTGTCAGGTGGACAATTAAACACGATAGTCAGGCAAATAAACGACCCTCCCCCTCCCCCCATCAGTGCTTGATGCGGCAATTTACCACTCTGCTTCTCAAGGTGGGAAATAGTATAGTAGTTATTGATTGTACTATTCTTTTGGAGGGGTTTCGATGCGCTTATAAAACAGAACACAGCATTGCAGCCATAAACTCGAGTATACAGCTATTTTCTCAAAGGACAGTTCACTACATGGAAAACTCTTTTTAAAACAGCGTCTGTGGTTTGGAACTTGGAATCCTTTGATACGTCAACAAAATACTCTACTTACACGTTTGTGTTTAAGTTAAGGATGTCTAGTATATCTAAGCTCTGTATGCGACAATATAGTTTGGGGATAGTACATCTAAGCTCTGTATGCGACTACTTAGGTTGGGCTAGTATATCTAAGCTCTGTATGCGACTACTTAGGTTGGGCTAGTATATCTAAGCTCTGTATGCGACTACTTAGGTTGGGCTAGTATATCTAAGCTCTGTATGCGACTACTTAGGTTGGGCTAGTATATCTAAGCTCTGTGTGCGACTACTTAGGTGGGGCTAGTATATCTAAGCTCTGTGTGCGACTACTTAGGTGGGGATAGTATATCTAAGCTTTGTATGCGACTACTTAGGTTGGGCTAGTATATCTAAGCTCAGTGTGCGACTACTTAGGTTGGGCTAGTATATCTAAGCTCTGTATGCGACTACTTAGGTTGGGCTAGTATATCTAAGCTCAGTGTGCGACTACTTAGGTTGGGCTAGTATATCTAAGCTCTGTATGCGACTCCTTAGGTTGGGCTAGTATATCTAAGCTCAGTGTGCGACTACTTAGGTGGGGCTAGTATATCTAAGCTCTGTGTGCGACTACTTAGGTGGGGCTAGTATATCTAAGCTCTGCGACTACTTAGGTTGGGATAGTATATCTAAGCTCTGTGTGCGACTACTTAGGTGGGGCTAGTATATCTAAGCTATGCGACTACTTAGGTGGGGCTAGTATATCTAAGCTCTGCGACTACTTAGGTTGGGATAGTATATCTAAGCTCTGTGTGCAACTACTTAGGTGGGGCTAGTACATCTAAGCTCTGTGTGCGACTACTTAGGTGGGGCTAGTATATCTAAGCTCTGTATGCGACTACTTAGGTTGGGCTAGTATATCTAAGCTCTGTATGCGACTACTTAAGTTGGGATAGTATATCTAAGCTCTGTATGCGACTACATAGTTTGGGGCTAGTATATCTAAGCTCTGTATGCGACTACATAGTTTGGGGCTAGTATATCTAAGCTCTGTATGCGACTACATAGTTTGGGGCTAGTATACCTAAGCTCTGTATGTGACTACATAGTTTGGGGATAGTATATCTAAGCTCTGTATGCGACTACTTCGGTGGGGCAAGTATATCTAGGCTCTGTATGCGACTACTTAGGTGAGGCTTGTAAATCGTGGCTCGATAAACTTAGTGGTTAATGTTGATTTCATATTATTTCCGATACAGGTGGCTCAGCGGTAAGATGCGCTACTCTAATTCGGGAGGTCGCCGATTTGATTTTGTGTCACCAGCAATCCTGACTGAATGGTTTTTCAGAGGTTTTCCTCAGTCGAACGCTGGGATTGAGTCCTAATAACAATTCTCAGACTTTTCTTGAAAACTATACAAAGTTCCTAATAAAATATCTAGACGGAAGGGGGGCACATCAGGTAATGCTGGTGTACACCCTAAATAAAATAAAAAATAAATAAATTCACATTTAGAGTCTACCCACTCAGTAACTAAACTGATTTGCAGTGGGTTACTTTAATTTAAAGTGACTAAACCAACCCTGTAGGCTTCGAACACCATCGACGAGTGAGCGATAACCAATCAAAGATCGATATTTCAAATACGAATCATATGACTCAGTGATTGGACAGTGCGAACACCTGCGGACAAATGCCAGAATCAACAAGGCCGATTCAGAACAACTTTGAATGTATTGAGTGCCTCGTTGCTAGGACGGCTCCAAAGTCACCGTTTACTTATTCCTAAGCCAAGAAGTAATGGAATTGAATCCACAGTAGAAGTTAAAAAACTTCTGAACAGGTATTGTATTCTTGCTGTCAGGATCGAGGAGTTGTAGTCACAGACGAGCCTAATAAAATGCTCTGTATTCTTGCTGTCAGGATCGAGGAGTTGTAGTCACAGACGAGCCTAATAAAATGCTCAGTATTCTTGTTGTCAGGCTCGAGGAGTTGTAGTCACAGACGAGCCTAATAAAATGCTCTGTATTCTTGCTGTCAGGATCGAGGAGTTGTAGTCACAGACGAGCCTAATAAAATGCTCTGTATTCTTGTTGTCAGGATCGAGGAGTTGTAGTCACAGACGAGCCTAATAAAATGCTCTGTATTCTTGTTGTCAGGATCGAGGAGTTGTAGTCACGGACGAGCCTAATAAAATGCTCTGTATTCTTGCTGTCAGGATCGAGGAGTTGTAGTCACAGACGAGCCTAATAAAATGCTCTGTATTCTTGTTGTCAGGATCGAGGAGTTGTAGTCACGGACGAGCCTAATAAAATGCTCTGTATTCTTGCTGTCAGGATCGAGGAGTTGTAGTAACGGACGAGCCTAATAAAATGCTCTGTATTCTTGCTGTCAGGATCGAGGAGTTGTAGTCACGGACGAGCCTAATAAAATGCTCTGTATTCTTGCTGTCAGGATCGAGGAGTTGTAGTAACGGACGAGCCTAATAAAATGCTCTGTATTCTTGTTGTCAGGATCGAGGAGTTGTAGTAACGGACGAGCCTAATAAAATGCTCTGTATTCTTGTTGTCAGGATCGAGGAGTTGTAGTCACGGACGAGCCTAATAAAATGCTCTGTATTCTTGTTGTCAGGCTCGAAGAGTTGTAGTCACGGACGAGCCTAATAAAATGCTCTGTATTCTTGTTGTCAGGCTCGAAGAGTTGTAGGTCACGGACGAGTCTAATAAAATGCTCTGTATTCTTGTTGTCAGGCTCGAAGAGTTGTAGTCACGGACGAGCCTAATAAAATGCTCTGTATTCTTGTTGTCAGGCTCGAAGAGTTGTAGGTCACGGACGAGTCTAATAAAATGCTCTGTATTCTTGTTGTCAGGCTCGAATAGTTGTAGTAACGGACAAGCCTAATAAAATGCTCTGTATTCTTGTTGTTGTCAAGCTCGAATAGTTGTTGTCACGGACGAACCTTATAAAATGCTCTGTATTCTTGTTGTTGTCAGGCTCGAAGAGTTGTAGTCACGGACGAACCTTATAAAATGCTCTGTATTCTTGTTGTTGTCAGGCTCGAAGAGTTGTAGTCACGGAAAGGCCAACACTTACTACACCGAGTCCATCACCTCGGAGGTCGGCTTCTGGGGGCTCAAGTGCGCGAGCCTCTACCACGCCATCGTTGGGATCTGTCCTCCGTTCGACTCCCAGCCTCGAGAGATCATGGGAGATCGATGTCTGCCCGAGTGAGTCATTTATCCCATCCAGTGGCGTACCGACCACATTCCAGGGCTACAGGGTTAACGTTTCAGAGGACCCCCCGTATGTTGTATCGTTAGTTTGGTATTAGAGTTTTATAATAAACAAAATTTTGATGTAAGTAAATTATAGTAAAAACAGTTGCGTTGGAAATAAAATAGTTAGTCGTACTTAGGGTTAACTCATCAAGGCGTCTTGTACAAAAATGGGGTCTGAAATAAAGCCCCAGCCGTCAGGCGCGTAGGAACTCTTTATTGCAAAGGGGGGGGGGGGGGGAATAATTATAAGCGCGAACAAATGGCAGAGTCTCGATTTTTTTTTTGCAATATTAGTTATTTCTCAATTTTGAGTCTTAAATAAATACGTCTTGGGGCCCTTACCCACCCCTTTATTAATTACGCCACTTACCTTACCGCATACCTTCAGGCACCCATTTACTTTTTTTTTTGTAACGCTACAAACTGTAAACAAAAGGCAAAAGACATGTATATTGCGAGGAAGACTCGTTGCTTTCTCCAGGGCGTGGGGCCCTTTGTGTTTCTGCATCACTAGGGAAATATGATATTTAGTTGGAGAATGTTTACGCGGGTATCCGTGCCCGGTTACCGATACAGACGAAATTAAGATTATTTCTTCATTGTATTATTTCCCCTCATTCCCCCTCTCTTCCTACACGCCTGCCAGCAAATAAAACGAATACATGTTTAGTATTTGTCTGCTGTGTAAGTACCCGGACAGACATGTCCTCAGAACACTTTTATAACATTCTCTTTAATTTCGGGAGGGAGAAGGGGAGGGAGAGTTGAGAAACTGTAAGAATGACGGCCCCCGCCTTATCCCCACCATTGCTACCCGACCCCCCCTTAACTCCATGAAACAACAAACTAAACAACTGAAACAAACTGATTTAGAGTTACGCATTTCATTTTGTTAGGTTGTCACGGAGTTGAGGGGGGGTCGGGTAGCAGTGGTGGGGATAAGGAGGGGGCCGTCATTCTTATAGTTACTCAACTGTACCACTATTTTCCCCCGTTCCGACGAAGCTGGAAATTAAGAAAGTTTAAAATCTGCTGTTTATAGTGTCTTGTTGACACATAGAGTGCAGTTGTCTCTACTTGTCTAAATCAAAAATGTTACTTACATTTTTTCATACTAGGGAATCGCTAGATGAGCAATTTTTTTTCAATGTACCAAACAAATCATTTGCATATCATATTACTTTATTACTCCAAAAATACCTTGAAAGTAAACATAATTTTGTTACAACAACGTGGCGTAAGTTACAACCATAACACGTATGTATATTATTTGTCAATATGTTGCAAACAATTACGCGAAATACTATTTAAATCCCTTAAGAAGTTTTCTTCCAATAAATTAAAATCTTCAAGTGGATTTTTCAATGGATTTCCATATAATTTTATTAAACCGAGCTCTTCTCAATAGGCTCTAATTCATAAACTATTAAAGTTATCTGATAGAAAAAGGCGTGATGTAGGTAGATACAGGCTAGCTCGTTGTTTAATCATAAAAAGCCGCATTTAAGCCATAATAACATTTTTTAAATAGTCGGCAAAATTTGTAAACTTTTGCATGGTTCTCAAATGCGAATCATATTAGTGTAACACTGTGAATAATACAATATAAATTCCCGTAAATGTAAACTAAATCTTTTTTTACAGAATGGCGGGTAAGCTATAATTCCAAAACTTTTATCAAGTGTCGACATCGTTGGTGTGGACATAAATATATTAAATTTTATTTAAATCCGTCAATAAGTTTTAATACAAAAAAATTAAAACCAGCTTGTTTCACTATTTAATTTATTGTAGGTTGGCGTCACAAGGAATTTTAATGGTTATTTTAACAGCATCAAGTTTAGTAGTCAAGAGTATTGACTTAAACTTTCAGCCAAATCCGTCAAGCCGTTTGACCTATGCGTGACGAAAACAATTTTGCCGATCGAGTTGAATGGAGAGATTCATTTCGCTTCGCTACGCTCATCTAATTACTAGGAAATCGCGTCGCTTTGCCAGATGTCAGATAGTATGCCGCAAGACTGGTGTACCCATACAGACCTTTCTCGCTGTACATTTCGATAGCTGTAATAGTATGGCAACATTCAATAAAAAACATGTTGCACTAGTTCCAACTTAGACTTCCTTGAACCCAGACTCATCCACAGAGTTTTGTTTGTAATTGCGTCACTGATTTTAATTATATCACGGTTGAAATATCAGCATATAGATGCAACATTTTCGTGCGGGTGATCATTAAGTTTGAGACTAGTTGTAGAACTTATAACATACGAAGACACAACATGACTGATCTTCTTGCATGACTGATAACACATGATTGGTATTTTTACATTGTAAATTGTAATGCTCACCAACATTCTGGCCTGAGCATCAATATTCAAGACAACGACGGTGATTCTTCGCGTCAGCTATAAAACAGTACCGGAATCTTAAAACCTGAATGTAAACATTAAATTTTTGACTTGTGGCGTTAGAATTTGATTACCCTATATGCTAAATTCCAGCCTGAACTAGTTATTACCGCATTCAACGTTGATAGCAATATGTTCGTCAAAATTCGAACAGTTTTTGACGTAGGCCTGATACTGCAGACAGTTTGGGAAGATAAGGGTCTAACGCATGATAAGCACTTTATTCCTTGTAAGTGACTCTTTTCATAAATAAGTTATGGAATAGTAAAAACAGCATATACTCAAGTGCCTTTTCACCAGGACACGAAAAGATTCATTATAAAAAAACTGGGCACATAATTGAGTTTTAAAATTGTATACCATCATTCCTAAGATAACAACCTATAGTATACTACATTTTCGAGTACTTGACAAATATGGTCTAGAGGTGTTACTAGCATTAATATAAAGACTTTTGAAGCTATCGCTACACGTAAAAATTAAAATATTTTTTTAAAACCTGTTTTGCCGACATAATATCATCATTTATCAATCTTCATCAAAAAAACTTAATTTAAAAAAGTTACGATACCTAGATACAGTCACCTTGGTCTCCATATATTTCCACACTATAATAATTGAAAACGATTTATTTGTCAAGTGGAAATATATCTACGCAAAATGAATTTTTTTTTGGGGGAAAACGAATTTTACTAAACCTTTTAGCTAAGACTCACCATTGTCAATGTTTGTGTTTTTTTACCCTTGTTTTTTGTTTATAGTAGGTAACTAACATATAAAGTACTGTTCTAAAATTAAGATAAAATATAGGCTACTCTGAAGTCCTAACGAGTCCAGTCAAATTCTCGTGTTTACAGATGAAAAGTATTTCCAAGATCATGGAGTAACTTCAAAAAATTCCAAATAATCAACAATAATAATAATTATTATTATTATTAGTCACGAAAGTCTTAGTTCAGTAATATATATACATATATAATAGAAAATATAATTTATTTATTTTATTTATTTATTTATTTATATAATGTCTATTCTATTCAGTTATAAAAACTGATTTACAAAGGACATAAATCCTGGCCACGAAAGTTTTAATGTTTTAATGTATATATTTCTATATCGTTACTCTTTATTTCAACATCATTTAGTTGGGTAAAGGGGTGTTTCCACCATTGCTCCCAGGAATCAGTATCGGCATGTCAAGCTCGACACATCATTTGCTTTAACTTCATTCTCTTCGTGAATGAATTTCTCTTGCCGTTCCATCAACTCTCTCCACTTTTTCCTGTCCTCCCACCATCTTTCTCTATTATCTACCACTGGCCACTCCTCTCCTCTCCTCTCTCCTCTACATCTGCTTGTAGCTGGTCCTGCCATCTATCTCTAGGTCTTCCCACTCTTCTTCTCTCATTCACTAACTCAAAGGCTTGTCTTAGGATTCTATTTTTCTCCATTCTTCTCATGTGTCCATACCATCGTAGTCGGTCCCTGCCCATATTGAACTTGAAGCTCTCAACTCCCACTTTCTTCCTTATCACACTACTTCGTATCTTGTCCAACTTACTGACTCCTGCCACACTGCGGATGAATTTCATCTCAGCTGCCTGTAGTGCACCTTCTTCTTTCCATCCCATCGGCCATGTCACAGCGCCATATGTTAATATTGTTAAAATTGCTTATACAGAAGCATTTTGTATCTTTTAGGGAAATGCTGATTCCAAACCAACTTCCTGACCATTTGGTAGAACTTTTCACAGTCCCACCCTTCGCTTAACCTCATTCCCTATCTTTGCTTCGTCACCATACTTCCTAGATATTGGCATTCTTCCTTTTCCTGCAGTTCCACTCCCCTCAGTGTGATTTTCTTTATTTCTTGTGGACTTTTTCCTTCTTTGCATCACTAATGACTCACTTTTCACACTGCTAGCTTTCATACCCAATTCTTCTTTCACCTCATTCCATTTATCCATCTTGTATTGCACATCTTCAGCACTGTCTCCCAGTTCCACGATGTCGCCTGCATATATAATAATAATAATAATAATAATAATAATAATAATAATAATAATAATAATAATAATAATAATAATAATAATAATAATAATAATAATAATAATAATAATAATAATAATAATAATAATAATAATAATAATAATAATAATAATAATAATAATAATAATAATAATAATAATAATAATAATAATAATAATAATAATAATAATAATAATAATAATAATAATAATAATAATAATAATAATAATAATAATAATAATAATAATAATAAGAATAATAATAATAAGAATAAGAAGAATAAGAATAAGAATAATAATAAAAATAATAATAATGATAAAAATAAAAATAATAATAATTATAATAATAATAATAATAATAATAATAATAATAACAATAAAAATAATAATAATAATCATAATAATAATAATAATAATAATAATAATAATAATAATAATAATAATAATAATAATAATAATAATAATAATAATAATAATAATAATAATAATAATAATAATAATAACAATATTGCGTATTTTACATTTTACACCGTTAGGTCACACACAAACATACATGATGTTGACTAGAAGAAATAGACGAATTTAAGTACATAAATACTTTTCTTCCAATTAACTCTACTTATAAGTTATACAATTTAAGTGCTTTGGCATATTATTCAACCCTAACAATTAGCCTGGACAGAATATGGTTAAGGTAAACTAAACCAGTTTCACATAAACTCATAGTTTTAAAGTTAAACGAAAACTAAAACTGAGGAAGGGAAAGGTCAGTATATCGTAAGTTTCCTGTCCGAAACACCATTCTAGACTAGTTTCCAAAAATCCGCCACGATTCGTTAATTTAGACAAGGTTTAAAAAATGCCCTCCGAGTACAGAAATTCCGAAAATGGCATTGATAATACATAACCATACACAAATGTGACACTACGAGAAACATGTTATTAAGTTCTTTGGAAAAAGTATATGTATCACATACAAATAAATAAATAAATAAATAAATAAAACAGAAATATGTCCTAGATATATAGATCCCGTGCTTGATATGATTATATAATTCCAGATTTTTATAACAAGTACTTTTATGCTTCCATTTTAAATTTTGTATTATTGTATAAGCGAAAGTTTTTGGGGTAATTTTGGACTCATTGTAAGTAAAAGCTTTCCTGAACTGATTTGTGTTGTGCTGAAATACTGCTAATTGTGGTCGACTCCTGACATTGTCTGAATGCAAGTTACTTCGAAGTGGAAGTGGGGTGGTGGTGGTAGTGGTTGAATAAGTATGTTGGTTCCCTTTATGCGATTACTTTATGAACCAAGCACGCTAGGGGAAACTCACGTCTCTCCTGTAAACGAAGCATTTTTAGGGACATAAACGCTGGTGAAATGTGGTCATATTTGCGTATATTTTTTATGAAACGAACACAAGCATTTTGGCCCAATTGTATTTTTTTCTTTTGATTTTAAGGCATGGTCCATATACTACACCAGCATTATCTATTTTGGGTAAACTCATTGAGTAAACTAAAAGTGTACAGTGTACTTACGTTTGTAGTAAGAAGAGCACTGAAAAGATATACGGGAACTGCTTGAGCACACCGAACGTCAATTGCATCAGCTTAGAGATATAGGCATCAAACTGCAGATTTTTGTCAAAGATAATACTAAGATTTACTGCTTTATCTACTATTGGCAGGGTTTCGTTATCAGCAGTTAGATTAAGTTCTGATATGTCTTTTAATGTGACCTTTTCCTTGTGGGCTAAAATAAAGTACAGTGGACTTGGCAGGGTTTAAACACAGGGCACGGTTAAATATGCACAGCGGAACCGGGCACCATACCGTGAATTCCTAAACGTTTCGCTGTGCAACTTAATTCTAAAAATAGGTTTCATTTGTTTCAGCGCAAGAGGTCTTTTCTACGTCCACACGAATATGGCATCTCCCTTCGCCACCGGTCGGCCGTAAACACAATTGTAGGCCTACTTGTACCGATTGGGCGCGTATCAAGTCTAGCACAATAACAACAACAACAACTACTACTACTACTACTACTACTACTACTACTACTACTACTACTACTACTACTTCTACTATACTACTACTACTACTACTTCTACTACTACTACTACTACTACTACTACTACTACTACTACTACTTCTACTACTACTACTACTACTTCTACAACTACTACTACTACTACTACTACTACTACTACTACTACTACTACTACTACTACTACTACTACTACTACTACTACTACTACTACTACTACTACTACTACTACTACTACTACTACTACTACTACTACTACTACTACTACTACTACTACTACTACTACTACTACTACTACTACTTCTACTACTACTGCTACTACTACTACTACTAATACTACTACTACTACTACTACTACTACTACTACTACTACTACTACTACTACTACTACTACTACTACTACTACTACTACTACTACTACTACTACTACTACTACTACTACTACTACTACTACTACTACTACTACTACTACTACTACTACTTACTAATAAAAGATACGCCACTGCACAAATTTATAAATACTGTAGTATTTTGCCGGTGCGTCAAATGTACTGCTACTACCTCATCGTTAAACATTTCTTCTCTGACAACTATAAAGAAAGGTATCAAAATCTGTATAACACGAGAGGTGTAGACGAGTGTAGGTATATTATTCCTAGGATGTATACCTCATATGGTTTGCGTTGCCGACAGTATGCTGTGCCTGCATTGCATAATGACCTTCCGCAGATTGTAAAAGACAGTACAACCTTCCATTCCCTAAAGACAAGATTGAAGGATCACCTATTTGAAAAAGTATAGAAAGAAGACGTCAGAATCGCACAGATTAATTTATAAACAATACATATTCGTGTTATTACTTACTCTACATCCTTTAGTAAGGGCAACTTACAGTTATCTCGTTTTTTATTTTATTTATTTATTTTTTATTTTTTATTCTTTCCTTTTTTGGTGTTGTTGTTCACTAGCAGTGGAGTGTTATAATATTTATGTTTGGTTTCACAATTCCATGACGTGTTTTTCTGTATTTAAAGATATTATTATTATTTTGATTCATTGTTTACATGTGTTTTTTGTGTGTGTGCTTTTTTGTTGTTGTATACAGATTTTTGATATTGTATGAATGTTACTTGTTGTCTCACAACAAGGAATCCGTGGCATATTATTAGTGGCTGGTTAAGAAATGCACAATAAAGTTAAGTGTTTTACTGTATTTCAAGGTTTTTGCATTTATTTAGTTTTTTTTTTTTTTTTCTCCCTTTCTTTTGATTTCATTGTTTACTTGTGTGTTTTCGTGTGTGAATGTGTGTTGTTGTATAAGGATTTGTTACATTGTATGTTTGATACTTGTTGCCTCAAAACACGGAATTCGTGGCATATTGCTGTTAATGTATTATTATTATGTTTTCCTTGCTCTTATTATATCAAGTATTATCTAGAGTAATTTATTATTAGATAAAAGGATTCCAAGAGTTAAATTGTACTAAGTAAATTGACATATTCATGATGTGAACCCGCAGATAAGTTACTGTGTAGCTTTGCGGGACGCATAGTGTTTTTTGTATAAATAAATTGTTCAATAAAGGCAACATTTAAAAAAAAAAAAAAAAAAAAAAACTACTACTACTACTACTACTACTACTACTACTACTACTACTACTACTACTACTACTACTACTACTACTACGCAAAAATAATCGAATTGATAAACCATGGGTGAATAATGACATAAAGAAGGTGTTGAGGAACAGAGATCGTCTGTGGAGGAAGTGCAAAAGTAACCCTACAAATACACTATTCAGGGCTCAATATAATAAAATACGAAACGACGTCAATAAAACTTTGCGTGCAGCCAAAAATAAATATTTTTCAAACAAACTTTCAAGTAATTTCAAAAATCAAAAATGGGTTTGGTCTACAATTAATGAAGCTATGGGTAAACCAATAAGAAGAACAGTAGACGAGGAAATTTTGAGTAGCTTTAATGAGTTCAGGGACGTGTCAAAAAAACCGTTAGCTAATGATTTTGCAAATCACTTTGTTAACGTGACGATAAAACTGGTTGGGGAACATGCAGCGCATTTTGATGTATTAAAATATATTACGTCTGAGTGTCAGTCATTCTGGTTGCAACCGATTACGCATGACCAGGTGAGGTTGATAATATCAGACCTTGATCACAAAGTATCAGCAGGATTTGATGGAATACGTATTAAAGATCTAGATGCATGTCTACACGAGGTATCAATAGTTTTAGCAAAGTTCATTAACATATCATTTAAGACTGCCGTTTATCCATCTAGGTTAAAAACAGCTGTAGTTAGGCCAATATTTAAAAAGGGTGATCGTAGAAATGTGAGTAATTATAGACCGATATCTATATTATCTTCCATTGATAAAATTTGTGAACGTTATTTAAATACTGCTCTCGTGAATTACCTAAATAGGTTTAATATTCTATCTAAGTTTCAATATGGTTTTCAGAAAGGGAAGGGGACGGATATGGCATTGGATGATTTTACAGATTATATAAATATGCAGTTAGATAAAAATAAATTTGTTCTTTGTTTATTTGTAGATTTTGCAAAGGCATTTGATACGGTTAATTTACAAGTTTTGCTTCAGGTACTGGAAAAAGCGGGTATTCGTGGGCCAGTTCTAGCATGGTTCAGAAATTTTTTATTCGACCGTGAAATTTTAGTAAAAATTGATGATGAACACAGTAATACGTACAAAATTAATTGCGGGGTGCCACAAGGTTCAATTTTAGGTCCAACACTTTTCCTTGTATATATAAACAGTATGCCACGCGTATTTAAGTATTGTAGAGTGTATTTATATGCAGATGATACTGTAGTTATCATTTCGCATCCAGATTTGCAAGTAGCTTTGGAACTATTGAAAAAAGATTTAGTTGAGTTTCAAAAATGGCTGTATGACATGGGTCTAACGATAAACCTAGAGAAAACAAACATAATGTGTATTCATGCGCCAACTAAAACAAGTGATCTAAGGATTCATGTGCAATGGCACACCCCATTATGCTTGAAGAATACAGTTGCACCATGGGTAATGTCTAACGCTGTATCAACGAATATTCCTGATCTATGTCAATGTCCGCCAATTTTAGTAGTGAAAAAATACCAGTACTTAGGTGTTATAATAGATGACACTATTTCATTTAAGTTGCACGTAGCTAAAGTAGTTCAAAGTATTCGTCTATCATCATTTTACATGTTTCACATACGTAACCTGTTTCCTCTGAAGATTTTAAAAATGGTGTATTATGCCATTGTGCACTCTTATTTATCATATGGAATTACTGCGTGGGGGTCTGCATCTGATTACACACTGTCGATGTTGGAAGTGGTTCAAAATTCTATTGTCCGTTCTATGTTTCACACTACAAATATAAATAAAAGATACGCCACTGCACAAATTTATAAATACTGTAGTATTTTGCCGGTGCGTCAAATGTACTGCTACTACCTCATCGTTAAACATTTCTTCTCTGACAACTATAAAGAAAGGTATCAAAATCTGTATAACACGAGAGGTGTAGACGAGTGTAGGTATATTATTCCTAGGATGTATACCTCATATGGTTTGCGTTGCCGACAGTATGCTGTGCCTGCATTGCATAATGACCTTCCGCAGATTGTAAAAGACAGTACAACCTTCCATTCCCTAAAGACAAGATTGAAGGATCACCTATTTGAAAAAGTATAGAAAGAAGACGTCAGAATCGCACAGATTAATTTATAAACAATACATATTCGTGTTATTACTTACTCTACATCCTTTAGTAAGGGCAACTTACAGTTATCTCGTTTTTTATTTTATTTATTTATTTTTTATTTTTTATTCTTTCCTTTTTTGGTGTTGTTGTTCACTAGCAGTGGAGTGATATAATATTTATGTTTGGTTTCACAATTCCATGACGTGTTTTTCTGTATTTAAAGATATTATTATTATTTTGATTCATTGTTTACATGTGTTTTTTGTGTGTGTGCTTTTTTGTTGTTGTATACATTTTTGATATTGTATGAATGTTACTTGTTGTCTCACAACAAGGAATCCGTGGCATATTATTAGTGGCTGGTTAAGAAATGCACAATTAAGTTAAGTGTTTTACTGTATTTCAAGGTTTTTGCATTTATTTAGTTTTTTTTTTTTTTTTTTTTTCACCCTTTCTTTTGATTTCATTGTTTACTTGTGTGTTTTCGTGTGTGAATGTGTGTTGTTGTATAAGGATTTGTTACATTGTATGTTTGATACTTGTTGCCTCAAAACACGGAATTCGTGGCATATTGCTGTTAATGTATTATTATTAAGTTTTCCTTGCTCTTATTATATCAAGTATTATCTAGAGTAATTTATTATTAGATAAAAGGATTCCAAGAGTTAAATTGTAC